>JARHVA010003123.1:497500-642500 GCA_037957365.1 Torreya grandis
AGCCAAATTTGAAATGTGGCAAGAAAAGCTAAGTAGGCATTTTGTTGTTGTTATATTTCACACATGTGAAGGTGTAAGGATAAAATGATCATATGGGTTTATTTATATTTGTTCCTAGTTTATTTTCACTAAATTTTAGATTATTAAATACATCACATCAAAATATATACATGTGTAAAGTTGACCTTCCAAAAAATTCTTAACATAGTTGGATTTGTGTCAAAAAAATCTAAGTGAGCAGATTAATGGAGTTGTCTCTCACATGTGCAAATTTTTTAGGAGAATTTTAATGCATGTTTGGATTATCCTATGTTAGGATATCATATGGTCCAAATTTTATATCATGCATCTAATCGTAATAAAAGTTATTGAGGTCTAAAGTTGACCTTCTAGGTAGATAAGAAATTATCCCCATAGTCATTTTTACATGATGTTAAAGACAAGGACCAAATGGAGATCCAATGGTTCATAAGAATTCATACATATATATCTATGATTAAAATTAAGTGAAATAGGTCAAAGTTTTCAATTTTTAAACAAAGTAAAGATCAAGCTCCTTACAAAAGGATCAATGGAGCATGTTCATTCCAAGATGTCAGGAAGTAGTGAGATGAGGACAAGTGTTCAAATTTTAACATCAAGAAGAGATAAATATATATAATCTTCCAAGAACTAAAAATGAGTGGGTTTTCATATAAATATATATCAATGGTGCACATTGAGCTTGATGTTTTCAAGGTGTCTAATGTTTAACACAATTAAAGACTGAGCTACGTATAAGAGATTGACGAAGCACATTAAGTCAAATAGTCAAGATGAAGATCCAAAAATAAGCAATGAAAGGTAAAGGTTGGGTTGTTAAAATTATATTTATGGTGCATGATTGATCTAATTAGTGAGGACATGATATGTGAGCAAAGGGATCAAGGTTTAACTATGACTATTTGCATTTAAATATTTGAATTTAATAAAGGAAAAACTAATGCTCTATATTTTAGCTATAAATTTGATCTAGGTAGAATTTTATCATGGTATAAAAAGATAATTTATGGAATACTCCAAGTCACATATTGGAATATAAATTTGAAGACTTGAAAGTGTGTAAATTCAAAGTCATAAAGGTTTTAAGTTTACTATGTTCTATGTTCATCTATTAAGAACCCAGGAAGGGTGTTTGAGCTTGTTTTGATGTTGTTTCAATCTATATTGATGAATTATATATTGGAGTATGTTTTAGACTCCATAAAGACCATTTTTATGCATTATAAAATGTTTAACCAATTAGATGCAGTCTGAACAAAGAGTTAGAAGTTGACTATATTTTCATTCATAGTGACTATGTGTACAGAGAAGTGTTTGAGCTAATTGGGGGTTAGAAAAAGGGTGATCTGATGAATGTTGGAACTTAAATGGGACCTATAGATCATTTGGCATGGGTATATGAGTTATAAAGTGTTCTTGTATTCCAAGTTTTACTTATATAAGTGTCAAAGAGGTGAATGGGTCATCATAGGACCTAAAAGGTGACTTATGCCTATTTGAAAGAGAATTGTGCTTAAGTGTGACCCATGTTATATGGATTAAGGGTGAATTATGGATGATAAGGAAATATTTTGGACTTGATAATTCATGAATTATCTATATATAGTGAAACCAAATATGATGGTTTCTAGATGTGTGGAAGACTTGAGAGAGGCTTATAGGTGTAAAGTATGCATTAAAGTGAAGAAGAGAGGATAGGTAGTTTTCCTATTGATGAGTTGATGAACATAATACTTTTTTACTATCTATTTGACTTACGGGTCATATATATAATGACACAATAGTGATTTTACAATTTGAGGATATTAAAAGAGGTCTAAGTGTGCATATGAGGATACTTTGAGTGAAGAAGGAGAGAGATTATGGCATGCCTATCTGAGACACCTATATAAAATAGAGAGGGATTTTGTGCAAGGGATCCTTGTGAAACAAGTATTTCACTAAATGCCTTTGGTTAGGACTTGATCAAGGTTTTTATTTTAAAATATGACCATTCTCTTGTTTGTAATCTCTTATAGGAAAAGTATTCTGTGTGTTATAGGCTTGGGAGTGGGTTTTATTCCCCATGAGGGTTTATCATAGGAACTATGTGATGTGTGTTTGATCTTATGTTTGTATTCAATGAATGAGATCTCCTGTTAATGTTACTTGATTAAATTTTATATATGTTGATTGTTTAATAGTTTGAAAGGATTTGGATTTTAAATATCTAGGCTCACTAATTCACCCCCCTCTCAATGATTTTACCTCTAATAATTGGTATTAGAGTAGGTACTTTGGTAAAAGTTTGATAGTTTGAAGGTGATCTAAGGTAAAATATGGGTAGTCATCGAGGAGGTTTCTCTAATAAGTAAGCACCAATGTTTAATGGATCTAATTATGCTTTTTGGAGTGCAAGGATGAGTAAAAACATTATATCTATAGGGTTTGATGTATGGCAATCTATTATGGATGGTTAAGTTGCTCCTACTACTCCTCCATATAGTGATGTAGATAAGAATTTGTTTGAGAATAATTCTAAGGCAATGAATGTCATTAATTGTGGTCTTATAGAGACTGAGTTCACTAAGGTAATTCATTGTACATATGCTAGAGAGACATGTAACAAATTGTAGATAATTCATGAAGGAGATTCAAAGGTTAAGTTATAAAAGTTGAAGACTCACCAAAGAAAATTTGATATTATTAAAATGGAGGAAGATTATGTGGCATCCTTTCTATAGAGAGTTGATGAGGTTGTGAATATCATCAAAGGTCTTGGAGATAACCTTGAAGAGGTTACTATATTTCAAAATTTATTAAGGTCTCTATCTCTCAAGTTTGACCCAAAATTATCTACCATAGAAGAAAGTCATGATATTACTTAGTTGAAGATGGATCAATTGCATGGCACCCTTACTACCTATGAGATGAGAGTAAATGATGATATACCACCAAATAAGGAAGCAACATTAAATATAGAAATGAATCCAAAGAATAAGTTCCAAGGTAAGAAACCCAAAGAGGATGAGATATATGGAATTGATGAGGATGAATTGATTGCTTTGTTTACAAATAAATTGAAAATAGGTTCAGGGAAGTATAAGGGTAAACTACCCTTAAAATGTTTCAAATGTGGAGAGATGGTTTATTTTACTCATAAGTTCCCTCATATTCATGAGAATAATGATGAGGAAGAGCATGGCGATGGCCAAGATTATGATAAGAAGACATATAGGAAGAAAATATTTAGAAAGTATATCAACAAGAAGTCCTTCAAGAATGAGAAGAGTCTCTACGCCAAAGAAGATTGCAGCTCATCATATGAGAGTGAAGATTATGACTTAAGGTATGATCATGAATATGATGTTCTTATTGAAGATGAATCCCTATTCATGGCTAAGGAAGGAAGTTGTTCATATCAAAAGGAGTCTACTTGGAGTGATTTAGATGCTGATAGAGAGGAGGTGGATTGTGAGACTGAATTGATGAATGTCCTTCAAGAACTAAAGATTGAGAAGAAGATTAACAAGAAGATGAAGTCTAAAATCAAGGACTATGAGGAGCAATTCAGTATGTATGAATCAATATTGAATGAAGATACCAAGGATCATGAAGATATGGTCAAGAATTTTAGTTAATAATTGGAAATTCTATTTACAAGCCTAAAATCCAAAGAAGATGAATGTTTAAGGTATGTAATTGAAAATGAGTCATTGAAATTTGAGTTAGAGAAGACATCTAGTAAGGTGAAGTCATTTGTAAGATTTGAAAATAGCTCAAGTGATATAGATAATATTTTGGGTGGTCAAAATCATGCTTGTGATAGAATTGGTTTTGGATATGAAGAAAAAAATAATGTATCTAAATACAAGATGAAGACTAATGTGAACAAAGACAATCATACTTTGAAGAAAAAGAATGAAGATAAATTAGATCAAACAACCTAATGCCTTGAGGTATGAAATATTCAATGGTTACTAGTACACATGTAATCAATTTGGTCATAGATATATAAAATGCAAGAGACTTGTTAGAAATGATTTTACATGGAACTATGATGGGGGTCATCAGTCAAAAGGTGTGAACAATGTTAAGTGCGTCAACTATCTTAATGAGGGACATTTTTATAAAAATGATCCAAATAAGTTAAGGCAAGATAAATTTCTTATAAAAAGTATAGTGTGTTTCAATTGTCAACAGAGAGGTCACATTACTAGATTTTGCAAGCAAAGGCCTACAAGATAAAATAGGTTTAATCAGGCTCCTAAACTGCAAGAAAGAAGAAAAATTAAATCATGAATGATAAAGGTGATAAGTATGAGTCATGATGAGACTTCAAGTCCAAATAATAATTTTATATGGTGGATAATTCTACATAAGTTAAAGATTTCTAAGGGGTCTCATTGTCTACTCATGTTGAGAATGAAGAGACCAAGCTCAAGGCTAAGACCAAGGTGTTGGTTGAAGCTAGTTATGAGGTGTGTGTGTGTATCAAAGTGAACATATTATTATTGTTGAGAAATATTCATGAAAAGAACATTATTTTTCTATGCCTAGTGATGAGGTTCCAAACTTCAAGGTGGATTCTTTAGATGAAAAGGTATGTCATGAATCTATGTTTTCTCCATGTATTGTCAATTTAATCCTAAAATAAAATGAGAATGTTGTAGTGGTTTAGCATATTTATTCTCATAAGCCTAAGAAGAAAAATAATAAATATAAATATTAGATGATGGAGGATAAGGAATATGAAGAGTTGTGGGAAACTCCTAGTTTCACACTATTCTAAGACATTGTGAAGTAGGGTGTCTCTGTCTATGATTCTTAAGAGACTCCTTTCAGTGGAGAAGCAAGTGTTGCTATGTATGCAATGTCTATAGGGTAAAATTAGGTGTTTTTAGGTGGCCTAATGAGATTGATGAATTTTCAAAAAGATTTTTATGCTCAAAAATGTCTCTGCACTTCTTTGTGATGAGTTCTAGGTAGTTTTGTGTCTTGATGATCCTATTTGTGCCAATTGAATATTTTTGAGTGTTCTCAGTTTTCCTAGTTTTGGCTTAAGGGAAAGTAAGACTAAAATGAGTTATAGGAATTAAATATTACCAATGTTATGGAGGCTCAAATATTAGTCCTAAAGTATGCAATGGTTTTTTCCAGGTGTACAAGAAGTTTTAGAGGTGGACATTGACCAAAATGAGGTTCATTGACTCTGTTTGTTTTGAGATTCTAAGGTTTTAGGCTATGATATAAATGTGATTTTCCTTATTATTTGATTTTTTATTATTAATAATATATTTAATAGGAAAAATTGGGTTGTCAAATCAAGCGTCATAGAGATCTGAAGGTTTGTGGTTCTCAAATTATTCAAGTTTTTGTCAATTTGGAGGCTTAATTGGCAAGTTGGTTTGTGAAGGAAATATATTACAAATAATGAGATAGGTGATTAAATTGTTTTTGATTTAAGGAGAATATTATAATGATCTAGATATGAATTTTTAGGTCTTTAAGGTGCATCTACTTAAAATTATGGGCTCTACAAGTTCTAAGTAGGGTTATAAGGAGTCTAGATAGGCCTAGTGAGAAGAAGAGTGCTTTGTGTTTAGTTTATTTACAAGATAAAGGTATGAGTATTTAAAAAATAATTCTCAAGTTGTATTAGATAATTTTTAATATTTGGTAAGTGGCATGAATTTCTATTGGTAATCCTTGATATGGTTTGAGAGAGAAGGTTAGTAAGCCTATATGGTGGTTCTTCATGGTATGCAAGGATCTGAATATAATCAGGAGGTGAAATTGATAAAAAAATATTAGGCAGAGTATCTATTAGATGTTTCTTGGTAACTTTAATCAGATTTTATTACTTTTGTGTGTTATTTATTCATTGGTTGTAGTGCTTTATTTAAGTGAGTGTTGGTATGGAGCAAAAGGAAGTTGTCAAGGCAAGAAGAGGCAGGATCAAGGTAAGGGGGAGTTTTTATCATATTTTTAATATGATATTATATTTTTGGTAGTACTTTTAGGTCCTCAAGATTAGTTGGTTCCCACTTTATCATTGTGTCAAATGGGGAGCAAGTTCATGTTGTGAGAGTGCTTGAAGAGACAAGGAAGATGAACTATATATTGCTATATGATGGTTTTTGATGTTAATGATAAAGGGGAATATTTTTGGAGAGTTTTTAATGATGTCATGGTGATGTAATGGATGTTTATAAGTGATTATATTAAGTTCATTAATATTCCAAGTGATAATGACAAAGTGTGCAATGTGATTGTACTAGTATACTTGAAGGAAGCTTGGTTGATATTCAATTTTGGCATGGTTAGAGATGTTCATGGATGAGTATGGTGATTTGAGACTATGAAAGAGTTCCTATCATATGTAAATAATGATTTGAGCTCTTTTGTGCATGATTAAATTTCATTTGGTTGATCATTGTTTTCATCTAGACATTTTGGGTCAAGTGGCAGAAAATCTAAGTAGGCAATTTGCTAACGTCACCATTTCCACAAGTGAATGAGTCAAGGGGAGTTGGTAATATGGTTGTGATAAAATTTGTGCCTAGTTATTATGTGATCATTATTTATCATGAAATAAAGTGAAACATAATATATGCAAGAGCAAATTGTCAGGATCTAGGCTCCTGAAGAGCACAATTGATTACCTTTGTATAAGCAACTAAACACAGAATTAAACCAGAAGTAATATGTAACTAGAATTCAAAAATAGCATAGACTATGAGAGACAATACAATCTTGTATTAACACTCTTCTAGAAGGAAATACAATTAATAAATCACACTCTTCCCACACCTCTTGGGTGTACAATAATTCTCCCTCAAGAGCTCTCTCTCTCATTTACAAACACAATCAATGAAATAACTGAGTTGTTGTTTCCACCAGTCAGTAACAATACTGCTAGTACCACCAAGTACTCAAAGTACTCCAAGTAGATCTCCTTGATCTTGCTCCTTGTTGTGTTGGAGATCTCCTTGATCTTGCTACCCTGTAGATCTCTTTTGACCTTGTACACACACACCTACAAATCAACTGACCTTACTTACCATGTAGATCTTCTACCTGATCTTACACAACTTGCAGATCAACCTGATCTTACACCCAAAAGAACCCTTGTCCTTGTTCTTGACAAGTCTTTTTGATCCTTCACACTTTCCAATACATCCTCATGGGTCTATTAAATAGATCCCAAACCAAACAATAATTAGAAACATAGACTCAAGACTAAAATTAGTCTTTACATGCAAACAAGTGGTTCATTAAACTAACTACTTGTTTAACTCACAGTTCTAGAACTGCACAGGTGACCGACGTCAGTTCTTATCTATCTAGAGATGACCAACATTGGCTAATTCTTGACTGATGTCAATAGTTTTCGGTCTACTCCTGACCAACATCGGTTGGCCTGACTGACATCGGTTACTATGACACTCAGCAACCTTCCCCATTTGCATACCTATGAAGTTTTTAGCTCCACAACTTAACAATCTCCCACTTGGAGATAAGCAATTACACCTGTACCTATACCTGTACATCATCTAATTTTGTTTCCTGGCTTGTATTCCTCTTCAAGTTCAATCTTGAAGACCAACAGAAGTTGAATGAAGATTCAACTTCTCCTTTGTTCCCAGCTTTGTTAACATTTCTACAGGGTTCTTATCCTTGCTAGCCACCGTGACTGCAACAACCTTCTGCATCTCTAAAATCTAGCTAACCACCATACCACCAACAGTGAAAACATATCCTATGGTGTTTCTCCTATCATCCAAGTAACATGCCATATCTGAATCTACATACCCATGTAGAGAAGTGCTTGACCCTGCATAGCATGTATACCTACTGTTGGTCCCTCTCAAATACCTGAGAATCTACTGAACTGCTTTCCAATGCTTCTTTCCTGGATTAGCTATAAACATGGTAACAACTCCCACTGCTTGGGTAATATCAGGTCTAGTACACATGTACTCAACCTCATCATGTGATTCAGGACACTGTTTAGTGAACTATCTAACCATAGGTGTGCTAATCGATTCTGCATCCTGCATATTGAACCTCTCCACTACCTTATTCACATAATCCTCTGGAGACAAAATCAACTTGTGACTTTCCCTATCTCTAGAAATACTCATGCCAAATAATTTCTTTGCTGCTTCCAAATCCTTCATGGCAAACCTCTGAACTAACTTTACCTTTAGCTCAACAATCTCCTACATGTGTGACCCTGCAACAAGCATATACACTACATACAGTAACAGGATAATGTAGCTAATATTATCCAACCTAGTAAAATAAATACAATGGTCACATTGACATTGACTAAAGCCATGCTTTGTCATACACCTGTCAAACCTTAAACACCATTGTCCTGTAGCTTGCTCAAGACCATATAACCTGGCCTTCTATCTCACCTATCCACTCTCTCCTTTCTTTAACCTAGTATTCCATTCATCTTTCAGTGCTTTCATCCCATCTGGAAACTCTACCAAATCTCCCATTTGGTTCTCTTCCAAGGAATCAATTTCCTCATTCATGCCATGCTCCCATTGTTTCCTAAATTCTACCTACATTGCCTCTTCAAAACTTCCTAGTTCTTGACCATTAGTGAGCAACAAGTAGTGTAAAGAAGGGGAATAATGAATTTGAGGCTTACTTACCTTTTTAGTCCTCCACATGGGCATTTGAGACTCCTTGACAACTTGTTGTCCACCCAAAATCTATTTTAATAGTGACCGATCTCGGTCACCTCTAGCCGACCTCGGTCTGCACCTGACCGATGTCGATTCCTCCTAATCGCTGATGTCAGTTCCATGACTGACGTCAATGTCCACCTGCCTAACATCACCAAATTTCGTCTGCACATGACCGACGTCAGTTCCTACCTGTTTGATGTTGGTTCTCACCTAACTGACATCGGTAACTACGTTCTCCTATGAGTGATGATTTTTACCTGTGAGCTCATTTTGGATCATAACCTTGTCCAAATCAACACTGCCCTGCTCAGAATTATTTAGCCTCTTGAGCTGATCTCTATCCATCATCTTCTCCATGAAAACCAAGGCTTTCTAGTTATTAATTTTATCAAAGACATTAGATTTCCTCTTAAAAACATACATTCCCTTCTCACTCATGTGACCAAGCCTACAGAGCCACATCTTTGCATCTACAACTAAAGTAGATAAAACAAAAGGAGAATCAGTAATACAAGTAGATAGATAAAGAGTACCTACTTTCTTACCACATGCTAATTCAAGTGCACCCTTGGAAACTTTCCAATATTTCACTATGAGAGTTAATGTGCAACCCTCATCACCCAACTTTCCTGTAGAAATTAGACTCCTCTTCAGGACTGGGACATGCATGACATCCTTCAACACCCATGTATTACCCGTCTATAATTTCAGCCACACTTTTCCTTTGCCAATAATTTGACAAGGCTCACCAACCCCTAAATAAATCTTTCCAAAGTCTCCATGGACATAATCATGGAAAAATACTCTATTTGGGGTTGCATGGAAAGAGGCAATAGAATCTAAAACCCAAGATTCTACTTTATCCAAGGAACATATAAGAGCATCCCGTGCAACAATACCTGCATCATTTGCTTCTTTATTTCCTTCATGCTAATCTTCTAGCAACCAACAATCTTTCTTTACATGCACTTTCTTTCCACAATTCCATAATTGATAATTCTTGCCATTAAATTTCTCCATTCTTAGTTTACTTTCTTCTGCCATTGCTTTACTCCCACTAAATCAAAAACCCCTGAGAGTGACCTGTAATCAATAAATACTAACCTGCTCTGAACCAGGCTCTGATACCACTTATACCCTGGCTCTGATAACCTTCACCCTGGCTCTGATACCAATTGTCAGGACCTAGGAGTAGAAAGCTTTGATACCACTTGTCAGGATCTAGGCTCCTGAAGAGCACAATTGATTACCTTTGTATAAACAACTAAACATGGAATTAAACTAGAAGTAATATGTAACTAGAATTCAGAAACAACACAAAATATGAGAGACAATACAATCTTGTATTAACACTCTTCTAGAAGGAAATACAATGAAGAAATCACACTCTTCCCACACCTCTTGGGCATACAGTATTTCTCCCTCAAGAGCTCTCTCTCTCAATTACAAACACAATCAACTCAATAACCGAGTTATTGTTTCCACCAGTTAGTAACAATACTACCAGTACCACCAAGTACTCAAAGTACTCCAAGTAGATCTCCCTGATCTTGATCCTTGTTGTGTTGCAGATCTCCTTGATCTTGCTACCCCACAGATCTCCTTTGACCTTGCACACACACACACACACCTGCAAATCAACTGACCTTACTTACCATGTAGATCTTTTACCTGATCTTGCACAACCTATAGATCAACCTAATCTTACACTCGAAAGAACCCTTGTCCTTGTTCTTGACAAGTCCTTTTGATCCTTCACACTTTACAATACAACCCCATGGGTCTATTAAATAGATCCCAAACCAAACAATAATTAGAAACATAGACTCAAGACTAAAATTAGTCTTTACATGTAAACAAGTGGTTTGTTAAACTAACTATTCATTTAACTCACAATTTTGGAACCACACAGGTGATTGACGTCAGTTCTTGTCTGTCTAGAGATGACCAACATCAGTCGATTCCTGACTGATGTCGGCAGCTTTTGATCTACTCCTGACCGATGTTGGTTGGCCTGACTGAAGTCGATTACTGTGACACTCAACAACCTCCTCCATTTACATACCTATGAAGCTTTTAGATCCACAACTTAACACAAATTTGGGCTCCTAGGCAGTTTGATAGTCTTTTCCCATAGCCAAATTTACAATGTAGTAAGAAAAATTGAGTGGAATTTTGATGTTAATATATTTCACATGTGTGAAGGTATGAGGATAAAATTATCATACGAGTTTTTTTAGTTTTGTCCCTAGTTTATTTTTGATAAATTTTAGATCATGCGATTAATCACATCAATATATATGCATGTACAAAGTTGGCTTTCCAGACAATTCTTGGTATAGTTAGCTCCATGGTAAAAAAAATCTTAGTGAGCATATTAATGTAGTTATATATTTCATGTGTAAAGGTTTTAGGATAATTTTGACACATGGTTGGATTTTCCTATGTGATTAGGTAATATGGTCCAAATTTTAGATCATGCATCTAAGCACAGTAAAGTTATTAAGGTCCAAAGTTGGCCTTCCAGGCAGATAAGTAATTATCACCATAGTCATTTTTGCATGATGTTAAAGATCAAGACCCAATGGAGATCCAATGATTCTAAGGAGTGAATATATATATATATTATATATATATATATGATGTGCATTAAGTCAAATGGGTCAAAATGTTCATTTTTTAAACTGAGTAAAGATTGAGATCCTTACAGAAAGATCAAGAGAGCGTGTTCATTCCAAGATGTTAGGAAGCAGTGAGATGAGGACAAGTGTTTAAAATTTAAGATTAATCAGAGATAAATATCAATCCTCTTCTAAGATATAATGGTGATCAAGTCTTAATAAAAATATATATCAATGTTATGCATTGAGTGATATTTTTTCAAGGTATCTAATGTTTAACATAGTTAAAGACCAAACTATGTATAGGAGATCAACAGAGCACAATAAGTCAAATAGTCAAGATGAAGATCCAAAGATGAGTGATGAAAGGTAAAGTTTGAGTTACTTACAATTATATTGATGGTGCATGATTGATTTAAGTAGTGAGGATGTGATATGAAATCAAAGTTACTAAGGTTTAACTATGACCATTTACATTTGAATATTTGAATTTAACAAAGGAAAAACCAATGCTCTGTATTTTGGCTATAACTGTTGATCCAGGAAGAATTTGTTCATGGTGTAAAAATATAATTTATATAATAATATAAAACACATATATAAATATATATTTTAAGATCTGAAAGTGTGTAAATTCAAAGTTATAAAGGTTCAAAGTTTATTATGTGTTCGACATTCATTTGTTAAGAACTCAAAAAGGGTGTTTGAGCTTGTTTTGATGTTGTTTCAATATCTATTGATTAATTATCTATTATAGTATGTTTTAGACTCCATGAGGACCATATATGTGCATTATTAATGTTTGACCAATCATATGTAGTATGAACAAAGGGTTATAAGTTGACTATGTTTTATTTCATAATGACTGTGTGTACAGAGAAGTGTTTGAGTTAATTGGGGGTTAGAAAAAGGGTGATTTGATGGATTTTAGAACTAAAATGGGACATATATATCATTTTTCATGGGTCCATGAGTTTTAAAGTTTTCCTTTGTTCCTATTTTTTCTTTGAAAAGTGTCAAAGAGGTGAATGGGTCATCATAGGACCTAAAAGGTGACTTAAGCCTATTTGAAAGAGAGTTGTGCTTAAGTGTGACCCATGTTAGATTCCTTAAGGGTGAAGGAATGTATTATGGCTGACAAATAAATATTGTAGACTTGATAATTCATGAATTATCTATATATAGTGAAACTAAATATGATGGTTTCTAGATGTGTGGAAGACTTGAGAGAGGCTTGTATGTGTGGAGTATGCATTGTAGAAAAGAAAAGAGGATAAGTAGTGTTCATATTGATGAGTTGATTAGAAAAATAGTTTGTTAATTATGTGTATGAATTATAGGTTATATTTTTTATGATAGAATAATGATCTTATATTTTGAGTAAATGTGAAGAGGTTTGAGTGTGCATATGAGGATAGTTTGAGTGAAGGAGATAGATTGTTTCATGCCTATGTGAGAGGCATGTATAATTTAGAGAGGGAGTTTGTGCATAGGTTAGAAAATTAGAGATACATTATCAAGTGATGAAGACATTAATTATAATGTGGAGGTCTTCACTTCAAAAGAGGGTCTAAAGGACTTGATCTTCCTTAGGGGCAGTCGCTCCTTGTGAAATAGGTTGTTCACTAAAGGCCTTTGGTTAGAAGGACTTGATCAAGGTTTTTGGTATAAAGGAATTGAGAAATATATTGTTTTTAATCTCTTATAGGATAATTATTCCATGTGTTTTAGGCTTGAGAGTGGGTTTTATTCCCCATGAGGGTTTCCCACAGGAACTATGTGTTGTGTGTTTGATATTGTGTTTGCATTGAATGAATGAGCTCTCTTGCTAATGTTAATTGATCAAAGTTGATATATGCTAATTTTTTAATAGTTTGAAAGGATTCAAATTTGAAATTAAAATATCTAGTCTTAATGATTCACCCCCACCTCTTATTGATTGCACCTCTAACATTATACCTCCATTTCATTTCTAATCAAAATATATATTTTTAAAAATTTAATAATAACAAGCCTAATTTTATTTAATTTATCCATTTTGATCAAATTAATTTATTTTTATCCTACTTTTCTATTTCAATACTTATTTGACCATTCTGGACCTTTATAGAACTCTTTCAACCTCTTTCATGCATTTTCATACTATTTTGGTTACCTAGTCAAACATTAGGTTAACCAAATTCTCCTCATTTTGACTAGGTTGACTTAAAAAACTAAGTTGACAAAGAGAATTATTCTAATAAGTCAATAGTTAGGTACTAAGATGATAGCATGAAAAATTAACTAAGTTAGCACACACCTACTAAGTTGACAGTGTGGATTTCACATTTTTAGCCTACTAGGTCAACTAGGTCACCTAGTTAGTTTTTACTACTGACCCCTTTCCTTGCCTATAATAAATGCCTTTTGAAAACTATTACTTAGATCTCTTTCAACCCATTCCATTTTTAGTTTCCACTACCCTTAGCAACTTTTTGGGGTTCATTTTGGTTCCTAAAATTGTTCTAAATTACATTTTTTGTAAAACACTTAATTTCAATAAAATATTCAAAAATAAGTTTAAAATTCTTAGTTGCCTACTTGTGATACACTTATTGTGGCTATTGGGCATGCCTCTCATCTCGAATGTCATCTTCTTTCCATCTCAGCTCTATTAACTTTTGTTTGGTCACTCATATCTCTTTTTCCTCTCACACACAAGTCAAATAATAATAAATGACTTCACTTTCACCCTATTTAAACTTACTTTTCACAATTCCTTACCTTTCAAATATTTTTCATCAGGTTCCTTATTTTGTTCATATCTTTGTTTTTACAAACCATAAAATGTTATGGAATCATGATTTCATAGAGAATATTTTCCACTACTATATGCCTATATTCCAATTTTTTTGATTTTTGGCTATTTTTTTCACTAATTTATATAGGTTTGCCTAATGTTCTTCGCATTGGACACCTTCACTTATCTTGCAATCTCCTTCTTTATCTACAACACTAAGGTAAGTAAAGATATGTGTTTTTTAATTTTGTCCTTTCATTTATCTTATTTTTTCCTTACTACATTTTACTTAGCATCAACATTATGTGTTATCATTTTCTATTCATGAAACACCATCCCATCTCGCAATCATGTGACAAATGATGAGATTTGAGTGGCACATATATATACACATAATATTTTCAAACTTCTATCACTTACTAATGCTATTTATCTTGTAGGAACCCATTGAGTCTCAATCTCTCTGAGTGTGCACTTTAAGGGGTGCACTAAGAAAGGGGTGGGCAGACCATTGATTCTTCCCAGGTTTTTTAATCCCTTTTTTCCACTTGTTATCTACACACTTGTATCCTAAAAACCATTCCCCTAATCTTGTTTTTATCTATTGCACACACTTTAGTAATTTACTACCTTTTATTCCCATTTTCCTAACCTTAAGCCCCTTTTAATTGTTCACTCTACTAGGTTTACTAGGTTGACCCTGTACTATTTTGGGTAAAATTCATTTAGGGTCTAGGTTGGCTCTTAGCTAACCTAACCCATGACCTAGTGATTTTTTATCCATAATTATACTTGGTTGACTAATTCAACCCTATCGGCTAAAAATTTTAGAAGGGATTAGGGTTAAATCCACAGATATATATATATATATATATATATATATATATATATATATATATATATATATATATATATATATATATATATATATATATATACATGTTCATTTCACCATTATTTAGATAAGAGAAGTAATAGATATTGTGCATTTTCTTGTCCACCATTCTACTTGAGGAGCAAGCTTAGGGTTTCATACTTTCTTTAGAGATACAGATCATGTCTTGTAAAGAAGTATTTTAGATGCATTGATAGGTTTTTTATCCAAGAACTGATTTATCCTTTTCATCTTTACATACCATAACAACCTTTTGCAAAGCACCTTGGCCAAGGGAGAGATTGAGGCTCGATGGGATTGTCTTCAAAGGTAAGTAGTCCTAACTTTATTCCTCCTTTATAAGAGTAGATAGATATGCATTTATACTTCTCTTATATGCATTAGGATTTCATATAAACTAACATGATTTTATGTCTCTTATGCATGTTTACTTTTATTATATCTAACCCCTACTTTATGACACAAGATTTGATGAGCACTAGATTAGACTTTACTTTACTTGTTATTAGTTTAGTGAATATAAAACATAGGGCCTAGATAGGGTTGTTGCATGATTACGATTGACTTCAGGATTTGGAACCCTCCCTAACATGGTTTATTATGACAAGAGATCCCCTAATTAGGTCTGGAAAGTCCCCATATTGGCCATGTTCTTGATTATATAATGTATCCTCAATCAAAAGTGTAAGTATGATCTATCTTCTCTGAGTTAGGATTGATTTATAGACATGATTTTTTTATTGCATATAATAGGTCTTATTGATATTTCTTCTCATCATAAAACATGTGAGAGTTGTTTATGTGGTAAATAACACATTGAATCCTTTCAAAAAAATCATGATGTTAACTCCTCTCATCCCTTAGAGATTATTCATAGTGATGCTAGAGGACCTATAAAAGTTGAATATATTAATGGTTATTTATATTTTATTACTTTTATTGATGATTACTCTAGTATGATCTAGTCTTATTATATTAAAAATAAATCTGAAGTGTTATCTAAATTCAAATAATTTAAAGCTTTAGTTGAAATTTATTCTAATTTTTCTATCAAAATATTAAGAACTAATAATGGAGGTGAATACATCAGTAAATAATTTGATTCTTTTGTATTAATTATTATATAAAAAAATATTTAAAAACTCCTTATTCCCCATATCAAAATGGAATTTCTAAAAGAAAAAATTGAACCATCCTTGAAATGGCTAGAACAATCTTGCTTTCTGTAAATGTTCCTAAATTCTTATGGGTTGAAGCCATGAATAATATTGTGTACATTCTAAATAGAGTCCATACTAAAGATTTTCATCTTTATAAACTCTTATAAATTTAGTATAGTAAGAAACTAAGTGTTTGTCACCTTATGATATTTGATAATCCTACTTCCATTTTTATTCTTAATGCAAATATAATGATACTTGATCTTACTTCCTATTTTTTCTTTTTTGTAGGTTATGGAGGAAAAACAATTTTTTTATAAGTTTATGATCTATCTAAAATACAAATCATTAAGAATAAGAATGTTCAAATCCTTGAGAAATATTTGTATGAGCTTCTATGAAACGCCCTCAAATTTCTTATGAGCCTTCTGTGGAAGCCCCTCAAATTATTTCTTTTAATTAAATTTAATATTCTCTTAATCCTTATGAAGAAACAAATGCCCTAGAGGAAATTGATCCATTTTTTGGATAAATTAGAGTCTAAGGAACATTGGCCTTCTTGTGTTCAAACTAAAAGACCTAAATAGGTTTAAACCCTAGTTTAGTCATCTAATATAGATAATATTAACAAGCTAACTAGGAGTCAACACAACCATCATGCTTTGATGGCTCTATATTAACATAAACATCATTTTTTAAAGTAAAATATTCAATATGATAGATGGAAAGTTCTTATGCAAGATGAATATAAATCCTTAATTAAAAACCAAACTTGGGATCATGTCCCACCTCCTCCTAAGAGGCATATTTTTGGTTATAGGTGGATTTAAAAAATCAAATATAATTCAATTGGTGAAATATAACAAATTCAAAGCTAGATTAGTTTCATATGGTTTTAATTACAAGCATAGGATTTAATATGTTGGAACCTTTTCTCTTATAACAAAAATGATTATTTCTATATTTCTTATTTCTCTTGTAGCTCATAATGGTTGGATTATACACCAAACATATGTCAAAAATTCATTTTTAAATAGTGATCTAGAAGAATAAATCTACATGATTCAGCTTAAAGGTTTCATTGAAGCTAACAAAAAACATTATGTTTATAAGTTAAATAAATATATTCATTGTTGAAAATAAGATATTTAAAATTAGTATTCTAAAATAACTAGTTATTTTACAGAATTAGGTTTCTCTAACTATTATTGTAATAATGATCTCTTTTTAAAATTTAAAAAAAGTCATATTATCTTAATTGTATTATATGTTGATGATATTATTACTTGAGATGAAAATAGTTTAATTCTTAAATATAAAGATAAACTAAATCAATCCTTTTAAATTATTAATTTATTCATTCTTCATCACTTTTTAGGAATGGTTGTATTTTAGGATAAAAAATCAATAATTGTATCTCAATATCAGTATGCACATAAGTTCTTTGTTAAATTTAATATTCTTGATTATAATTCTATGTCTACCCCTATTTAGGTTGGTGTTAATCATGATACAATACCTAATTTGAATAAATTTAACCCCACTCTTTATATATATCTAGTTGGTAATTTATTTATATAACTACTATTAGGTTATATATTTCATTTATTGTAGGTGTAGCTTCCAGATTCATGTAGGATCCATACATGGATAATTGGAAATTATCAAAATGGATACTTTGATATATCAAAGGCATTGAAAATTTTGGTTTATATATTATTCTTCCATTGATAATGCTAATTTATGTGGTTATTTTGATGTTGACCCTGTTGGTGATATTATAGATCACAAATCTACTTTTAGATGTGTTTAAGTTTGGTGAAAGTGACATCACTTGGATAAACAAAAAACAACCTATTATTTCTAACTCTTCTATAGAATCATAATATAGAAGTGATATGGAAACTACTAAGCAATCCATGTAGCTATGAAGGATGTTAAAATAACTCCATTTTGTTTTTTCTCACAGTACCACCCTTCTTTATGATAATCAAAGTTGTATAGCTCTAACAAAAAATATAATGCATTACCAAATAAATAAGCATATTGAAGTTCATATGAATTTATTTTAAATAGAAAGTCCTTAATGGTGATATTTACCTCTAATTTATTCCTATAGATGAACAAGTGGAATATATCTTCATAAAACAACTTGGTATTACCAAGATTTACAAGTTTCATACAATGTTGGTCTTCTCATAGTTTCCATTGAGGGGGAGTGTGCATGACAATGTCACTTCCTAATGGACATGTGTTTCTTTTTTCTTATCTATATTTATTCTCAAATCATAAAATTATTTTAATAAGTCACTTATGTGATTTTGGTAAACTTAACCATATGTAATTTTCCAATGGACCCAATACTTATATTATAAAAGTATCGAAAATGATTGGTTGATTATTCATGAGAAAGTGTGGTATATAATCTCACAATCACACTATCCCAACTTACTCTAAGTAGTTTATGAATTATAATTCCTTTTGTTTCAAAAGGTGATATTGGATGAGGAAGGTTTTTAAATCCTTGAAATGTTACATGCATCCTAAATTCATTGTAGATGGTTTATGGAGTATAATTCATTTAGTATAAATGTGTCTATGGAATATAGCCCCACTTAAAATTAATGGGGAGTAATGGAACAATTAATGTTAGTGGTATATAAATGCCATTGAAATCTTAATAAAATAATTACATCAGTAAACACATAAAATTATATTTTATTATTTAAATCATGTGGTTAATACTTGTGTTAATAAATAATAAAATAAATGGCTATAAAACTTACCTTTGTGAGTTGGGTGGGAATTTTAACCTGTTGGTTAAAATGGTTCACTCCACTTATAAATTAATTTTTATTGTAAAATCATTTACCTGATGCATTCAAATACATATAAGCTTAGAAGAATTAAAATATTTGAGATATTCAAATATTGGTTTTTTGAAAAATATTTTCTAAGAAAAAGTGAGGAGAGGAAGGTTGACTGTATTGGGTTAATATGGTTCTCAATGAATAAATAATCTTTGTGGGTTTTTTACCTATGTGAGGTCTTCCCATGTATATTTGGTGTTGTGAATTTGTGTATTTACCTTCATTATTCATATCTAGATCTTACCTATGCATATAAATAATTTAGTAACCCGTTAGGGGTACACACGACATCCTACCTTATTTCCATGCATGGTTAGATTTCACATCAATCCAAATAGTTTTTGAGCATCAGATGTCTCAAGAATTTCCTAATTTTTTTAAAGCATTGGATTCTAATACTTCTATGGGTGGGAGGAATGATAAAGAATCATATTATATAACTTAGTCTATAATTTTTTTTTTCATTATTGTATTAAGTTATAAGTAATTATTTTTCACTCTCACTACCCACTTTCTTAGTTTTTTACTAATTTGTTAGGAGAAAATCTTTCCTATATATGTGTGTCCTAATTATTAGGGATCACATCCTAATAATTAGGAAAAAAAGGACTAGTTGATATATTACTTGATGTTAGGACATTCAAAGTCCTATAAAAAAAGTATTTAATTCCTTTTTCTAGTTAATTAAGTCTAAAATGTGAATTATTGTAGCATAATTTGTCACATGTATGTTGTGAATATATTTAGATTATTTACTCATTTCATTCAATAATTGGATCCCAAGTGGGATTATAAATCATTTACATGAAAACCATATTAGTCCAAGGTGAAAAAATTGTACTCCCCACCTTCCTCTAAACACATTTATTTAATATATTAACCTCCACACTAGTACCATATGAGATGTTAGTTCCATTTCATTAATCCTTACATCAATAGTCATCTCCTAATAATATGGAACATTTTTAGTAGTGTGTGTCTCATTTTCCTATTATTGGATATGATATTTAACATCCCCCATAGTTTTATTAATATATGTATTTATAAAAGGTAATATACCTTCAATTTTTAACATAGATAATATATCTGAGATTTGTTCCATGTCTCTAGGGCTATGACCTTTTCTTTGGTTTTCCTCAATATTTACCTCTATCTCCCTCATTTTTTGAATTTACCTTATATATTTTATATTATCTCCTTAAATTTAAATATAATAAACAAATTTAATGGTGAATCATAGTATTCCATCATTGCTACTTATTGCCTTTGTAGTGTTTTATCCTTTGGAAGAATAGGCATCCTCATTTTCTATGTATCCACTCCACCTATTATAGTTATATATAATCTTCGATTGTTCCTAATTTATATTCATTATTATTATATTTAAATTTTCATTCTTATTTCATGATCCTAATTTTTATTTCACACTTATACACCATATCTCTTTGTGGATTATTTTGACAAAGTTTAGGACAATCTTTAATCCTGTGCCCTTGTATACAATGAGCATAGTTATGAATATTTGGACATTCCCACTAATAAAAATCTATCACAACACATTTAAAACATGATACTTGATATACATTTTTAATTATTCAACCTCTAAATTTATCATAGGATCTTCCTCATCCATATTATTGCTTATATTGAGTTGGTGTTGACTTGTTTTATCTTATTCCATATCCTCGTGATCTATGATTTTCATGAATGAATCATAAATTAATCTTGTCATTTATGTTTGTATCACATAATTTACACCACATTTTGTTGATTTTTTGGGCACATTAAACCACTATATAGGTTCTTATTTTATGTTCTTCTTTGAATACTTTACAATATAATTATTAAAAGTGTGCTTTTCTTTGAGCAATTATTATTAGTAATGCCTTTCATTTCATAGTATGCACCATAAAACCCTATGATATACTTGCACACTATTTATATAAATATTATATAATCACATGGACATAATTTTAATTGTTACTTCTAATAGACTACTTATTCTATTATCATAACTTCCAGTGACCTTTATTTTTATAACATCCTATATGTCTCATGCATCTATCATTGAGTATGATGCTAATGTTGGAACTTGATTGTTAATGTTATATATATATATATATATATATATATATATATATATATATATATATATATATATATATAATTATTATTATTATTATTATTATTTTATAAGTGTCATATAATTTATTTTTTTCCTAGATTAATTTTTTGTCAAATTTGTGAACTTTTCAATAACTTCCTATAAAATGGCTAAAATTATTAGTTAGAGTCTAGTTCATTGAATGTATATTTAAATGAGATAAAATTAATTATCCATTCATCACAAAGAGTTTGGGAATGATTTTTGAGACTTATTTTACTAAATTTAATATTATTTTATTCAATATCATACTTTATAGGTATTTGGGGTGCCTAGCTTGTCTAGTGTGTTATTTTTTATTACTTGCTGAGAAAGGCATATTGAATGGTGATTATATCTCATCACTAATTCAAACTTATTCTAATTAATATTTTAAGTTATCTTAGTCTATTTTTAGTTATCTTAAATTTATTTAGGTGTTAACATTATTTTTTAACTTTTCATGTATTGTCATGCAAATTATTTGTAATTAGCTACTTTTAACCTTTATTTGAAATAAAATATGATGCAAAAGTATTACATCATAGTTATTCTTGGAAATTATTTTGAATATATTTATCTCTAATTTTTATTTCAAGTATTCATAGAGGAAAACCAAAAATATATATAAGCTTAATTTTTATTTATTTAGTTCATATTTTATCATCAATCACACTTGAAATATTACTAGATTAATAGCTATTAATTCTGGGACATATAGGATGTGTGTGTGTGTGTGTGTGTGTGTGTGTGTGTGTGTGTGTGTGTGTGTGTGTGTGTGTGTTAAATCATAGTTTATTTATAATCCCTCCATATAAAAAACTTTAATTTTGAATTATATCCTCATTCAAGAAAGGCTCAAAAGTGTTTTAAGCCATCATCAAGATAATCATAGCTTCTATGAATTTTGCATCTATGAATGTTCTCATTTTCAAAGGTGACAACTTTGAATATTGGAGAGATCAATTGAAGAGAATAATTGTATGGAAGGGAGTTTGAGATAATGTTCTCCATGGATAAAAAACACCTTTATATTTAAATAATTTTTTCAATCTCATAAGACATCAAAAAATGAATAAGAAAACACTTATGCATAAGCTTTCTTCTATCCTCAGAGCACCATAGACCCAAGCATCTATCACAGAATTTTTGGTAGAAAAAATGACCATGAGTCATGGAATACATTGAAAACTTAATTTTAAGGATCTATAATGAGAGAGAATCAAAACATAAAACTCTTAAAATAAATTTTGAAAATTTGAAAATGTCTGATAATGAAGGAGTTGGATAATATTGCAGAAGGATAAATGACACATTACATAAATTTGTGTTTAAAAATATTATATATTATGATATTTATTAGGTTTTGTAAGGATATGAACACTATAAGAGTTTGAGTTAATGGTTTCTCACTTTTCTCATGAGTATAAGATCATAATATATCCAAGAGATGTAGAACATGCACTTGAATCCAAGGAAAGAATCTTAAATACCAAAGAGAAAATTAAAAGTTATAATCAAAGGATTTCAATAAACTCAAATTTAAAGGATAAATCAAGCTAAATTAGTAGATAAAATAAAGAGATAAAAAAACCATGACACTCTGTAAAAGGTTTCAAGATAATAGTAGTTAATCATCAAGCTAATCAAGAGAGAGAAAGGAAGTCATTTCAATATGAATAAATTGAGGTTCACTAACACTCATATTATTGTCTCACATTTAATGTGGGAATAAGGGATGGAGTTAATTTTTTATTTATTGATTTAGGTTGTTCAAATCACAAGAAAATTCAAAAATATGGTTTCAATAATTTAGATGATTCCTTCACAAGAGATATTATCCATCTTCATCAACTCTAAGAAAGTAAAATTGTTTTTTGAATACAAATCCATCTAATTAGATATTATATTATAACTATGATAGGAGGATCATAGGGCTTCAACATCAAGAATTTAAATTTTAAATGATGATTAATATGAAAATACTATGTCTTCATTATCATAAATGGCTAGTGAACCCATAAGTTATACAAAATCTAGTCAAAGGAAAGAGTGGGTTTATGCTATGAAAATTAAGATGGACTAAATTGAGAGAAATGATACATATATTCTTATTCAATATCCATTTTATAAATAGGTAATTAAAAATAAGTGTTTATATTAGACCAAAGTCAAGAGAGATGGGATAATTGAAAATCTAAAAACTAGACTCGTTACAATAGTGTTTGCACAAACATATGGGGTTGACTATAAGGAAAATTATGTATTCATGACATGTAAAGATACTATAAAACTAATTATTTTTTATCTACTCATAAATTATTTGAAATATATCAAATATATTTTAAAATCATATTCCTCAATGGAATGACTAGAAAAGAAGTATATGTGGGGAAACCATAAAGTTTTGAGATAAAGGGTAAAGAGTTTTGGGCATATAATTTGAATAAGGATATTTATGGGTTTAATAAAGTTTAAATATTTGTAAATTATACATTAGATAAAAACATGATAGCCTATGTACTAGACTTAGTGAGGTCTAGCCAAGAGAGCCATTGTAATGGATAGATAGAAAGGCGAATCTAAGGATTGTGTGGATTGAATTGAGGAATGGGGTTTTAAATGATAGTAATTACGGTATGTATTTTATATAAATAAAATATATATACCACATAATGTTTATCATTAATATAATCTAACTAGGTAGAGATGGAACTCTAAGGTCCCTCTATGTTAGTGATGATAAGGAGGTGAAGCTCCTGATCGATCTTGGGAATGATAAAGTGGGTGTGGCTGGATTGGATAAATATATAGATGTTGTATAAATTATAAATTTGGTTATTACCTATCTATTTAATACACTAATTTAATTATATATTACAAGGATAGTCTTGAGGAGAAAATGGAAAATGGAGGTGGATGACTCAACTTGGATAATGTTGTATTGGTGATCTTAGTTTTAGGGGAAAATGACTATGGGAGGATTGGTTATACATTATAACTCATAAATATAATTGAGTGATTTTAAAATTATGTGTGTGATATGTTTTTAATTTAATACATATATCCTTGGTTTAGTGTTAATATCATATTGGTTGTTACTACCATGAACTAGGGATCTAATTCTAGTGAAAAGACCTACGTTATGAATGAATGGACACTTAAGGAGTCTCATTCAAGAGACAATGTGATGTGTTTTATAAGATTAATATATTATTTATAAGTTTTTTTTAAATGTGTTAAATTCTATTTTTAAATTTGGAATTAAGGTTTAAGTGTTTATGTTCATCTAGACAAGGATTTGTGATTATGTTTTATATATTTGTAATGTTTTGATGAAATGAAGTAAATTAATCTACTTGTTGAAATATAAATGTTTAAATTAATAAATAAATAAATAAATGGATTTAAATATATATTTTTTCATTTCAATGACTTTTACAATGCATGCAATTCTGAAAAAAAATAGAATAAAGGTGTGGTTGCTTATTTTTCTATGTTTTGCCTAGTTTGTGAGATGATTGGTCCAATGACTATAAATTAATTGAAGTTTTTTTAAAAAAAAAATTAAATGGTATGAAATTATAATAAAAATAATATTTTGTAACATTCAAATATTAAATTAACCCCTAAAAAATATAGCAAGCACACTCACTAGAATTTAGAAATTAACTTTTCAATACAAGCTAAAACTAATTTTTGATGCTATTTAATATTTGTATATAAATTTAATGATTCATAAATAAAAATATAAAAACCTAATGTTATAATTATTATAAAATTATTTATCTAAAACAATGGTATTTTTCCTTCAAAATTATTTAGGATCTAGTATGCAAGTTCTTGCTATCTAATTTGTCTATTTTTATGGGTGTTTAATTGAACATTTTTGGTGAATGAAATGATTTATAAATTGAAAATAAATATCTATATGATGGATTTACCTATTATTTTATTTTATAAATTTATCCTAAATTATATACAACACTACATTATTTCCAAGGATCTAAAATACATTTACAAAGAAGAGATCTAGATTATGATTTTGGTGCACTAGAGAAAAGGGTGAGATTTTTATTTTATTTTACTTTTGATTTTTAGAAATTAATTTAATATAATAAATAATTAAAACCATGTGACAAATCAATATTTTAAAATGGGAAATGGTGAAACTGAGACAAAACTACTATAATTTATAGGTGTCAAAGACACAACCACCATTTAAAATGACAAAACCGCCACATATCTTATTAGTGTAGGCATTTTCCAACTATGTGGTTTTACCTACATGGTATAATTATCTTGATAAGTTTAATAATAGGTAATTAAGTTAAATTTACTTTAATTCATGGTTTTATAATTATGAGTTATGTTAATTGCCTTTTTGGGTGACCTAATTCCTCAGTATATAATGTACCTTCCTATGTACTTTTTGGATAATGCTCATTATTACAATGTTTTCTTGTGAATACAAACTTCTTCCATTTGATTTCTCTTTCAATATTTCACTAATTCACAAATATTTATGTATGCACTCAATCGTATCCATGCCAATCCTTTATTGCTTCCCACTCTAACACAACATCATAAGATTTCTAGTATTCAAATGCCATAACCTATATTATGACATCTATCATTTTAGATTGTTTGATAGTTTTTAATAGATTTTAATTTTCAATTTTTTGGTGGGGTTTCTAAAAATACCATGCAAACCTATACTACTAGAGTTTCTAAATGAAAAATTGATATCACTGCTAAATTTAGAAGGTGTCAAAACCCTAGGAACAATTGTAATCATTACCTAGCTTCATGATATTTTTTTACCATTTTAAGGTTCTAAAGGTCATTTTTTTTATTTTATAAAAATCTATACATTTGGTGACTTCCAAGGAAATTTTTTTATAGGTTTGTAAAAAGACTAGTTGGGTCCTTGCTATTTTTTGTGGAATCCATAGAAAATATGTAGATCTAAGGGTTTTTTTAGCTTCATAAAAGTTTTTACCCCTACAGATAGCTTTTTAGGTTTGTACCACTCAATTGACACTCTATAGTGGGAAACCTACTCAGAAAACATTTCCACCCTTTATAGCACCATCGATAGGGTTTGATATATTTTGGCCCTCCACAAACATTTTATGTTTGGCATACATTTTCCCTTGATCATGCACCTATCAAGCTTCATCATTCCTACTTGCACATCTTTTAGACTCCATGACGATTACTTTCATAGTCATCAGACTTTGTGACCCCTGATTGTATAGTTACTAGATTCTATAACCCCTGATTACATAGCTACTAGACTCTACCACCCTTGAGTTCATAGTTAGTGGAACCTAACACCCCCACTTACATACATACCAAGACCTAAAACCCCTATATACACCTACGAAAAAAGTGAAATACCTATTTGTATGCATAAAAAAAATTGACATCATAATTACATGCATAGTAAAACATGACATTCTTACATGTACAATAGGTAGACTCTGACACCCTTTCATGTATAGAAATTACACTTTTCCCTCTATCTGAGCATACTTCCATTTCTACCGCCTTATTTGCACTTGATGATGTCCATGATGATTTCAATTTTAATCTAGTTACTTGTAACACTATTCATTGGGTAATTAGAGGAAATTTGGGGGTTACATCACATTTTTTGTGACATCATCAAGGGGGAGCACCCATCCTATCTATTACCCCCTAGTCACATAGGATTTTAGTCCTTGGTCATAACCAACCCAAGGGGGATTAACTTTTCTTCAAAAAATTGGGCCAAACTTTTACACATCTAAAAATCTATGCAAAGTGGAGAAATTTTCAAGTGTTTAACCATTAAAAGATATAGATTGGAGTTATCTAGGGTTAAATGGGTATAAATATCCTAGGGAATAGATATGGTATACTATCTCTATATAAGGATAATTATATGCTAAAATTAGATATAATAAATGTTAAATTCATTAAATTGAGATAGGCTAAAAAATAGTAAGTACAAATATGATATCTATGGAAATGATAAAGAAGTAATGTAATTAGTTGGTTTTGATGCTAATATAGTTTTGGATCTAGAACTAGTAAGAAGTAGACTAGAATATGATTCTAGAATAGTCATCAAATTCTAAATTAAGTTTCTCTATAGCTATAGACACTAGAATTAGCTTTGGATGATTGCATTGATGTTATTTTCTAAACATGACATAAGTTTCCTATATATAATACCTACTAGAAAAAGATGTGACCACCCAGATGCTTCTAATTTTGTCTTCACCTTTACTCTAGTGTACTTAGATCTGGGTCATGGACTATCACTCCTCATGAAATTTCAAAACCTTAGTTCTTCATTTTCATAGTGATCCTAGGGGAAAATTTATTATTGGGCACATGATGTTGAGTTGACCCTAAATACCCCTCTATTATTTAGTATTTATGGCATAGCCAATACTCTGAATAGGGATTTAGACTAAAGTATTTATCCCCTGTGTGTTGTATTTTATATGAATCATGAAATATGTGAAAATAAATTACAACAATGATATAGCTTGTAACTTGGAAAATATATCTCTTATACTACTCCTTCAATACTTCATATCTATGCATATGTTATCCCTATGAATTATATGGAATTGGAGAAAATAGGGAAGATTTACTTTATCTATTGCTTGATTTAATTCTTTTATAAGTTGTCTTAGTTATTTTATAGGAAGGAATGAATGAGGATTTATATTATATTTATATCAATCCCTTTGGATAATTAATTCACATTAAATCACTTAGGCTAACCATTAAGATACATTTCATTTGTAAATTAGATGACTTTAAGATAGTATACATTTTTGTTGGAGTTAGACACTTAATTTGATGTAGGTGTTTATCTCAAATTCTAGTGTCCAAGGAGTATGAAAGTAGGTAAAGAATAAAAACTTGTAGAGGTGGAGGATAATCAGGTTTTAATCATTTTGGGCAAGATAGAAGGTTTGGGTCATCAACATAAGACTTGTCAGACTAAGAGATAGGCCAATGGGAAAAAGATAGAGTAGATATGAGACTTATGAAAGTGGGAAAGGTTGAGAACTAAGAGGAATAACCAAGGTCTTATTTTTCCAAGTATACAAGATTGAGGTTCTATATAATTCATAAATATTATCTACAGTAAGAAACATTCAAAATCACATGACTTTCAGCCTATAACTCTTTTTTAGGAACATTTTTTTTTAAAAGTGTGATTTTTTTGAGGTCTATGCATTGGTAGTATTCTTATTCATTTTAAAACTAAACCTATGTAGATTCAAGGGATTTCACATCCAAGTCTTTCATCACACTTAGTTCATCACACAATTCCTTGTTATACCATGGATCAGAGTTAAACTCTACTTACTACATTTAATCATCATGAGTGGAAAGTCAAATTTTAAATCCTCTTGAGGAGTATATTCTTACATTGAATCACGATGGGTACATAAAAATAACTAAAACTTGATGTAGAAAAGGTTAAGTGGTTTAACATAAGTAAAAAATCCTATGATATACTATGCTTATATATGTCTCTCAACCTACTCTTTCATATTGAACCTGTAACTACTCCTAATGAATTCTAGACCAAATTGGAAAAAATATTTAGGAAGAAAAATATAATGAGAGGTCATGAATTGGATAATGAGATTATCAATTCAATCCTAGGAAATTTTGACACTATATAGGACTTCTTCACAATGTTCAAATCACTTGGGTTGTTTTTCAAACTATGCATCATATATAAAAAGGATGAACAATTAATTATTTCCATCCTTTCTAAATTGGGATCTAACTATTATGTCTATATTTCTACCTTACATTCCACCAAGAGTGCCCTTGGAGCTACATGGACCATGTCATCCTTTGATGACTTTGTTTCTAACTTGACTCAAAAATAAGACAAACTTATTCAAATGGGTACTCTAAAGTCATGTAAATCACATACCTTAGTTGTGATTCATGACAGATAGAAGACTTATATTAGTAAGGAGAAGAAATAGAACAAAAAGGACCCATAAAAATCAAAGGGATAAAATTATAGTCCTAAGTAAAAAGCATCAAAAGAGTCATCATCTTTAGATGAGAAACTCAATAAATAGTGACTCACATGTGCCTATTATAATAAATATGGGCATGATGAAACCAAGTGTATGAAGAAGTAAATTAACCAAATGATAAAGATACTTGAGAATCACAATATCAGTATTGTTGATTCAACCAATAAAATTTCATCATAATGAGTCTTCTAATGATAAAGATAATAGAAAGGGTAAATCACTTATTGCATTTTAATCCCAACCTTCCACATGGGTAATTGAGTTTTTTGCCTTGCACCACATGGTAGAAACTGTAGATAGCGAATGAGCATAGTGCTTTGATAGATAGAGTATTTTATTTAATATATGGTGTTTTGTATTTTTAAGTTTCAATATGATTTTTTATGGTGGTTATAATTGTTTACTAAGTGAATTCAAAGTCTACTTTAGGTACAAGTTACAAACTCTATCCTCTTTATGTATTGAAGTCTGAAAGTGTGTATTAAATGTGAAATATTTGATGATAACAAACTATGATGATCCCTATTTTTATTGGTTTTTCTCATCCTTAGAGCCTTTTTATATACCTTCATCTTGTTGGGTGATGATACTTATAAAAAAATTTAGTGTGAAAGGATATATTTAATTGAATGATGGGACATTTCATGATGTTCTATGCGTTCCCTCTTTATCCACCAATCTCATATCTATTTATCATATCACTCACATCAGTTTAGGTAAGAGAGTTGAGTTCACACCTAATTTAGTGGTTATTAGGGAAGAAAATATTGACTCTATTATTGCATTTGGGAAAGTAGATAATCAATCATCATTATTTACTTTCTCACATTTTTATCCTTATCAACCCTCTACCACATTTCTCACTCATTTATTGGGGTGTGTAAATTATGGCATGAGTGTTTTGACCATATCAACTATCACTAACTAGAGTAACTCAATCATCATGACATGGTTTTAGGGTTTCCATGTGTTCATTTTTATAACATAATTTTATAAGGTTGAATACTTGTTAAGCATCCTAAATATAAGTATGACAAAGGCAAATCATGGAGAGATACGTAAACATTGGGGATAGTGACACTACTAACCCATTTACATCTCCTCCATTTAACAAGACTAAATACATAATTAATTTCATCGATGACTTTTCAAGGTATAATTGAGTGTATTTTCTTAAGTAGAAATTTGAGGTTGTTGATCATTTTTAAGACTTCAAGGTGCTTGTACAAAAATGGTCATGTAAATCCATAAATATTTTATGCACTGATAATGGTAGTGATTATGTTAGTATCCATTTTTAAAAATTATACACTTAATATGATATTGAACTATAGTTTATAATTCAATATATTCCTCATTATAATGGTGTTGTAAAGTGGAAGCACAATTCCATGAAGGAAATGACCAATTTATGCTACACTGCAAGTCTCTTACACCTTAGTATTGGGTTGAGGCCATTAACTATGATTATTATATCTAAAACTAAGTTCCTCATAATCATTAAATGGATTCACTCATTTTTAATCATGGAGTAGTTATAAACCCATATTGAATCACTTTTAAGTGTTTGGATCCCCTGATATGGCCCAAATTTTAAATAAGAAACATAAGGCATTAGAACCTCAGATTTGGCCTTGCATCTTCATTGCATATCCAGAGGGTGTTAATAAGTACATAATTCTCCATCCCACCACTCATGAATTATTTATTGATATGAATTTTCACTTTGAATAGTGTCTTCTAGATTTCACACATGATACATCTTCCTCTTCCTTGGAGACACTAGGATTTGATGACATTTTTTTAAATTCAAATCCACCTAAGTAACTTCTCAATGATCCATATTCTTATAGTCTTAATGATGAGAGTAGTGATGGGTAATCACCTCATTATCCCAAAATATCTTCATAAGATGAGTAATATCCTCTTGAATCTCTAACATTTTTTCTCCTTTTTGGGTTAGACAAATATTTCAAAGTGTTATCCATTCAATTAGAGATCCATCAGATACCAAGCAAACCCATTCATAATTCCAAAATATCCCACATGATTTCATTGCATTTTTTATCCATAATCTTTTCATGAGTTATTAGGAACTCTTGATTTGGATATTGTTATGGAATAGGTGTATGGTTCCTTATTGAGGAATAATATTTGGGATTTAGTCCCTCTTCTTAAGGGAATAAAACTTGTTTGACCTAGGTGGATCTATTGAGAAAAAAATTTAGCAGATGGGTCTATAAACAAGTTCAAAGCATGTTTGGTAGCAAAAGGTTTATCTCAAGTACCTAACATTGACTATATTGAGACATTTTCCCCAGTTTCCAAAATTAACTCATCTGACTCACTCTTTCCATTATCATAGCATAATGATGGAATGTTCATTAGATGGATGTGAAGTGTGTCTTTCTTCATGGTGACCTCAAATAAGAAATAAACATGGAGTAACCATAAGGATTTGTGTAAGATTATTCATTAGATTTAAAGAATTATAAATTTATCTATGGCTTCAAACAAGCTCCTCGATCTTGGTATGCCAATATAGACTTCTTTCTTCTTTTTTTTGGGTTCACTAGATGTCATTCCAATCGAAATGTATAAATTTTACTATAAGATGATTCATTGTTGATTCTAGTTTTATACATGGATGACCTAGTGGTCATAGGAAGTTCTTCATCCACCATTGCATTAGTCAAAATAACATTATTTGGTAGGGTCTCAATGACTTATTTGGGCTTATTGCATTACTTCTTCAAGATTTGAATTTTGCAATCTGACTCTGGGATCACTATTGCATAATCCAAGTATGCTCTTTATTTAATTACATAGTTTAACATGGTTGATTTTAAATTAGATTGAATTCCAAGTCTATCTAGTATGAATTTTGAGGATTATTTTCCATATCTTTTGGTTGATGCTACCTCATAATGATAACTTGTTAGAAGTCTCATCTAACATAGGCACACTAGACCTAACTTTTCATATGCAATGAGCATGTCTATATATTTATAAAATAACCATCTAAGCCACATTAAAAAATAACTAATTGGATTATCCTCTAATTTTATGGTACTCATAGTTTTGGGATTCAATATGGAGCAACCATTAATGTTGACTTGATTTGGTATATAGATTCAGATTGAGTTGGCGATATTCAAAATCATTAATATAATTGAGGCTATAATTTTTTTCTTGGTTTAGTTCCAATTATTTTGTCAACCAATAATAATAATTTTATTGATTTTTATTTTATAGAGATATAATAAAGAGGATTTTTTAATGTTTTAATTGAGGCTAATTAGATTCGAGCGATTTTTTCTAAGTTTGGCATCTAGTTTTGATGACTAACAATCATCTTCTAAAATAATCAAATCACAATCTAGATATGAAATAATCCAGTCCTCCATAAAAAAACTAAGCATATAAATATTTACATTCATTTCATCTAGGAGCTCATATATGAGAAATTCATTGATCTTCTCTACATATAGACTATAGATCTAACTATTGATATATTCACTAGATGCTTCACTGAGAGTAAGTATCTTCATTTATGTGATCTTCTTGGGGTTTAAATAGCTCTAAATTCCTAATCTATGTGGATTTTATATGTACTTGGGTAACTCATTAGTACTTTATTATAGGACCTAATTATTCTACCCACTTAATCTATGCTAAAGGGGGTTGTTAGTGTTTTTTTTTCACTATCTAGTTATAACTACAGTCTAATTAGCTTATTTAATTTAATAATAGGCAATTAATGGAAATGTAATTTATTTTATTTTATAATTTTGAGTTAATTTAATTACATTTTTATATGAACTAATTCCTCACTATATAATTTACTTTTTGGCTAATGCTCATTACTACAACTTTTTGTTATAAAGACAATCTTCTTCCATTTGAGTTATTTTTCTAGATTTTACTACTAAATAAAGATTTAATTGTGAATTAAATCATAGCTATAATTTTACTATATTACGTCCCACTCTCACATATCTCATTAAGACCACCATAGAAAATAAAAATACCACTACCTTCTTGACACTTCCATCATGGAAGTTTTCAAAACCACCATGGCATAAAAGCCACATATCTTGTGGTTCCTATTGTCACCAAATATTTCACCCTATAGGATATTGTTAAATACTAATCTAATATTTTGGAAACATTATATTACCTCTAGACCTGTGGGTTGCCTATAGTAGAGGTAGACCTCTAGACTTAAGGGATAGCTCCCTAAATTGATCTTTAATTGATTGTCACTTACACTAACTGATTACTTATGTGAAAAGGGGTAGAAATATGAATTAAATTAAAAAATTCTAAGGGTATGACACACCATAAATATCTTCACAATTTTATCATACTTATTTCACTAAGAAGCAAGATTTAAAGCACTAGCTTCAAAGTCTTAGAATACTCTAACAGTAGTATTTCAATATAGAGGTGATATGCATGAGATTACTCCAGGTAAGTAGACCAGAGATAGTTTTAAGACACTAAGGATAATTGAAAGCTTTAAGGGAGCCAAACACACTATCTACACTCCATATGACCTGTTAGAATGAGAACTTATTACACCAAAGATGAAAGGGTGAAGAGAAATAAAGATAGAATTTTATCACTAAACCTCACCATGCATCACTTCACACACTTATAAAATATGTTTATAAACTCAAAAATAGATTAAATATATTATTTAAATTCAAAACACAATTTAAAACTAGTATGGATTTGTTATACTAGGTGTGGAATTAGAAAACAAGAGCCAAAATGACTATTACTTATATAATGTGAGAGAGGAGAGAGAGAAGTGGATATCAAGGTTCACAATACCACTTGTAAAGGCATAAAAATAAGTTATTTTTTATATTATTAGATTATTAAATAGACCATGAAATTTTAATTTGGACAAATTTCCCTCTAAGGCATGAAAACTCCTCAAAATTGGCATATGATCCTTCAACTACCTTATTGAAAACTACCTTCATCATTTAGCCTCTCTTGAGAACTCCAAATAGATTATGGAGAGATAAAACATGTTAAATATGATTTGTGGGTTAATTAAATTATACAAAATGAATTAGATGTGTCCCTATCATTGGTCTTCTTCTGGATAAGTGTTCTCACTACCTTTAGTCACCATCATCCTTATTTCACTCATTCCTCACACTTGTCATTTCAAATGAACTTAAGTTTTCAAAAAAAAAATATGTATAATGTGATATGACACATTATAAGAGTCTTATTTTCCATAAATACATAAGTGATACCTTAAAATTCATCCCAATTGGATTTATCACCTTCCCACTTCGTGATCACTCTTCATTCCCATTGTCTTCCATAGACTTCCTAAAGTGAAGGAGTTTACAGAGGTGTTTGTGTGTTTATATTAATCAAGAAATGAACACAAGGGGTTATATTAGGTCCCACTTTATCTCCAAAAGTGATCCTCATCCTTTAAGAATCCCTTGCACCAATAAAACATTAAAATATGTTAAGAAAACCTTTTTTACATTGTATCCATAAAAATAGGGTACAAGCCAATAGTATGGGAAGGATCCTAAGGGAGTTATTTACAAGTAAAAATTACTTTACTAACCAAAATATCCCTCTTTATTTAATTTCTTTTTACTTCTTTCCCATCAGGTCATGAGCAAGGGTTTTAGAGGGTTTTGAGTATTTTTGACTCTTAAAGATTTTTCATACAATCCTGACATTTAAACCTCAAAAAACTGCACTATAATTATATTTAGGACCATATTAAACATATATATACTCCTTATACATAAATTCTAAGAGTCCATACTAGTGTGATCATCTAAACCTAGCCTCTTGAGCTTGGGGAGTACATTCTACATACCCTAAGATAGGTTTTAGCAAAAATTGGCCTCTCTGTAGGACCTCTATACAAACCAAAGGATATGAATCACCTTAAATCCATTAATTAATGTTTAAAATTTCATTTAAATTCTCATATAGTCCTATAAGTGATATTGAGACCCCATCAGGGCTTTAGACCTAGTCTAGGCCTAGTAGGTCTGACTATGTCTTAATAGGCTTAGGCCATCCTATTTGATTTCTCAATGATGTGAGGCCTAACTCATGTTTTTAAATTATTTAAAAAACTCTCTAAAACTTTCCTCAATTTTATATCATATCTCAACACATCTTTTTACCCTTTAGTCACCTAACCTACAGTCATGTATACATGGGAGAATCCTCTATCTGAGATAGAATAGAGGGAACTTCCCCTATCTTCTTAGAAAATGTGAACATAGGAGGATTTTTATTATGTTATGGGTTTATTATGTACTATATTTAAGGATTTTAATACCTTTTAAAGTCCACTAACACCCCAAATTTCTAAGATATACTTTTAAGTTATTAGGACTGTACATTAAGTTTGAGTCATGACTGTAAATTATACTCTTAAGACTAAATTTTATCCTATTTCCTTATCTTGAGAATCAGATGTTATGTAAATCACTATTTTTGAGGCACTAAAAACATTTTCATAATCCGAACCTTTTCCAAATTCTTCAATGTGTACCTTCCACTTCGACAAGTCTAGTTGACAAGTTGTGTGACTGTGTTATTTGCTTAGAAAATGACATGCCTATAGGTGTATATTGTAGTATTATACATTTTTTCATTGTTATAATACCTTATTTAATTCCTTTTGGCTCATCTTATAGTTACATTTGTCCATATCATTCCTTAAGTTAGACAAATGCACAAATTGTTATGTTTAGCTTGCATTATCACCCTACAGTCAATTGTAAATGATCATTCTTGGACCAAAAGGGTCCCCCTATAGGTTTTGTTATGTGTCAAAACTCTATTCTTCAACTCCCTCATATTATTTTTATTCATTAATACCATTTCATTTAAAATAAGTAGTTATTTTTTGGGTTATGCTTCTATTAGGCCTCCTTGTAGAATTATAGGGTCATTTAAGCTCCTAAATACTATAGATAATATTGAAGACCTATAGTGAATTAATGCACAAGATGGATTAATTTTTATATTCTAATCACATGACCAAAAAATAAAACTATCTTGTCAAAACATTTCCCCCATGATAGGGCTCCATGATGGAAATATTTAGATGTGAGAAGACCTCATGTATTTCTCTGTGGAAGGATTGAAAGAAGGGTGAAAACCCTATTTCAGAGACTTTAATGTAACCTATCCCTTAAGTCACTTCATTAATCTAAGAACATGTTTTCAAGACTATTTTCCATTCTATGGAGTCCATAATGATTGTTATGACCTTGTCAGTGCTTCAAGACTTCAAGGAAGGTTCAAACAAGCTTCAAACACTTAACCTCCAATGCTCACTCCTCTGTGAACCACTTGTAGGTGCACATTAACTGTATATGAAATTGTGAAGGGATGATACAAGACTATGTGCATGATTAATTATTTTTTTCAACAAATCTCAAACCATTTACATGGTTTTAACTTGACTATCAACACCTCATAAAACCTATCACCACTTTGCTACCTCTTCACCATATCACCATGATTGTATAGGGGTCCTTTTATCTACCTATAGGTGGATTTTTGTAGTATACGAGGTAATATGTGTTGGATTACTTATACAATTCAAATTCTAACCTTTTGAAAGGTTCAAATTTTTTATTTATCTCCCAAAACCTCAACATTTTGAGAACCTATTCACCTCTTCAAAAGGGTGGTTAAAGATTTCTTTCACCTAAATGTAAGTGGTAACCATGAAGCAAGCTGATTGTGTGAAATATGACTATGTTTTTCATCAAGATGTTATTATTTGATACTAAAAATCCAAAATAAATTTTATCACCATGACCTTGAAGATCATGAAACATCAATGCACTTTTTTATGAAACCATTATAGGAAAGGAAAGCCTCTACAGTTGATGAAATATGTCTATAACTCCATTGCTGATCTCAACTAGAAACTTGAGATTTTTGGCTCATAAATTCACCTCCACATATGTAACCATGGTTGGAAACCATTACATAAGAATTTACACACTCACTATAACCATGTACAACACTTGGTTTGTACGGACCAACTCAAACAAAGAAAAAACCTATAGGGTGTGGGGATAAGTATGTAGAAAGAGGAATTCAACTTATAAAATATGGTTCATATATCATAACTCATCAATTCTTGAACTCCTAACATGAAATTGAATTATACTAAGAGTAATATCTATCACCAAGTAGAGTCGACTTGACTCATCTTGTGTTGACTATACTAAGCCAAAATTAGTTAGTCATTTCTACAAACCTAATGGAGTGAAGGAGAAGTGAAATAGTTTTAAGCCATTTTCAAGTTTTTTAAAGATAACAAAGTGTATAAGTGAGCTCATGGGAGCTTAAATGTCACTTAAAGTCCTTCCACACATGCCACAACCTCTATAGAAGCTATACAACTAACTAAAACTATAGAAACTACCACTGGTCTTCTTGTTATGATGTTACTCCTATAATTTTTAGTTAGAAACAGACATTTATGATAATAAAATGACATAAAAAAATGTTTATAAATAGTTTTGAAAACTTTTACTACATGATAAACCATACAAATCTCATTAAATGGCCCAAATATGACCCCTAACATGACATAGACTATATAAGGACTAAAATTTGAATATGACCAAGGTAATGACACATTAAATTACATTAATAGGATAATTACACACCCTATAAGACACTAATATACCCTTATTCATGTTTTAAACTATAGGGGGTTAACTTATTTTGACTTGAGGTCAAAACAATCAATATTTCTATCATCTAGTGAGTCAGTTCCATCACAAATAGGGGTGGTTTCATCCTAAGAGAAAGGAATTCCAAATAAAAGACACAATGACACAAAATGGATTATTTTAAGTCCTTAAAATACCAAAATTAGGTTAAGGGTAGAGAGGGGTAGGAATTCTAAAGAGAATATTTGATCATATTTTGGAGATCATTACATCATCATCAGATTTATTTCAAAAATGTCACACTGTGTAGTTTTGGGTGGCTACATCTTACCCCATTAGGATGAAACCTTATCATGAATTTGTAAATATGTGATCACAAGTAGTGGCATGTTGAAGGAAAAAAATAGAGTTATAAATGCTTATGTTACTTGTGTGGTGAGGTGAAATTAGTCAAGACTCTATGTAACCTATGAACAAATGATGAAGATCAAGAGTAGTTTAATGAAAAATTAAAAATAACACTAAAAAAAAATAATGGATGAAATTATTTACCATGTACATGGGGATGAGTATATTACATGAACTATCTTATTGAGGGACTAAATCTAGCACAAGTATTCTGTATATGCAAAAACTAAAGGATAAACAAACATGATATGGAAGACAAAATTGTAAAGAAAAATAAGTTATTGACACAAATAATGTTAATTTATTAATAATAATATATAAAATATGTTAAATATGAGTTTAGAAGAAAATTGTTAAAAATGGAAAACTTTTAAATCATAAAGCGTAGTTTAAAATACTATATTTGAAAACTTTCAAGAAATATAAATCATTTGTGAAAATTCATTTAGATATTTTTTAACTATGGATTCATGGTGATGGATATAATCTTAGAAGAAACTAGATATATGATCACAATGATAGGATGATGAACATAACAATAGGAGTAGTAGCAGTTTAGGTTCAATTTGGTTATGAGCATTTTTATGTTTTTACCCTAATTTCAAAAAAAAATGTTAAAAATGATTACAATTTATTAAATCATATATTTTCTTGCATTTTTGGGTTTAGGAGGGTTTTTAGGCTAGGAAAATGTTAAATTTTATTAGTTTTTGTTGAAATTTGGCTTCTAAGAGGTTGGGTAGGGTGTGTTAGGCCATCAAAATCATCATATCAAGATGAAACTACTAGTATATGCAAACCAATGATTATGTCTTTGATGTGGTAGTTACATGACTACCATACCTCCAAAGTAAGGTGATGGTGTAACTTACACAAAGGTGAAGGTTGAGAAGTTGTTGCTAAAAAATATAGATCCACCTTAAGTGGTCATTTGTCAGGCATAGAGGTTATATGACTATTACATCCTGCATGTTGGACACTATCATAACCACCATAAATGTGATAGTTATGAAACTAATATAAGTGTGTAATATACCATTAGGTTAGTTTCATCTTTGGGTAAAAAAGATAAGTTTTGAGTCAGTTTTTAGGATATAAAAGCAGTTAAGGATTCATTTGGGGTGATTTTTACTACATAGAGGCTATATACATTGTATTTGATCTAGGCGTAAGAGTGTCTCTCATGGATTATAGTGATCTTGATGGATAATGAGTTGGACATCCTAGATACAGTGGGGATTATATATATTAATTATATAGGGATCATGCCCCCATTGAATAGGCTACTATATTATATATTCAGATACTAAGGCATATATCAGAACACCTTTTATTTCTATAAGCTACTAGATAATGGACCATCACTCTCATGGGCATTTATTGAATTACAAGTTTATCAATGATGGGTTGACTAATGGCCCTACAGGAGTCCACCAAAAATGTAGAGGATTCTAGTTGCATAGAGTATTTTATAGATGTGTATGCACTTGATGTGAATATGAAGTACAAAGTTAGACATTTAGAAATTGAGGGATATGATATCTTAAACCTCTGAAAGGCCATTATTTGGATCTTTTACTCCCCATTGGTGGGAGATAAGGAAACATGTAGGTTTTTATAAAATTGGTCACTCATCATGTGCCCATTTAAGGAGAGGTATATAGATTATTCATGGGATTAGTATGTCCTTTCTCACATATATAGGGACATATAAATGATCATGTGGTTTAGAACACTATTATTCAACCACCTTATGTTCATCATGTGCTAGGTGTATGAGAGGATACTCCCATACTAGAGAGGGTTTGTGGTTTGGGATGTTAGGGACATCAAATACTCACACCAAATAAATGTGGCACCCTATAGAGTGTTATCCCAAGCAATTAATACTTTTACAGTGGTTGATCTAATGGCCTTGACATATCATGGGATGGTCAATTAATTATTAGATAAGTGAGTATACCTTGAAATGGTTATATAATTGATGAAAGTTAGAGAGATATGACTCTAGATCGAGGTGCACCCCATTAGTAGGGTTCCATAGTAACTTGGGTTGTCTTTCACATGTAACCTCCTCATTCCTCCTATAGTATATAAAGATAGAGAGGTCATGGATGGGAAACTTCGGGGATTAACCTGCATCCATTAACACTAGGAGTTATTATAACTAGGGTTTTTAAGATGAGAGGGACATAGGGGGAACCACATAAGTATCTCATAAGAGGAGGGGGAGGTCATATATGTGTGTGTCCATCCTATTGGTAGTGTTGGTGGCAAGCCAAGATCAACATATTTTGTAGCCACCACCACCACCACAACAAGCTCCCATGTAGTAGTACTAAGTAGTGTATAGAGAGGACCCAAATTTCATTGAGATGAATGATTAGGGAGATGAATATGAGGATGACGTAGACCCTGACTATCTTGAGGCTAATCTAGGTAAAATATTTCATTTGTTCACTTCAACTCTTTATGTACTTATTTTATTATCATGATTACTTGGTTTATTTACTAATTTTATTTTCATATAACTAGATTTAATATTTATTTTCTTATTTTATGGTTTAATATACATTTATGATTTGGATTACTATGATTAGGGACACCCTCATCGACCTATTTTAGATGGTGATGAACATGATTCATGTCCAACTACTGGTATACCTATAACTACCTATCAATAAAGGTAGGAACATAGACATTTTTTACCTAGCTTACCATGCATATATTAACTATACATTCTAAGGGTAGATAACAATAGTTTGGAGGTGAGAACCACTACAATAAAGAATTAGGTGTAAGCTCTTACCAATTCTCTATCTAGGATAGGGGGTCGGTCTTCTTCGAGCTGATGGATAATAAGAGAGACAATATCTTAGTGAGGTAATACAAGGATATGGCCTAGGAGATATAATTCATGGAATCCTTAAACATTATATCCCTCTAATATGAGGGGGACAATTTCTAATTACCAATATTGTACATTTATATACAAACATTGTATTTTTATTTTTACTTTTTGAGACACACTTTCCCTCTACAGAGGTGGATTGTATTAGAGACTTAATTATACAAACCTGACATTATTATGATATATATGAGATATATTATAGTATATTTTAGTTAATTTCCATAATTTTTTGCATGTTTTTAATTTTAATGTATGCTTTTCAATGTATGCAATTTAAATGATTAGGCATGTGATTATATGCCATGTATTTATTATGTTTTGATAATGCTTATATATGTAAAATATGAAGAAAAATTTAAGAAAATTATTTAATGTGATGTATATACATTAAAAAAAAAAAGATGTTATAATATTTTTTTCATTTTATGACTGAGTTATTCCATTAACACAACATATGACTTTAGATTTTTAGCAGAGTGAAAAGGGAAATCATGATATACATGAGAAGAGTAAAATGAAAACTATTAATCAATATTTCACATGTAAAATTAATATGAAATAATATTTATTATTAAAGTGTGTAAATTTAATTATTTATAAACTCATACAACACTAACTTTACTGGCTTCATCTATAAATAACTATCCTTGAAAGAATTGGTAAATGGAATAAAGTTACCATTTTCAGAATAGACATGTAAACAAAACTTTTAAATAACTCTTAATGGAAAATTTATAATTTAATATTTAATTTTCATTTAATTTTTTATTTTATTTTCAACCCCGTATATTTAGTCTCATCTAACTATAAATACACATGTGCTCATCACCAAAGCCTAGATGTAGGAAATTAAGGGCACATCTCCAAAACGCTAACCCCATACAACTCTTAAGATACAAGGGTTCAACATTGAAGGTTACATAAGGGTGAGATATGATGGATTTTATTTTAATTTCATAATATTTTTATTTTAATAGGATTATCTTTCTTTCTATTTATCACATGTTTTTATGAGGCCCTTAACTCCAAATATTGGCCTCATGAAACTAGTAATATGCACAGGCTTTTCATAGAGGACCAAGATAGGAAAGGAAGGTTGCCTAATTATAAGCATGATAATGTTTATAATTATATGGCACCATAATAGGGGACTATGCCATGGAAAATATTATATATTAGGCTTTAGGGTAATAGTCTATAAAGTTTTCAAGGTGTAGGGAAAAAGAGGTATACTCTACTCATAAGAAATAAGATAAGAACCATTGTAATGTTGATTTTAATAATTATTTCCATATTATAATATGGTAATATGAAAATTAAATGGTATGTTAATCTACATTTTGAAATTTTTTATCCTATAAAATAACAAATAAATAATCACCAAACAAGACATTTGATATACAACTACAACATGTAGACAATGTAAAATTAAATGCAATGAAGGAAATGTGAAATGTAGTGAATAGATAAAAAAAAATTTAAGGTGAAAAGAGTTAAAAGACTCACCAAAATCTATTCCCTCCAAACTACATAATTGATAGGATCCATTTTAAAATCCTTAGTTACTAAATAGGTACTTGACCAATTGGGTCTAAACTTTTGAACTTATCCTTTATTTTTATTTTTTGATTATAAAGTATTAGGATAAGGTCTCATACATGTATATTATGTTCATATATTCTTTTATTAAACTAAAATCTCATGCGATCTGTGTATGTAATGTGGTTTTTTGCAGTAGTGAGCCAATAATCATTTAAAGTTTCTAATTCAGTTATTTATGTGTTTCTATATTCTACCTGATTAAGGAGACCCTAAAGAGAAAAACTAAGGATAGGTATTTATGCATTTAATTATATAGTATATTTAGATTTAAACATAACATAATATTATTTTTCCCTTATGGGTGTGTGAATACTCATCCTATAGGCCTATAGTGTTGAATAGAGCTATAGATGTCAATACCTTTTAGTGTCTTTAATAGTTATTACCAATTTTGACTTTAATTTTTTATTGGTGGATTTTATCTAGATGTTAATCTATAAGTATTATAAATATGTTGTGTGTTGAGTATGGAAAAGTTCTTACACACTTCATGTACCTTGGGGTTTCTGAAAGGAGATCCATTTTCTATGATAATGACTTGTGGGACTCCAAATTGATAAATAATTTGACTCAGAATATATTTAGTAATGACCAATATGATAATATTTTTTATGGGAATGGATTCCATCCACTTAGTGAAATACTCAATCATAATGATGATGGAATTGTGATCATATAAGGAAGCAGAAGAAAGTTTGCCAATAAAATTTAGACTCCAAGTGGAAAAGGGCCATGGGGTGACAATGGGATAGAGAACCCTAGTGGGGATGTGAATCTCATGGGAGAAATTTTAAATTTTCTTAAAATTTTTTATGTAATCAACATCATCATGTTAAAGAGTGATCCATAAGTATGCCATCATGTGAATATTGTGGGTATTTGTGTGGCCATCAAAGTTCCCTCCATAAATGTTGTTATAGCAATGAAAAAGGACATGTTTTGAATCCTATTGACCGACACACCTCAAAAACATGTTAGGAAAGGTTTTTTAATAGATAACAGCATATAATATAGCATATTTAGACACAATGACATAAATTCACCACATATATTATGATTTGGCACCCTCAAGATAAGCACAGTTAACTAAATAGTTTATAATATCAACATACTAAGGAGAGGAAACAATGGTATGTTTCTCTATGTTAAAAAGTAACTCATAATTAAAGTTAGTATTAAAAAACATCATTGACTTCTAGTGGAGAATATACAAGCTAATTAGTAATTATTTTTACATTAATGGACTTTTGGTTGATGTACATGAGTTTAAATTTTCCCAAAAGTTTAATAAACTCCTAGCCTTTTATGAATGGTTTGGTTGGGTTAATAATTTTCGTAAGGCTTGGGAACTTATTATAATCCTCATTTCTTAGTTAATCATATAATTTATCAATAACTAATTTATGAACATGATATTCAAAAATTCTTTCCCTACTTGAGTATAAGATGTCTCATAGTTAACAAGAGTGTGGATAATGAAATAGATGGAATGATCATTACCATCACCATCCTATTGGGATAACATGTAGGTGATATATACCTTAACTTCCCTAATGTAAACTATGATAGGCTTGTTAGACTTGCATGCCATGAGTGTTGGAAGAGAAATAAGAAAACACTTTACCACTTAAAATTCATCCTAAAAGTCACTTTTCTAAGTCAAGCCACTCACCTTTTTAATGAAGTTGTTTATTAGATGAATTTCATAAGTAAGGTCAAGTATAAACTATCAAATAATGCATAACTTCCCCATGAGTGATCTTATTCATGATTCATCTATAGGGGGAACCTATCTACAATTAGTTAGGTCTTGCCTAGGCCAATATCAGTTATGCATTAGGAGATAATATAATGAAGGAGTTTTCCACCTGTGGATCCAAACACACATTTTTATGGATTGATGATGACACCATTTTTAATCAAACATTTGATAGTGGTGTGTGGTAATTTTAAATGGTAAATCCTTCACCTTACTTTTCTTAGAAGATCATCAACATCAAACTCCACTATCTTATGGATGATATTGTTAAAAATATGGGTCATGGCCCTCTGATAGGGTGCACCATTATTTTTAAGGCCAAAGGGCATGACTACACAACATAAAGTCCCCCATGGTTTAGTGAAGGCCTTTCTTTGATATTCATGTGAGATTTAGATTTGGTTATATCCAGAGAAGCCATCCATAAGAGAGAAAAAAATGTAATAGTTTTAGCATCAAAAATGACATAAATGGAAGGGAGAGGGAAAATGACTTATGGGAATGCTTTTTTAATATCGTTGAAATAGTTTCAAATCCTAATTTTACATTTTTTTTATAATGGGGATGATGTTTCACATGCATCTAGAATAATCCATGGGTTTTATGAACCCTACCTTAAGATTATTAACAACCTTTTCCTTATCATTAATGTAACTTTGCTATTGATTAGCCTAAGCTTATATTTTATAGGTTTAACTTTAATCATCATGACCATATTTTTAACAACTAATTAGGGTTTAATACCTACCATATCCATATATAAAAATACGAAATATTTGGAAAGCTCAATAAGCAACTTTATGTGATCATCCACCTCTTGTGGCAAGAGTTAAGACCTAAGTTTGAGAATTATATGGATTTATTTTGTCCTTATAGTTATATCAATGTATCCTCTATTAGGGAGGTATTCCCTTATTCAATTCTTGAAGATTAGGAGTAATATTAGGATCTTTGCCTTCTACATTGAATACATAAAATTTAACTTCAAAAGATAGGTGATATTCAACCTTGAAATAAGAATCATGATATTCATCTCCAAGGGTAGATTTAGGATGAAATTTAGATAAAAACCGCTGTTATGATCAAAATATAGTGGATTATCATAAATGTGAAAGAACTCTAAAATAGTCTCATCATTCTCATCTAGGTTAAAAACCAAAGGGATAGTATCCTTCCCAATTCAAGTGAGATTTAGGTCAATGGAAACCTTTTACACAAGGGGATATGCCCTAATAAAGACTATTAAATATGATTCAGGTGTCATAGGATGAGGATAGAACCATGATGAGGAAGTTGCCATAGATTCATCAAATTGATTGCATTCTCTAGGGATGGATTATGTGTATACAAAGTTAAAAACTTTGAAAAATTTGTGCATAATAATTTTGTAGAGTTGAATATGATTATCCTTAGTCTAATAAATATTTAAGACTTGATTGGTCACTAATTTTCAGTCACCTAAGATCTTCAAGTTTTGTACTTATAATTATTTGGTGATGAACATTCTAAGAAATAAGGCTTCATAATCAAACATGTTATTTGTACACTCAGAGTTTTACTTAAAACCAAATGTAATGATTTATCCTTTTAGGGAGATCAGGATGATTCCTTTCCCTTCACCAATATGTAATGTTTCCCCATCATAGTGAAGCTCCCACTGATCAGTTGTAGAAGATTAACCATCATCATGGTTAGGGTGAATCTCTTGATCTTTTGAAATCTCAACCATGTTGATATCAAGTATGCTAGCTAATCCATCTTGGATTTATTGATCTTGAGATGCAGAAAGATTTTAAGTTCCTACCCCTCATAGGTCAAAAGGAAGTACAAGTGATGTTTCCTTTCATAGGATCTTTATGATTTCACATGTAGATATGGTTGATATTACTAGTATCAATTAAATATCATTACCACTTACATTTTTTATTATTATATCTTCCTTTTATTTAGGGTTATAGTTAAAAAATATTTAGGAATATCTACCTCTATCTTTAAAACAACCACTTTGGACTATGTGGATTTTTCAACTTCAACCAAATGTGGGGATTTCACCACACCATTGGTGTGTAAATGATAATAAATGTGTAACCTCAATTTCTTGTGGATGGTTGGGTGAATTACATAAAAGGGTTTAGGGTCCCCTTGGGAAATGAAAACCTTTCCAAGTTTGAGGAGCCATATATGTTATAAAAAGATATAATGTAATTCCTTCATCGTATAAATCTAGGATCTACCCAAGACCATGTTGTAATCTATGTTTATCAATTCCATACAATTTTATCAACATGGTATTAAGACCTAGGGTATATATAAAAATAATTGTTCTAATTGAAGTGGAATTGAGTTTATCATAGCCCATAAGGATGTTTTGGGTAGTTGAGTAGTTAGTTTCCCCATAACCAAAACTTTTTATAAATGAAAATGGGACTATGTTTACTATTTCACCATCATCAACCCTTCCTCATTTTACATAGTTTTTATAAATATATAATTATAGAAACAAGGTGGGATATCCCCTTATAGCCATCTTAGAGTTGGGAGTGAGACTCAAAATATTAAATAAATAGTTAGCATCCCTCTAAATTTACCCTAGAGGAAAGATGTCAAGATAAATATGATTGATCTCATATTTAGGTTGAGGAATCACACTAGTAAAGTGCCCCAACCTTATGGAATTGATAAATCTTTAATGGTGGGTATGATAATTTTAGAGCAAGTCAAGAAATGATATATGGGAAAATGTTCACGCAAGGTTTGTGACTATGTCATAATTTCCCATAGGTTTTGGGATGATGTCATCATCTCAGATGTTAGAAGAGTGGGGTGTTATGGGATAATATTTATGTGTGTGAGTGATGATATTTACTTCTTATTCAATTTATAATTCCATCACCCCTATTATTATATCCTTCCCTTGAACCCCCAATTAAAGAGATACATTAAGGTTGGTTATACCAAAAGTAGAAGCCTTAACCTCATGAATACATGTCAGCATAGGTTGGTTATCTTGAATTGGTTAATTTTGTGGGTTACCCTATGGTTTGTTCTATTTAAATCATGTTTTGATGGTTTGGGAAGGATTTTGATAAATATTAAGGTTTTTGTTTTTAATGGTTAGGAGACCATTTAATTGAGCCTAAGAATTTGTATTTGAATACCTTATGAACATGTCAAAAAATTTCTACCTTTATTCTTCAAGGAATATTTGAATGAGCCTTTTATATTCCAAATAGGCATGAGTATCATACCCAACCACTTGGTAGAAGAGACAATAGATGTGTGGATCATATTTCCCAAGCCTTTAGTTTTGTCCATGTTAACCAAACCCCAATTGATTGTTCCTTTGGTAAAAGGATTAGTTTTACACCTGTAAGAAATGGTTAATGTTATGGAATTGGTTTTTTTTTTTTTTTTTGGATTGCATGTTACATGGTGGATGGTGATTTAAATCAATAAAATTATCTACAATTGGAGGATTATAGTTCTTTGTGTTTTCATTTTTATTTGTGTTATTTTTATTCATGGGTTATGTCTAGTTTTTTTTGGTTGAGTATGAATTTTTATTTTATTCAATCATGTTTCCAGTTATTAGAACATTCAATTCTGAGTGGGCTTAATCAACCCTTAACCTTGGTATTAATTAAATAAATAATAATATATTATTTATTACCATGAGGTGGAAACCTTGTGATAATAAATAATAGTTATAATTATTTAGTTATTACCAAATTTTAATTAAATTGTTTTATGATGATGGATGGACCCATTATTTTTAAAATGATCACCTCCCTTGGCTTTTCATTATAAATAGAGTTTTACCCCTATTGTGAAACCAACCTGTGAATAGGAAATATTAATCATATTAATCTCAAAGAGTTTTATGAAAGTTTACCTGAGAAGTGAGAGGTTGAAAAACTTGTATTGGGTATAGTGGAGTTTCTCAATTATTTAATAATTCATCATTATGGGTTTTTAACCTCTGCTAGGTTTTCCCACATTAAATACCTATGAAATGGTTCATTGATTTGTGTGTTTCATTTATTATGCTTTGTTTATCAAATTTAATATAGATCTTATCATGTGGATGTACATTGATTTATATATTTTTTCATGGTAAAAAATTTTGTGGAGAGGATTTCATTGGCAAGCATATTGTGTTGAGAAAAAAAAATCAATAATTAATATTTTAATTTATTCAGAGCCCGAGTACTTGTACAACCTAGGTGCATGAATAAATTCTAAAATAATTATTTTAAGAATGTTTTTGGCTAGTTTTTGCTAAAAGACTATATTATTCATATTTAAACTCTCTCAAGTCTTTTTTAAACCCTAAGAAGCACTCATTCAGCCCTCAAAAAATTTCCAAGTAGTTAGGGGCTCCTTAGTTGGCCTAGGTGGGTGTAAAACATTAATTTTTCACTAAATATTGAATTTTGAATATCCTACATGCTAATTTTTAGTATTTTAGGAGCATTGGCAAATTTTTAAGGTGTTTGGTGGTCTAGTTTGAGTACTATAAGCTTTCAATATGCTCCTTGAGTGTTACCATACTAGACTAGTTTTTTTATTTAAAAACAATAATTTCTCAGTTAAAATTATATTTTGAAGACATATTTGACATGAAGAGGCAAAAACTAAGAGTATTAAAAATTTTGAGGCTTATAGTCATCTGTATAATTTACTATGCAATCCATAAATTCTATAGGAGCACCTTGGAAGTGTTTCAAACATTGTTTGAATATTTTTTGTTAATATATTTAATAAATACATTATTTACTTGTTTCAATTATTCCATGCATTATAAAAGGTGCCCCCCACTCTTATTTAAAACATTTTTTACCAAAATTAAAAAAATCGACAAGATTTATTTACAAATTAAAATTTATATGGACACGCGCGCGCGTGCATGCGCACGCACGCACACACACACACACACACACACACACACACACACACACACACACACACACACACACACACACACACACACACACACACACACACACACACACACACACACACACACACACACACACACACAATTTCAAAATCAAAAAATAAATAAAGTTTATAAATGATTTTATGCATGTAGTCTTCCAAATTAAAGTATAGAAGAGTTGGCTACTATCTATTTGCAAGAACTTACAACTAAGGAGTTTCTAAGTTTTAAATCCCCTAAAATAAATATTTTTTAACTTGGTAAAATAATTTTTTAACTTAAATTTATTTTGAATTCATTTTTTTGGTTTGCATGCCAATTTTTCATGCATCTAAAACCCTAATTGACCTATTAAATTTGTTTCAATTTTTGACCTAGTGGATATTTTGTCAAACATAGTTGTATAAATAGTTGATATTTGGGTTTTGACATCTTCCAGACATATCTACATGGTCTAGGTTGTGTTTTTAAATATCTTAATATTAATTTTATCACTTTTTTTAATAATAGTGTTTAGGTGGTCATTTAAAGTGTGACTCTTTCGACTCCTAGTTTTGTCAAATTTTAAATCAATTTCTTGCATTTTTTGGCATCTAAATTATGCAATTAAGTATATTTACACTTGTGGTTTACTTTATTTTACAATAAAAATATAAAAAATGATTAATTTTTTTATTTTTATTAAAATTATTCTTACATTACTAGATTTTTTACTCTTGTGACACCCTATTTTATTGTAATCTTTCATAATTTTTTATTTTATCTAGCATTAAATTGAATAATTATTGTGTTTTCACCTTTTTTTTAAAAAAAAATATCAAATTAATTTAAAATTCACACTAAAATGTTTCATTTTAAGAATTTGTTCTAGACATGTTTAAAGGGAAGCTATGGCTTCTCCTCATTTTTCCTTAGATAAATCTCAAATTCTTAATAGAAATAACTATAATATATGTAAAATTCATGTTAAAGTAGAATTTATTGAATGGAAGTTGTGTAATATTATTTTTGAGACTAAAAAATCCCCTTCTAGATGACATGTGAACCCTGAGCTTACTAATGCATTTCAACATAAATCATAGAAAGTTATGTCCATTATCTTATAGAGTGTTAAAGATGAATTCCTTCTCCACATTGGTAATCAGGAGTCTCCTAGAGATTCTTAGAAACTCCTTGAATTCATTCACAAGTTCTATCATCTCTCAAATATTATTAAGTTAATCCTTGAATTTCTAACTATACTTATGAAAGGTGATGAGAAATTGTGAATTTTATTGCTAAAATTAAAAAAATTAAAGCTCACTTAGATGGATGTAATTTTAATTTGAATAAATATAAATTTATTTATTTTATAATTAAGTTAAATATTCATGAAAATTTTAGAAATCTTCTTTAAATTTTAAATTCTAAGTATCAAACTGAGCAAGATATGCCTAACCTTACCACCTTGTCTACTCTCCTAATTTGAGAAGAGCAGTTATGACCAATTTTGATTCTAAAGAAAATTCCACTCAATAAATTATCACCTTAAATAATGTTTTTAATAACTATAAATCTAACACTCATCCTACTTCTAGCTCAAATGAGAATAAAAAAACTAGAGTTTAATTGAAATTTCAATATGTGTGATAAATTTGGTCATAGAAGAAAAATATGTTATAAAAATAAGGATAGAGTTAATAATAAAACTTATAAAAATAAAAAAGGGAATAAATCTAATTAAAACATGTATAATAATAAAAACCCTATTAAGGATAACAATTACATCAGAATATTATTGCTTTATATGTTTTTTCATTTGCTTCAAATGAAAATGAGTGGTTTTAGGTAGTGGTGCATCGCACCATATGACTTGTCTATCCAATATTCTATGTGATTCTAAATATATATCTAAAAAAAAATTATTAGGAGACAATTCATTTTTAAAAGCAACTAAATAAGGAAAATCAAACCTTTCAAATGTTGTTACTATAAATGATGTTTTCTATGTACCTAAGCTTAAAAAGAATTTGATATCTTATTCTCAACTTACAAATGATAATTTCATTGTAAAATTAGTTAACTATATTTGGTCCATTATAAATCAATATGGTTATTTAATTTTTTAAGGTGTTAAAAATAATGGTTTATATATCTTTGCTCCTTCTTCATGTTTTCTTTCATCGCATAGTAAGAATGAATCTCAATTATGGCATGAAATATTAGGACATGTTAATTTTATAAATTTACATGATATGTCTACAAATAATATATTTTTTGGACTTCCTTATATCCCATCTCATCATGAAACTTATGAGGGTTGCTTATGTGATAATTAACATACTAACCCTTTTCACAAGAATCATGATGTGAATTCCTCTCATCCTTTAGAATTGATTCATAGTGATGTTGAATGACCTCTTGAAATTGTATCTCTTAATGTTTCATTGTATTTCATTATTTTTATTGATGACTACACTAGACTCATTTGGTATTTTTTCATTAAAAATAAATCTAACATGTTGTCTAAATTAAAGGAATTTAAAGCTAGTGTTGAAAATGAATTTGATTTTTCTATGAAGAGACTAAGAATTGATCATGGTCATGAATATGTTAGTAAAAAGTTTTATTATTTTTTTCATTAGTTTTAGTATTCAAAGGGAATTAAAAATTCCCTATTCCCCTTAGAAAAATGGTATTATGGAAAGAAAAAATTGCAACATCATAGAAATGGTTTGATCAATGTTGTAATTTGTAAATGTTCCTAAATTTTTATGGGTTGAAGCCAATAATACTATTTTGCATATTCTAAATAAAACCCCTACTTAATATTTTCATTTTTTTACATCAAAAATATATAATAAAACTATGTTATTTTTACTTTAGAAATACTAACTATATTGATAGTGTCTCATCTACATCGTATTTGTTATTAAAATTATTTAGTTTATATTCAAAAAAATATATTATTTAGTTTAACTATTGAAATATGTTTATTATAATTGTGTGTGTGTGTGTATTTGTCTTAGATGAGAAAGCAAAGAATATATATATATATATATATATATATATATATATATATATATATATATATATATATAATGATTATTTTCAATTCATATGATTTAACATGGAAATACATAATATGCATAACATCATTCTTAATTTGGCAAGATGATCATGTTTAATTATTGAATTTGGTAAGAATATCATGCTCAATGAGTTTGGATCTTTTGTGTTTCAATTGCTTAGATACTATCATTTGATTTTTTTATCAATTGATTGTTTATGCTAATATCCATATATGATTTGTTTGATAATTAGATATGTTATGAAATGTAAAGTGTAAATAAAGTTTATATTATTGTCTCTTCATAATTTAATTTACTAAGCATTCTATTCATACATCTCTGAACTTATTTATTTCAGTCTCATATCTATTTGATTGGATGACTATACATTATGCTAAAATTATCCATAGTTGATGTACGAGAGGTTATACCTCAATCTTTTATTGAAGAAAATTAAAACTTGAAAAGTTTTGATAAGACTCAAATGATAAAATAATCTATTGGTAATAGGATATCTAATGTTTGGCTAAACTTAGTATCATATTATTGGTAAATTATTATATGTGCATCACATGATAATTGGGGATGCTCATCTTGTCAATATTGGAGACATACAATAATGAATTGCATACAATAATTTATGTTTTTACATTAACTTTTTAATTAAATTAGTGAACTTTTTTACCTTAAAATATGACTTGATTGTTTTAAATGTGTTTTATCATATAAAAACATATGTCATATTTGTATGTACTTGGTTATTGTGATGCTAACCATACTATGCTATCATGAATCTATTTTTGGATATGTGTTTAATTTTGGTAGGTACACAACACCAACAATTTAAGCATATTGAATTTTGTGTGTAGTTTAACTAAGATAAAGTCCTCAATGGTGATATAGATTTTAAATTATATCCTAAAGATGAAAAATTGTTAGATATATTCACAAAACCACTTGGTTCTACCAAGTTTTTTTAGTTTCATGCAATGTTGAGAATCTCAAGGTTACTATTGAGGGGTAGTGTGCATGATAATGCCACTTCCTAATGGCCATGTGTTTCTTCTTATTCTCTATACATCTTCTTAATTTTAAATCATGGTAAACTTCATGTGGAATTTATATTATTATAAAATTTGTGTGAAAGTTTTACTTTTGTACCTAATATAAAAAATAACACTTTGTAATGGAGGTCCTTATGTTATAAAAGGCTCCAAATATGCTTAGATGATTATTCAAGAGAAACTATAGTATTACAATCATGCTAACCTAAACTTACTTTGAAGTAGTTTATTGATTATAATTCCTTTTATTTCAAAAGGTGATGTTTGGCATGATGAAGGTTTTTTCCTTCAATTGTGTATATAGTATAATTCCTCTTTTTTAGGTGACTATGACATTTATCCCCACCTCTCATTAAGGGAGAGCGGTAGAAAATTAATTCTAAGTAGACTTAATTGACCCTTAACCTTAGTATTAATCAAATAAATAATAATATATTATTTATTATCATGAGGTGGAAACGTTGTGATAATAAATATTGGAGTTATAATTATTTAATTATTACCAAATTTTAATTAAATTATTTTATTAGGATGGATGGACTCATTACTTTTACAGTGGTCACCTCCCTTGGTTTTTCATTATAAATAGGGTTTTATCACTATTTTGAAACCAACCCATGAATATGAAATATTAATCATATTCAGTCTCGAAGAGTTTTGTAAAAGTTTATTTGATAAGAAGTGAAAGGTTAAAGAACTTGTATTGGGTATAGGGGAGTTTCTCAATTGTTGAATAATTCATCATTGTGGGTTTTTTACATCTTAGAGGTTTTCCCAAGTTAAAAATATATGTAATTATTCATTGATTTATGTGCTTCATTTATTTTATTTTGCTTATAAAATTCACTCTAGATATTGTCCTATAGATGTACATTAATTTATATATTCTATCGCTAGTGGTAGAATTAGTAACCTTAGGGCCTTGGTTGTTAACTTTGTTTTGTTTTATATTTCTAAAACCCTCATTATTTTAGTTAGGGGTAAAATTATGTCTTTTAGTCCCATACATTTTACGACCATTATCAATGGTTGTATGGTTAATTTTAAAGTGATTTTAGGTTATTCATAGGATTAATGAGAGAAATTATAGACATCTTACATCATTTCCTTGTTAATGGAGTGAAGGAAGATATCACATAATTCCCTCTTATCCATATTAGGTGTACTAGTAGATGAATATATAACCTATTTCCATATCTTAAGGAAATGGGTAGATGATGTATTATTTTATTATTTAATGTGAAAGAATTCTCTAATTCTATTTTTTAGAAACTTTTTCATATCAAAGGATTTGATGAATTCCACCATGGGTTGTCTAAATGGATGCATAGAGGCCTCTAGGAGTTGGTAGTATCAGTCAAGGCAAATTCCTTCTAGCATTTCGGGAAATATTTTTTCAATAGCCCCATCCCAAGGAAAGATATCCCTAATGGTAGTATCATATACTTTTACATGCATATTGGGATATTCTTCCCCTTTATATTCTAAAAGATCAAATAGGATATGAGGTAATATAACTTCTCATATACTATGGTTGATGGGTTACTTTAAATATTTAGTGGAAGTACCCATAACACTTAAATATATCAAAGGTACAATATAGTAAGATTGTATGGGTGGGTTTGGATAAGGGTTGTATATGTGACCGCTAGGAAGAAAAGAGGGTGTTTTATAAGGTAGTATAGAATAGGTTAGAAAATAATTGTTTGATTGGGTGGACTTGGAAAACACATGATAGTAGGGAGGAAGAGTCTTAGACTAAAGAGGGTCAGGTGATTTTAGATGAGGAGTGTATGTGGGTGGCATGTAACTCATAGGAATGTAGGGTAGAATATTATTGGATATGATGTTGTTGGGGGGAGTGGACATAAACGCACATCAAATTGGGATTATATTTTGATGTTTATTGGGCAAAGAAATGCTATAACCATTTGTGTTGGGGACCCCATGAGTAATAATATCCTCTAGGTGTTGGTTAGAAACATAATTTGGAGGAAGTGCATAGGCTTCTAATTATAGTGGAAGTGTGGAGGGTTATTGTTTTAGTGGTTGGTAAGCATTTTTTTATGGGTATATATGAGAAATTAGCCTAGTTAAGAGGGTAAGATTTCACTCCTTGATTTAGAGATGTTTTTTCTATTTAAATCATGAATTCCACCCACCAAGGTAGTTATGAGCTTATTCAGAGTAGAAGTGATATTGTGTTTAGAAACCTATTTTGTGGGAGGTGTAATAGAAATAAGTTGGTAGTTATGAAGGGATTGATTTGTGGTAAAAGACTCAATAAATTTTTTTTTAAATATTTATAGAGGATTAGAAGTTTTTTTATTATTTTTATATGGGTAAATAATTGTTTGCATTCTATTTACTTCATCTTCCAAATAATGGATTCTTCTTATATATTGATCATATCTAGTAGATATTTCTACATCTAGATTTTGAAAAATAACTAACAGCCTAGTTTCCATGTGAGGAGTGGCTCCACTCCCACTATTAAAATTCATGTTATTAGAATTAACTAACGGCCTAGTTTCCATGTGAGGAGTGGCTCCACTCCCACTATTAAAATTCATGTTATTAGAATTAGGATGGTTACAATTGGATTCTAATACAATCTACACTTCATGGATTGTTGTCCCACTCCTAGTTTGTGAGTTAGGGTTATGATAGTCATGAAACTAATATTAAATGTTTTGATTGGAATTTTTGTTATTATAACTGACTAAATAAGATTTGATAGGTTTTTTTTCATTTCTCTTATAGTCTTATAAGCCAAGATATCCTCTTAAATCCTATATATACATATTCGATGGGTATAATAATACCCCAAAAAATAAATGGAAGGATGGATAAAGCTGGAGAAAAAAGATAAAGAAGAGAATAAAATGGGAAATGCAAAAGGATGATAATTCCATGTCAAGTTCAAAAATTTATGTACATGTGGAAAGCAACATGCTAACACGTGCACTCAAATTCTTGAGTTTTGGCCAAGATAGTAGACATAATATATATATGGATGGGTGAATCAATAGATTGGGTGGATTGATTTTAGGAATGGGTTTTTGGATGATAGGTATAATGGTATGTTTTTTATGGAACCAGAATATATATTCTACATCATGGTTCTCATTAAAAATATCTAATTGGGTAGAGAAAGAACTCCAAGGTCCCTCTGTATTAGTGATGATAAGGAGATGAAGGTCTTTATTGACATTGGGAACAACAAAGGGGATATGATTGGGTTGGATGACTTTGGAGAGTCTTAAATATATCATGTTTATTTTTCCCTATCAATTTCATGCATGAAGTGAATGATATATTATGAGGATAGTCCCGAGGAGAAAATAGAAAAGGGAGGCGGATGACTAGGTTTGGATAATGTTGTATTAACAAACTTAGTTTTGAGGTAAAATGACTATGGGAGGATTATTGATACATTATTACTCATCAATATCATTTATGGATTTGAAAATGAGGTGTGGGATAGGTGTAGAATGTAATACCTTTATTCTCAATTCAACATCAATTTCGTATTCAATGCTACTTCTAAGAATTGGAGATCTAATTCTATAGAAAATAAATAATTTATGAAGGAGTGGATTCTTAGGGAGTGTCATCCAAGAGGTAAGGTATGGTGGTGTATAATTTTAAGAGTTTTTTTAAAAGGTGTGTTTAAATTTGGTACTTATTTTTTTTCTAATTTGAAAGCAAGGTTTAGGTGTTCGTGTTCATCTAGACAAGCCTTTATAATTATTTTTGATATGTTTTCAATGTTTTTTGTAAGGAATAAAATTATTCAAATAATATTTTATAAAAATTAAAAATGAAACTAGACCCTAAAACTCTAACAAGCATACTCACTAGAAATTTAGAAACTAACTTTTCTGTGCAATCTAAAACAATTTTTTGATTTTATTGAATGCTTGTCTATAAATTGAAATATTTTGTGAATTAAATTATGAAAACATAATTTTATCATTTTTATAAAATTATTTATATAATATGGTTTTATTTTCCAAACAATATGAACAAATTTAGGGTCTAGTATGTAAGGTCTTAGCTATTTAATTTGCCCAGGTTTTATCGGTTTTTGATTGAAAGGTTTTTATGATTGAAATTATTTATAAACTTAAAATAAATAATATATCATGGTTTTACCTATTTTTAATTTTAATCAATCTATCCTACATAATATGTAATATTGTGTTTTTTTTTAGGAATCTAAAATGCAGTTAGAAAGAAGAGATCTAGATTATAGGATAAAATTTAGAATATTTATGATATCCAAACTTGTTAAAAATTTAAGAGGGGTTAATTGAAACATCTCAAATTAATAAATTTACCATTTATATGTGGGGAGAAAGGCCTCACTAGTGAACAAGGCCACATTTTAGCCATGTCCAACTTAATGTGGTCTTGTCCCAAAAGGATAAAAGACTATTTTAAAAGGTATGACAGGTGTTGGGAAGTAGATTAAGGATGTCTAAAAGATGTTATGATTATTTTAAAGATAGTTTTTATAATATTGAATACTCCATTATAGATTGAAATTTAATGAAATGGATAATATGCTAAGCAAAGGAAGGATGTCAAGTTTAGACATTGTCAAGCACTTATTGAATAATTTTGAGTGTGTCTAAGTGGAATTAATTAGACTATTATTTAATTTTGGTGGTGGTGGACTATTATTGGTTGTGGGATTTAGTGGATTGTCTTTATTTTTAGGTGGAGTAGATTTATTGTTGGGTGTTTTGATTTTACTCATAAATCCATTACTTTTTTGTTAATTTTTTTGAAATTCATGAACTTCATATATATGATCTTCAAGCTTATTATCATATTTGAAATGAAAGTCATAAGTTTCAACCATTAGAGTGGAAGAATAATTTTATGACCCACTATCCTATGGTTTATATTTCTCTATTTGTAGAGTGTCATAATTTTCCATCTCTTTCATGAGGATTTAAAAAGTATTAAAGAACTCAAGATAATCGAGTTATCCATGGGAAGCTGTATGATCTATCAATATCAATGGGGTAGAATTATTTATTTTAAATTAATGACAAAGTGGGTTTGAAGAACTATCCATGGGATTATTTGTACATTTATTTAGGATTGTTATGTAAACTATAATTATTGGTCTTTTATAAATAATATATTCTTCATGTTGGCTTTGTTTGTCCATAATTATACTTTTTCTAAAGACTAGTGAGATATTTTGATTATTTATACATCTTTTTAGTGAAGTATGATTAAATTAATACATAATTATGCACCTGTAAAATGTTAGATATAGACATGAAATTGATAGAAAAAATACATAGATAAGTATGACACCAGATGTAATGTAAAAAAACTTCAAAAGTAAGTAAAAAATCAAAACAACTTATTCATTAATGAGAAATATTGTGACCCAATACAATTATTCATTACCCTCACTTCTTATGATAGAACCTTGAATTGTCTTCAAATAGATTTCAATGAAAACTCTCCAATTGAAACACTAGGGTGAAAATTGTTATGTTCTTCTTTCCATTTTATAATGTAAAATATTTTTATATAAGTGAGGTGGATAGTTTTAACCAACAGGTCCAATTTATACCCAAGGCACAACTATAAAATTAATATATTTTATTATTTATTTACATGAAGATTAACTTGTAAAATAATAAAATATATTATTATTTAATTGATATAATTTAATATGTTAAGGGTACACAAACAAAACCACTTAAACATTAATTTTTAGAACACTCCCCCTTAATGTTAAGTGGGGAAACATGCCATAGTCACCTTTATACTAATGGAATTATACTCTATAAACCATTTATAAGTATTTTAAAATGCACATAACATTTGAAGGATTTTAAAATCCTTCATAATGCCAACATCACCTTTTGAAACAAAATAAATTATAATCCATAAAATAATTAGAAGAAGTTTAGGTTAGTGTTTTAAGATTTTAGGAATTAGATTAATGTAAATCCTATATTGTTAAAGAACTAAATATAATGAATTAGGGTATAAATATTCCATAAATATAGCCACTGTTCTGTTATAGAATTGACCTAATTTGACCTTTATAAAAATATCAATAAATAATGTAAATGAGAAATTAACTAGAACATGATTGAGACGGATGATTTAGAAGCTAAAAACTGAGGTAGAAGCTAGTATGAGTGTCACAAATAGGATCTAGGTGTCAAACACCTCTTAAATAGTAGCACCCTAATTGGATAGTAGGGCCATGTGTAGCTAGTTTCCCTATTTTTGTGGTAGTGTCCTCTGTGCATAAATATTCCAAGCTTATAAGTGCATTGGTGCCTGGGTTTTTTAAGCATGTTCCTACATCCACAAGTTCTAGATATTTATGTAACACATATTTTGACAAATTTTAAGAAAAAACCCTAATCCTTCATGTTTTTAAGGTATATGGTTGATACAATTAGTAAAGTGTGTTTGTTAGTGGGGTAGGCTAGACATATTAAACACCCTGCTATGATGAGAGTTACCTACATACCAATACTCTAAAAAGGGATCAATCTTAATGTTATTCTCCCCGCCTAAGTGCTGGTGTAAGTTCTAGTGTAAGTATAAGTGAAGTTATTTTGATTGTAGACTTAAGTGCTTTGAATGTGCTTGAGACTAAATATATGAGTAATCTAAGTTGAAGAATGTTGTAGATGGTTGTATACATAAGTAAAGCATAATAGGGATTGATAACCTTAATTTTGCACAACTTATTATGAGTTTATATATGTAATTTGAATGTCATTTCCATCTAGTGGTTGGAAGGCTAAAACTCATGTATATAAATTGTTATGGTGCTTGTGAAAGTGTTAAAAGTGGTCTAGGACGACCCTATCTAGTCTAAGATTTTAAAATATATCTATTTATGGAAAAAGGAGGGAAAGGACACTAGCACAAAAATTGGGACACTAGCACCATGTGGCGTTAATGTCCCTATTATGGGTCTAGATGGTAGAACCTATGGTATGAAGGGATAAGATGTATGAATGAGGGTCTAGGGCTACTCTAAGGATGTTTAAGGATGCATGTGGCCTACATAAAGGTTGGATAAGTGTGAAAATAGGCCCTAACATAGGTCTATGGATAATCTAGGGATATGTGATCTCAAGTAGCTCTCTTATCACTCAAGTGTCATTTTTAGGTGATTATATTTACCCCTCCCCTCTTTATTCTAGAAAAATAATAAATGAAATGACTAGGATAAGGGAAAAAGAAGCATACCTAGACTTACCTAGGAGGTGGAGCTCATGAATCTAGATCTGAGTATGTGAAGCATCCTCGATTGCATCTCTTGTAATTAAAATGTGTATAGATCATCCATTACTTAATAACTATCAAAATCAAATAAAAAATTGAGTAAAGAAGTTGTATGCACCTAAATATACTCACCCTGACCATTTTAATAATCCCACTATTTATCCTAATTAATATCATAACCATAGTCCTAAATAAATAATTAAATACCATCCCCCTTCATTTTTTTCATCATACTAACCTTACCACTTCCCCATAAATAAATTAATTCACTTAATTCTCTATCATCCACTAACTAATCCCACTTGTCCATTATTTGGGAATTCAAAATTCCTATGACCCACCTACTTACCTACTCCCAGGCTTTCCTACAAGCTTGCCCCCTAGACTCTCTATAATCCCCTAATCAAATGACTAATATCCCATTAATCATGTTTATATATCCAAATAAATTATAGAGGTTTCCACCTCTAGAACCTTCTATCTTCTAGAATCATCCAATGAATTTTTGACTCCTTGGATAATGCTCCACCATTTATCTTGTGGGATCCAACTTTGAATAGAGACCATTGGTTTTCCCTCATTCAATTTATTTAAACAAGCCATTCCCCCATGGCCAAACTAATTATCCAATATATGATCAATCAATACATGAATCCATCTAAATCTCTTGATCAAGCTAACATCATACTGCAATTCTAAGTCTATTATAATCAAATCTATCCAAATCCTTTAGTATTTTATTATTTAATCTTGGTTTGGAGAAATTATCTTTAAGGTTTAATTATTGATATGAATTTCCATTTGTGTTTGAATTTTTATCCTAATGGATCTACTTCTCAATGGTAGTTTAAAATTTTGGATACTATGATGTAATTACACAATCAAATCTATTTGATCAAAATTTTCACTACATTTTTGGTGACCATGGTCGAATAAACCCTCCAATTTAACACTCTTTCTCAAAATTTCAACTACTTTTTTGGTTTTTATGTGTTTTGGTAGCTTTCAATACTGACTGGATAAGGAACAAGCTCCAACTTTGATTAAATTTTCATGCCTAGGCAAATGGCAATTTTGCTTTACATATCGTGATATTGTAATAGTGATTTTGCCTCTGAGAATCATAATTTTTTGCTAACCATGTATCTTAACCACTAATGGTTTGCTGACCTAATGGGCATTTGGACCTATTACAATATCATAATTTGCAAATCACATTTTTTCTATAGAAGTTGCATTTTTGTACATTAATACATGGTTTTGCACTAACCTAACCTCTAACAATCTATTGTCCTAATTGGTTATTAGGATTCTAAAATATCACCATTTGCAAATCACATTTTTTCTATAAGATTCATGGTTTTGTCCCTATAATCTGTGGTTTTGACATAAGGGAAAAAATTTCTAATCTAAGTCCAAATTTTCATCTTTTAATTGTGTTATTATTTATTCTTCACATTTTTTACTTATAAGTGAGGGGTAGTACTACCCATATCAACACCCAACACCCCTAACTCCCCCTCCAACTACCTATTACAAAATCATTGATATACAGTAGTAGATTTGACTAAATAGTCACAATTTTATAGTTTCCACAATTGGTTTTTATAAGTCAAGGAAAAATATTCACCTAGTTAATCATCTCTTAAATATTTGCATTAATCACTTTGTATCACTTTAATCATTTTATAAATACTCTACTATTAGACTTATTTATTTTTCCTAGGCAAGTAAAAATGCAACTTGTAAACTATAATATGAGTGTTTGACTTACAGTATTATAGAGTCACAGATTATGATCTATGATTTTTTTAAGTCGCGATATCATCCAACCATTCACAATTTTGTAGAAACTACATAGTCATAGTCAATAGTTAGTCAATTATCTACAAAATTTGTTATTCCCTAGTTGCATTATTGCCTCATATCTACATTTTTATATGTTTTGGAAGTGATTTTTCAATACATTGATTGTGTATCTATGGTTTTTCTTCTATAGTTGCATTTTTTAACTAATTTTTGCATTCAATTTGTCCTTTTTTAATATGATTTTTAGGATCATTTTCAATGCTTTTTAAGTCATTCTAAACATCCCTCAAGTCTCAAATTATGTTTGGCATTAAGGGTGTTGCCCTTTAACCCTTCCCTATATCATGATAGGGAGCACACCTAGGGTACTACCATGAACCCCATAAGGGGAATTTACCCTTAACCCTGCTAGGGGATACCATTCCCAAACCCTCATATTATGGCCCCCTCACCCAAAAAAGTTATAGATCCAAATCACAATTTTTTTAATGTTTTTAATTAAGGCTTATTAGATTGACATTTTTTTCTTGTAGGGGTGAATCTTGTAGTGATTTTTACTTGCTAACATCTTCTCCTGAAGGTCATATATTTTGTCTAACATCTTGTCTTGCAAGTTACCCCTCAAGATTACCAATTGAAACTACTAATCAATTTCTTTGTAGGTCACCTATCAAAGATATATTGGCATTTTAAAAATCATATTTTAAATATCTTTTAAATATATTTTGTATATATCACATCTAAATTAATCATTTAATAAATATTTGTATCTACTTATGTGTCACCCAAGGGCTACAGTGGTGTATGCTCTCCTCCTTGTGTCCTTATAGTGATTCTTAGATCATCAAAAACCACTAACAAAACATCCCATTTTTATTTTATAGGGGAAACATGATATGGAAGTGATTCCCATGCACTTTCCATACTCTTAGGGGGATATTGACTATTTACCACCACACACTAATCCACACTCTATGGTCTAGTGGAGTATAAATATTAAGACAATTGTCCTTAGGCTAATAATTTGACCCCATACAGGTCATCTATGAAGGGGAAGAGTTAAATATATAAACCAAGTATTATATATCACCCTATGTATACTTGGGCCCCACTATACCTAGCATATATCAGGGATGTCCTTAGAGATTTTATTCAACCTAACATAGGACCATTGGCCATAATAGATGACTTGTTATCAGAGTCAATATCAATTTCCAAGTGACCATCATGTGTATATGGGGTTGAGAGGGTTTAAGATATACCATAATGGGTCACTAGCCTACAACCTCACTCATGAAGCTATTGGATGGTTCGGTCATCAAGTTACACACCCATCAATTTACTAATCTTAGTGATGTGGTTTGCTTGATTTGGGTGTGTGTCATGCTATACATGTGTTATTTGTGATCCAAGTCAAATTTTCACCCAAATTTACACACAACCATTTAGGATTTCTATATCATCATCTTGTATGTTCTTATCTCTATCTTGTACATTCTTAGTCATCTTTTTCATCCTTCATCATAATCTTGTATAATCTTATCCATTTTTTACATCCTATTATCTCATCTCAAGAATATTTTAGTTTGGTTTTATCTTGACACCTAATTCTTTGTCATCCCATATTTATCCTATCAAAACTTTTCATCTCATTTATTTTTACCCTATCTAGATCAATCTCATCTTACTTTGTTAGATTTTTAGGTCACACACTTGTCTAAATAATATCTACCCCAATCATCATTACATCACCTCACCACTCTCATCCTTGATCCCATCATCACATAATTTTATATCCTCCCCACCTTGATAAAATTGGTCTAAGTCTTAATTTATCCTTTTATAATTATTACAAAACCCATCAATCTAGTCTATTATCCTCTTCTCTATCATCCATCATCTTTTTCAAGTTTCATACTCAGTCAATACCCTATTATCATCTTGTCACTTTGTTTATTTCAATATATTATCCAATCATCATAAATCTAGTCATCTCTAATATATTCATCTTGCATATTCATAACTAGTACCCATTCAATCATTGTATTGATAGATTGAATCTAAGAACTAGTTGAATCCCCATTATTTTACTAGATTGAAAACTATGCATTATCAATATATTTTTATCACCAATCATATTATTAGTATAAAATCTAATCCTAGTCATATATCATAATTTATTAGTCTATCTCATCCTCAGCCTAACCTATCATACTGCATTGGTCATTTAGAACTACTTTGTTTACGGACCATATTTAATCCAATATTTAATATAACTTCACATCATCCCTCTTTTATCATCCATCACCTATCCACCCACATATATTTGGACCCTAATCTCATAGACTAATACCTATTTTCCAACAAGGATGATATCATTTTGTAATCCCTAGAAATGGGTGCCCACCTACCCTCAGATATTGATCCCATCAAGCCTAAACCAATGTCCCATGTCCTTATTCATCAATAATTCCCATATTCTATCCCACCAAGGTCAACCCCATCATCCATTTATCATAACCATAGTCCTCACATCCATTAATATACAAGTGATAAAGTATCCCTATTTAATGAGTACATCTTTGCCAATAGGGATAAGTTCCTTTTATGATTATTGGAAATGGGTGTTTTCTTTCCCAAATATTTTTAACCCCTAATCCTAAGGTCACCTACCAATAAATTTCCTCATCAACCCTCATACTAATCCCATTCCATTACACCATCCACTAGTCCTACTCCTAGTCATGACCTTCTTAATCAAAAAATTCCTTGTTTAATAAGTATATTGCTGAAGATAAGGAGGTAGTCTTATTACAGATATTTGAGATGGGTGCCCAAATTTCCAAAGGTATTGATCATATCTAACTCACCTTATCCCAAGTCTATACCCATCCATATTCAAATCCTCCATTTACCAATCATAGTCCGTCACAAATCCCCCATATTAATAGTAAAGGGAAGCATAGCTTGTCAACCTCACCTAGTTTATATATGTCTCCTAAATAATCTCATACTCCACCATCTCCTTACATAATGACACCACCATCACATTATTCCACTCCTAAATCCAAAACCATATTAAAGTAATAGACCCCTCTCCCAATATCCATGGAAACCCTATTTTTGAAGTTGAGGTCTATAGGCATGATTTTCCACCCAAAAATAAGACCTCTAGATTTATATAAACATGTGCCCTCATTGTATCAAGACAAATGATTTTGTATATACCATAAATTCCCTAGGAATAAATGTAACCCATTTTAATATTATATCCAAAACTTAATTGGTAATGGTGACATTGAAATTGAGGGTAAATCCAATGCATCTAGGCCTAGGAGTGTGCAAAAAAGGGTATGCAAAGAAGTGTTTCCTGAGTATGATAAAATTTATTCCCTCCTTAACCAAGGTCATGACCCTAATCCTTACCATACCATAACCATCCTTGATCAAATAGTTCCTATATCCTATTCACATCAAATCCCCTAATTTCACAAACCCATTCAGCCTAAAGCATCCTCTCACAAACCCAAGGGGTAAGAGGTACTTGTGGATAATTATGCTATATAAAAGGCCCTCTCTATGGATACTATTAAAAAATCATCTTTTGGAAACATTATTTCATCAACATCCCTATCAGAGTTAGCATCAAAATGGTCAAGATCATGTTCAACATCAGAATATGAACCAAAATCCATGTTAGAATTATCATCCCTTTTAGATAATGAAAGTCCCATAGACACCTATTTCTTTAAAGATATATCTAATTTGAATATCAACCATTCAAAAGGAATGATTCTTGATCTGTATCAAGATGATGAAATCATAACCCAATTCTTAGATGCTTTATCAGTTGAATATCATCAATTTGGATATGAATCAACTTTAGATGATAATTATATAGAGTCTTAGTGATACTTTTAAGATTATTGAGGAAACTTTATCTAACTTCAAGGTTGGTTATCCTAGTGTATTTTATGAGGACTATGTTTCCCATCATCTATTTAATCCACCCCTTCAACCACACATCCCAAATCACCCCCCTCTTCTTAAAAATCCCTCCATCTTAATCTTGAATGAAATAAATAGGAACATGCATCATTAGAACCCCCAAAACATGCAATATTATGTGTCGAGTCTATAAGGATCAAAATTAATAATCAATTAATCCATTTAAATAATAAATATTCAAAAACCATCAATAAAAGTTAAGAAGAGTTTCATAATCAACCAAGTCAACCAATGTCATCGCCTAGTATAAATATCCTTGAAGTTCTAAGGGACCATCAAAATCAAAATCCTCTAGTAAAGCCCAATTACAGGAAATAGAGGGTAGTCCAGATTAAATCAAAATAATTTTAAAATTAATGTGGCTGATCATCCTTATAATATATGGATCAAAGAGCTAATAAGTAGAAAGTCTTAGATCTTTTAATCTCATATAGTATATGGGATCAAGGAAAAATGTCCCCTCCACCATATCTAATGTTATATACAATTGTTAAACCCCATTTTTGATCTCCATCTAGTCACATTGTCCATCATAATCATATCACTCATCCACATCCTATACCTCACCATAAAAATCAAGACATAATCCCAGCTATACCATACATCACTTTCCCAGGTAGCATCATATCTTTTAGGGGTTACACAAACACCTAGTTGAGACATTTTGAAGATGTTAAATCAAGAATCATCAAATGTTACAAGAAAATAAATACATCTAACATAAATAACATCATCTTAGCATCACACACCTCTAAAATGGGTGTCAGTTGATAGATTAAGAAACTATCTATAATCCTATATCTCACCCACCTCTAATAAATAAGGATGCCAAAAAATTTAAAAAAAAGTGAAAAAAATTAAAAACATAAAATAAATAAATAATAAAAAATAATTCATCCAATAGTGAAAACCAATCTTCTAGCACCTTGATCAAGTACCATGATGAAAACTAGTTTATGGCATCATGGTAAAATAATATATTTATCTGCATTGTACCTCAACACTTGAGGGAAAAATCCATCCCTTGTCAATCCCATCCTTGTCTATCTTATCCCTTGATTCATTGCTCATATCATCTACCATCATCTCATGTGTCCTATTATATCCATCTTTTCTTCCTAGCTTGACCTTCATAAGGACATGGAATATGTCTTGATAAATTTTCTAGAATCATCCTGGCATAGCCTCCAATGGACAATCAGGTAATTCAATATCTAGTTCCTTCTTGATGTGGTCATTTTCAATCCCTAGTCCATTCTTCTTTGGTCCCCATCCCATTTTTAACATCACCTTCATCCTTTTGTAATATCATCCATTATTTCATTTGTCTTTATCTTATTTATTAGGCTTGGTATTACATTTACTAGTAACCCCCTTTGTATAGTGTATATACATATTCCAAAAATACCTAAAAATTGAACTATTCCAAAAACCCCCAAAATTTATAAAATCTACAAAATCCCACAATATATACATCATATTGTCTTGTGTCATGTTTTCCTATGTCCTAAATATCCTTATCACCATGTCTTGTAACTTAGTCATCTTGTTGTCTTGCTTTAATTCAACATCTTATTCATCTTATCTCATGTCATCTGCAACCTTATCCTAATCATAATCCCTAGTCTAATCTAAATCCATATCATGTCCAATTTCTTATCTTTAATCTAAAATCCACACATGATCATGACCAAATTAGTCCCATTCATCACCTTATCAATCACCTTGTCTAATCTCATCAAAACCATTAAACAAGATAAAATGACACTGCATATAGATACTTATGTGTGTTACTTATATGTTTGACTTGATTGTATATTTTTGGTCATGCATATAGATGATTTTCTTATTATATTTCTTTTAATATTGAATTATATATCTTTTTGTCTAATGGATAGTAAATAAGGATGATATCATGGTGATTTTAGGTTCCCTTAATGATATAGAGTTCATCATTTTCCCATTTCATTATCCTACACTTTATCATGACATCATCTTGGTCATACTTATATCATGGGGCATATTGCCTAGTGCTATATTTAATTAGGTTGCTTAGACTATGATGAGATCTCTTATAATAATGATGGCTTGATCATATACACAATCATCATTTATCCTATCCTCTATCACCTATCTATCATCTAATCATATTACTCCCATCATCAAATCAATCATCCTAGTCCATTCCTATCATTCCTCTAAGTCTTTTTATCATCATGTTTATATCCTTTAGTCAATCTTCTAACATCTCTCTAGTCATCAAAATCTCAACATATAACATATCTATATAATATATCTAACAACTAATATGTCTAGAATTCATCATCATCCTCTAGTCTATCTCATCATCCTCTAATCTAGTTTGAACTAGATTGGCCTAAGGTCTTTTCAGACTGTGTAGGCAATGCCCAATCACATCATGTGCCTAAGGTTAGCTTGACCACTCTTTCCTCTTTATCTATCATTTTTCATCACATATATTATGTATTTCATCATCCTCAATTACTACATCATTCAAATCTTTGAGCTATAATATCAATCATCAATCCATCGTCTATTGATGAAACACCATTTTTTAAATCATCTACCTTAATATTTTCATTAATTACCTCCACCTATCAATTGGGCACAATAGGTCACAACATTTGTATTTTTTTCATATGTCATCCATTATCATTAATCGGTCAATTCATAATTTGAAGTTTATGATTCCTCCCCTAATTGGGGAATTACCATAACCATATTTTATCATCATCTATCACTCCCTTGCGTGTGTCCTTACTAGGGGAATCATCACTCTTAATCACATGTGGCTAATTGATTTGATGTATTATAATCCAATCATTCCCTTCAATCTTTTGTTCACTTGATCATATCATTTATTATTTTTTGTCTCCATCATATCACTTGACTTCAAAATTGAGCTACACCTATCATTAATCTTATCAAAATCTTTGTCCTGATGCTCTTCCAGCATGTGTCCTAGTTTGGGATATGTTGACAACTTATGGCCTTTATCATCTTGGTTTGAAACTCTCCTTAGCATGTGTCTTTACCTAAGATATGTTTAAATCTTCTAGCTTTTCATATTATCATCATCATGTGTCCACTCCTTATGCATATGTATTTTCCAAGGGCATCATCACTTTATATCTCATTACTTAGGTTGATCTCATTTTCTTCATCATTCTAACATCCCATCCCCTTGTCTATTAATCATACCCCACCCCCCATTTATTTTTTTGAGTGGGAATCCATCTCATTATTCCCTACATGTCCCCTCGAAGGGGCATCATACCCAATAACATCATGAATTAACATTCATCCATGTAATAGTTTTTCTTTGAAAGACCATTACTCATTCCACTTCAATCACTTGTAATTTCATTTAAAAGAGGGGTAAAATATATGCACCCAAATTTTCTCACCCTAACAATTTGACTAATCTTGTTACTTATCCTAATTAATACCATAACCATAGCCCTAAATAAATAATTGTCAACAAATAATATGTAGAAGGGAGGTTAGTCTTGTGTTAGTCCAAGAAATAAAACTCAATTAAACCCACTAAAATCCTAAAACTTCTAGCCTAGACATAAGGGAGAGCATAGGTAAAAATAAAACATATGAAGACACAACTAAAACATAAAAGAGACCTTCTTTTACCTTCCTTAGATCTCTAAATGACTTATTAAATGGCTTACTTGGCTTGTGCATCAATAAATCTTCATCAATGGAGCTTTGTTGACTTCACCTTTCCTTGGCACCTTGGTCTTTATTTCTTGGCTTAATATTTAAGAATGGTAACACTACTTGTCTGTCATTTAGGCATTATAACACTATGGTAATAGAGCTTGTTGAATATATTTGTGCATAATAACTTTTCACCAAATAAAAGCTTAGAAATCAATAGGCATGGCCTTGTATTTATAGCCTCAAGAATTAACTCTAAACCAAGGTGAGTTAAGGTTGATTTTAAACATGGAATGGGTTCAAACTAACCCTAAGTGAGTTGAGACTAACTCTAATTGAGTTAATATTTGTCATGTAATTTTTATTTTCAATTACTAGGCATAGCTCTCAAATTAGATATTTTGCGATATTTTTAAAGAGCTTGAGAACTCATAAAGGCAATGATGAAAAGGCTTGATCTTTAGATTTTTAGAATTTCCTTTCTTATATATTCAATAATTGTAAATGTATAATTCAACTAAGCATTAAACCTTCTTTAATTAGATTCTTCATTTTGATTAGCATTTTTCTATTTCAAGATTTGATCAAGTGCCCCACTTAATGGGTCCATAAGCCAAGTTGATATTTATTATATCACAAGGTGATTAGGAATGAATCCACGAGAGGCTATTGTTTCATATGGGATAATACCCAAAATAGGGATACCTCAACATGGTTATGAGCTTTGATGAATGATGAATGAACAAATTTAGGATGTTTAGTGATTCTTAGGCTTAATTTTTAATGGTAGGTAGGAATCAATCTGAAGTTTGGTCAAAAGATAGTTATGGCTTAAATTGGGTGTATATAATTTTCACTTATTTTGGAAGGCATTGAAATATATAGGCATATTGACATCTTCTCAAATAATGAAAAGGTCCCAAATGCCTGATGCTTCAATGGTGACGAATAAGCCCTAAATACCCCCTCGAGGGAGTGGTTGGAAAATAAGGTTAGAAATTAGTCCCTAAAAATAAGTAAAATGATGGGACCTAAGATAAAATGGGTGGAAAAGACTAATTTTCCCACATGTGGTTATAATCAGTGTCACAGTGAGCTACCCCAGTTGGGAAGATAAATAAGATGACTTGCCCAAAGGTAGTTATAATCATTGGTATAGCAAGATTAAAAGATAATGATTTGACCAAAGGTGGTTATAATAATTATCCAAAGGATAAGGGTAACAAAAGAATTATTTTACCAAAGGTGGTTATAATCATGAAAATTAAAACAAGGATTTGCCCACAAGTGGTTAAAATCATTAGCAAGACAAGAACATGCCCTAGGTAGGTGGATAGAGATAATTATTTACCCAAAGGTGGTTATAATCATTAGCATAATGAAAACATGCCCTAGTTGGGTAGAGAATGATAATAATTTTCCCAAAGGTGGTTATAATCATGAACATCTAGATAAATTGAAAAATAATGATTTACCCATAGGTAATTATAACCATTGGCTTTGTGTGTGAGATGATACATAATGATTTTCCCAAAGGTGGATAAAATATTTGGTAGAATGATGGGCATAATATAGCAACTTCGAATAGGGGCTTACATGCTGAATATTTACTTATAGATTAAGATAAAGTTGGTACAGAGGAGATAGATGAATTTAGGTAACTAGCTAGTATGGAGATGTATGTCCTAACTAGAAAGGGTTTAAATTATTTCATGATTTAATTATTATATATGTGGGAAATGATTTAGGAAGATCAGGAATGTGTTAGGTACCAATGAGAAGTATCGTGGTTGCATTGTTTATCATTTATCCTAAGTTTATTTTTTCTATATCACATGATGATAGGAAGCATGATATATAACACCATGATAACTTAGCCAAAATATGCAAAAGGATTGACAAAAGATCCAATAAATAAGTGAAAATAATGCACCAATGATAAAAACTATGATGATAATGTTGATGTATGAATATGGATGGAGTCAATAATAATTCATAAGGAATCACCCAAATAAAACATATAGATTAAATCAAGGCACAAAAATAACAACAAACAAAAAAGAAAACTAGCAAACACAATAAACATCAAGAAATGGAAAAGAAAGATACTACAAAACAATATAATGAGAACAAAATGAAACAATCACAAACAATGGTTAATCACAATGTTCATGCAAATATAAGACAAAAATAAATGACACAAGGTTTCCCCTATGATATATGGAAGAAATGACACAAACAAAATGGGGAAATAGAAGAAAAGGAAAGGGTAGATGAGCTAACTCTAGATGCACTAGGCAAGTGGATGTTGCCTACATAGTTTCATGGATGCAAGCTCAAATTTAGTTCTCCTAGGATATGGGATAGAATAAAATTATGATCAAGAAAATATGATTGATGTTGTATAGGAAATATGGGAATGGGCTCGTAAAATAATGAGAGTGTGAGATGAATCTTAGAAATCATTAATGTATCAAATTTGAATACATAATGTGTAATATGACAACTTATAAAATGGTGATAGCATATGGCTTAGGCTAAATAAGGATGGGGAAAATAAATGACAAGTGGTTTCTTATGAAATAGCTAGGGGTCCCATAATCCTTAAGGCAAATAAATGGTCAACATCATGATTTTTAAGATTTTTGAGATCATTTTCAAATGTTTTTGGATTTTTATAAGCATCTCAACTTGATTAAGAATGACAAGATACGAAATGATCCAACTCATAAAATGACAAGAGTATTCAAACTTGAAATTGCTCATAAAATGGCAAGATCATGACAAAGGGTGATTGAGATGACCTCAATGTGAATTGATCATTGCCTACATGGTTCCATTAGGACCTCAAGTAATTATATTTCTACCTTATAGTAGAGGAATTTGACTAGGTAGTATTAATTTCTCAAAGTAAGCAGATAACACAATATGGCATAGGAATGGCAAGATGGGACTTCAAGGCATGATAAAGATGTTGTTCCTAATTTTCTCATAAGGGGTTATAATGAGGAAAAAATGGCCTAGTTAAATGATACTAATTTGACCAAAGGTAGATAGAATTAGTATAATGACATGAGACACTAATTTTCCCAAAGGTGGTTATAATTAGGAATACTCAAAATGAAATGAAATAATAAATGAAGGATATAATTGCCAACACACTGTCAATTTGCTCCAGGATACTACCTCTATCTATAATACTAAATCAACTATTGAAACTTGATATGAATCCCCTCTTTTGAAGGTGTCTAAAGAACCAATGGAATGGAACTAAGGGAAAAGAGGTTGGGTAGGGAGGGTAAAAAAAACATTGGTCAATAGGAAAGGTATGGTATAATAGTATAAGGTATGGAATTATTCAAGGATTGTGATTTTATGATAATTATATATAATCATAATAGATTTACCCCCAAGTGACAAGGTAAGGTAAATAGCAGGGTATGAAATAATGATAAGGTGAATGGTAAATTGAAAAGGCAATGTAAATGAAAAGGCAAGGTAAGAAACAAGGTAAGGAAAATGTATAGTATATTATTCCATTTTTCTCACTAATTTGGAGATGTTCATCCTAATCAACATATGATACAACCATAATAGTCAATTATGTTTAAATTTATAGCCTGCACCTCTTTTGAATAGATGTTCTATCAAGAACCTACTACAAATTTGGACTCCAAGAATTTTGTGATCTTCATTGGTCAATGATTATGTTTCCTTTAAACATCATGACAATATGTATTAGTAATATGTAAAAAGGAAAGTGTGGCCAATGATGGTAAATATGGATAAATATTAGATGATAGGTATGATTTTGAAATGTAAAGGTGGATCATAATGGAATGTATAATGGTTGGAAAACAAATGAAGAGTGGGATTTTTAGGCACACACAATGTTGTTGATTCTAGATTCAACATATATTTGGTTGTGGTGGTGCCAAATACTTATGAATATGATCTCAATAGAACCACTAGATTTTTATATTATTTAGGCCTGAGAGTAGCTACCATACAATTATGATGTTTATTGGAAGTTATATTTATGTTGTCTTTAATAATGTCTTTATCAAGTAGTGAAGAACTATTGTGCTTAGCTATTGGTGCCTTGATGAATTTTTCACAAATGAAGACGTATTTATTATTCCATAACACCTCTAAAAGGGTTTCACTATGGAACATTGACATTTGACTTTGATTGTCTTCAAGCACCTTCAAAAAGGTTTCACTAGAAGGTGTTGAGTTTGGACTTTTATTATCCCCTAGTGCCTCTAAAAATGTCTCACTAGGATATTTTTATTTTTCTACATGAATGTGGTCTTTGACTCCCTAATATTTTAAAACTGATATGTCACCATGGATGTAGTTCAACAAGATGTGATTATGTCGGTCCCAATCAACAATTGTGGGAGGTGAAATGTCAATATAATGGCTATGTTGGGTGGTGGTAATGACATGTGGAATGATAATGGAATGGAAAGAGGCAACATAATCCTTTTATAATATACTAAGAGAACTTGTGTCAATGTTTAATTAATAATCCATAAAAAACATAGAATGATCAAAAATTTATTTAAATTGATCTATGAGGCATGTGTAACCAATGTTGTAACAACCAAGAATGTATTTTGATTTTGAAGCTAAGTGTAACTCAAAGGAATCTAAAATTTATGTTGAGACTAATTTTTATTATGCTTATGATGATAAATCTAATGTTAGTTCAATAATAGAACCTAACTTCAACGTTGATTCTTCATCTGGTGTGGATGTTGATGCAATGATGTCTTATTGAATTTTTGGTATTGGACAAGTAATGGCCTATGATCGCATAATGAGCTCCATAGAGACTGGTTTGTCAAAGTGAGACTCCTCAATGAGGGGGGAAAGGTCAAGAGACAACTCCATAGAGACTAGCCTATCAAAAGGAGGATCTTTAAAAATATAATAATGGTTGAGATAATTATTTACCCAAAGGTGATTATAATTAAGAAGTGACTCAGTAAAGATTGGATTATCAGAGTGAGACTCCTTGACAATAGGGATAATATCAAAAGGTGATTCATCATACATTGACTCATCACAAATAGATGTTTCAATAAAAACATTGTAGATTGGTTGGTTCTCTTGGCCTTAGTTTACAAGAATGTGTAAAATTTCAGTTTTTAACACATCTTGGTCTTTGAATGATTGGCTCTATTGGAGAGGTAATAATTATCTCTATTATGGCTCAAAGATTGACGTGGGTTTTTTCTGGGATGGTTGTAAATGGATACATGATGGTCGGTGGTTGGGTAATGATCTCTTTGTAAATAGGCTCATCTAAGATGGGCTTAACAAAGACTAGTTATCAATTTAAGATAGTAACTATGACCCTTCTAGTCATAATTCCATAACCTTATTGGGATAACAAGCTAACATACTTGGAATGGCCTATAATGGTAATGGTAGGTGTTTCAAATCTTGGTTTCTTTCACAAGCTAAAGGATAAGGTCCAAGAATGGTAATGATATGTCATTATGAAGCTTGGTTGCTTGCACAAGCCAAAGGATGAGGTCATAGAATGATAATGGTATGGCATTGCGAAGCTTGGTATTTTACACAATCTAAAGGATTAGGTCCATGGATGGTAATCCTTAGACTTTATGGAGCTTGATTTCTCATACATTCTAAAGGAGGGTTAACATTATATGTAGGGGATTGATTACTATTAGCATTGAAAGGGAAAACTTAGTATGTTAATCATCCCAAAGAAGGTATTACCAAATACTATGCTTGAGGATATTGGCTTTGATATCCATATTGAGTATTATAATGAGGATAGTCATCCATCTCATAAACTACATCATTACCATAGGGGTCTTGAACAAAGTCATCTTATGTGACCACATTATCATAACCTAGATTGTGCATGGCTCCACTATGAGTGTAGTGAGACATATTCAAATCAATGATGAACATTTTTCAAAAAGGCCTAAAGTTATACAAACTCTAAAAAATAAGATCCAAAGGACAAATGTTCCAAATATAGTCTAACTTGGTCTAAGGAATGGAGTTGTATCTCCATAAAGGTTAGTGTTAAAACTTGGTATAAAATAATCTAACATCAAATGTCTTACATAAATGGTCAATTGGTTGAATAAAACTTAGAAATTTAAACTTAGGTATAAAGTGTTTCAAATAAGTCTAAACTAGGTCTAAAGAAACAAAGGTTGATAGATCTTTTGTAAAACAAGGCACAAAATCTAGGCTCAAAAGAGTTATTACTAGGTCTTTTGCAAAAAAAGGCAAAAAATATAGATTTTAAACAAAACAAGGTCTAAAAGTCAAGATATTAATCTAACAAATTTGAAACATTTTGAAACAAATTAGGAATTTGGATTTTGAACATAAATTTGATCATTTCACAAAAGACATGGAATACTAGGCATATGGAAGATAGACTACTTCCCTAAATGTAGACACAAAAATAGTTTTCAAATTAAATAAACTATTAACCTAAGCTACTCAACCCAAAAGTGATAGGAAACTGCTTTATGTCAAAATTACAGAAGGCCTAGATATAAACCAGTCAATGTTTAGATCTAAACTTTTCAAAGCTAATTTACAGCTCAACTTAGAAAAATAGGCTTCTTAAAATAGACAAAAATCTAAATAAGAATAGACAACATGATGGTATGAGGCATAGACCCAAAAGACACACATGGCTTTGAAATTATAATTTGGACACAATGAAAGAAGTCTTTGAAATGATTCACGTAGTGTAATGATGTTATTGTGTTATAAATATGTGATAAATGGTTTTTTTTTTTAAAGTTAAGGTACAAAAATTTGGAATGAATTGGGTAGTGTAACAGCACCCTTTTCAATCAATTGACACACACATAAAAGTTTGACAAAAGACTAAGACAAAAATGTGTGATGTCAAATGGATAGCATGACGCCTCTTCAAATAAAGCAGTGGTGTAAAAACAAAACTCTTTTTGGATGTAGTATGGTAAAAAAATAGTTATACTCAATACCATTCAAACAAAAATGAGAAAATGACATAAACACCTAAGTGTAACATCTTAAATCCTAAAAATAAAAATTTTGCATCATATAGTCAAATTCCATCTATATACTTGTTCTTGAGATAATTTTAAATTATTAATCCAAAAATTAAAAGCACATGAAAATTAGGGTTTTTAAGCCCCTTCTTCTCTCAAGAGTTTATACAATGACATGGAACTTCAGGTTACTCGTCATGCATCAATAGTATGTCTACAACAAGTGGGGTTGTTTTAAACTATCAAATTTCTTTCATTTCTAAATGTTTCCATATGTGTGGTAAAGACTAGGGCATAATCACATCATTTATATCTACATCAATTGACTTGTGAAAATGTATGGTCCTTTTTAAAACCACTACATCCATTAATTACTTAGTATAGTGTGATATTCAACTTACCCCTAAGTTCTAAGGCCGAGTACCACTAATGGAGATTATTTTAACTACTCAAAACAAGTGTCTTAGTGGATAACCCTAAATTTATATACTCTACCATGGAATAGGGTTGAAATGATGCCAAGAGATGAATTCCCAGGTCAACTCTTCGATATAGAAGTTTTGAGGAGGTGATGAAATACTCACCAACTAAAATTCATGAAAATAAAGAAAAGTGGAAGGACTTTAGGATCATTTTTGGGTCACCCAAATCATATGGATTTTATGGAGGGCCTTAGTGATTTTCCTTCCACATTTTTTTACTCAATCAATAAATGTGAAGAGTGAGCATTTTTTATCACCTAAGTTCCCTAAAGGGTATGGGGGAGAGCATACATGCATCAATCATCTTGATAAACAAACACTTTCAACAATTAAACATAAAAATGAAAATTATTATGAGTATTTAACTAAAGTGAGAGTTCATTTTATGGCACCAAAATTAAATATTTAATGAATTTTTATCCCCTTGGCAATCTTTTTATAATTACAAAAACTTCAAAAATAACTAAGTACATTTTAATCACCAAATATAATGTGGGTAAGATTTAACCATGCTTAAACTTTTATCTTTCCACTTTGGGACCTACAATTTGTTGGAGGGTTTTCTTAGTTATAAGCCCAAAATTAAGTGAGAAAATAACATTTTAAAATTATCTCTTGGGTTTTCTAATTTTTTGTCTCAGATATCAATCATCATTAATCCATAGAATTCAACGTCAACCATAGAGATCAATGTTGATCTACAAAAATTAACATCAATTAAGCAGATCATCTTTGTCTTATATAAAATAGATAAAAACAAAGCATGTCTTTATATAAAAATGGTTAATACATGAGCTTAAAACAAAAACATCTCATGGATCCTATAATAAATGAGTTAGATGAGCAACATGCAGATTATCAAACACAAAATGAAGACTATAAAACTCATGTTAGCTATGTTCCCTTCCATGTTTTAGTTTTCTCATAGAGATCATATTTTACTCTTATAATTGACATTGATATATAAAATTGGAGTCAATCCCTACAACCTATGACTAAAAATTGGCATCAATCCCTACAACTTGTGACTTGCATAAAATAGAAAGATGTAAAAAAAAGTTAAAACTTGAAACTTGAAAATTTTTATGCATCTATTAGAAAAACTAAAAGTAACATATCAATATCGATGGTTATATGGAATGATTTAAGTCCCACCAGGCATGTCATGATGTGAACAAGGAATATGTAGAGAGGAGGTTAATATTATGTTAGTCCAAAAAAATAAAACTCAAATAAACACACTAAAATACTAACACCTCTAGCCTAGACACTAGGGAGAGCATAGGTAACAAGCAAGCATATGAAAACACAACTAAAACATGAAATAACACCTTGGTTTACCTTTCTTGGATCTCTAAATGGCTTGTTGAGTGGCTTGATTAGATTTTTCATCAAGAAATATTCATCAATGGAGTTTTGTTGGCTTCACCTTTCCTTCAAACCTTGGTTTTGATTGTTTGGCTTAAGATTTGAGCATGTTAACACTACTTGCATGTTATTTAGTCATTATAACACTACACAAAGATATTTTGTTGAATATATTTGTGCATAATAACTTTTTACCAAAAAATAGCTTAGAAATTAATAGGCATGGCCTTATATTTATATCCTCAAGAATTAACTCTCACCCAAGGTGAGTTAAGGTTGAGTTTAAACAAGGAATGGGTTTAAGATAACCCTAGGTGATTTGAGACTAACTCATGTTGATTTAATGGTTTTCATGTAATTATTATTTTCAATTACTAAGCATGGCTTTGAAATTAGATATTTTGAGATATTTTAAAAGAGCTTGACAACTCATAAAGGCATGATGAAAAGGCTTGATATTTTAATTTTTGGAATTTCCATTTTTAGATATTAATTATTTTTAAATGGATAAATCAACTAAGAATTTATTATTATTTAATTAGATGATTTATTTTTATTAACATTTTTATTCTTTCAAGATTTGATCAAGTGCCCCGCTTAATGGTTCCACAGGCTAAACTAGCAGTTGTTATATCACAAGGTGATTAGGGATTAATATGTGAGAGGTTATTATTGTGTGTGGGATAGTACCCAAAATAGGTATTCCTAAAAATTATTTTGAGCTTTGATGAATGATGTGAAAATAAATTTGGGACATTTAATGATTCTTAGGATTAATTTTAAATGGTTGGTAGGAATCAATTTGAAGTCTAGTCTGAAGCTAGTTGTGGTTGGAATTAGGTATCTATAATAACTAAATCCCATCCCCCTTAATTATTATTTATCATATTAACCTTACCCCTTCCCCATAAATTAATTAATTCACTTAATTCCCTTTTATCCACTAACTAATCCCATTTGTCCATTATTTGGGAATTTAAAATTCCCATGATCCACCTATTTACCTACTCCTTGGATTTCCTAAAAGCATAACCCCTAGATTTTAGAGAATCCCCTAATAACATGACTTAAAACCCCACTAATAATATTTATGTCTCTAAATATATTATATAGGTTTCCACCTCTAGAACCTTGTATCCTCTAGAATCATCTAATGAATTTTTAATTCCTTGAATAATCCTCCACCATTGATCTTGTGGGATCCAACTTTGAATGGATACCATTGATCTTCCCTCCTTCAATCTATTTAAACAAGCCACTCCCCCATGGACAAACTAATTAACAACTATATAATTAATCAATCCATGAATCCATCTAATTCCTTTGATCAATCTATCATCATACTTCAATTCTAAGTCTATTATAAGCAAATCTCATTCCAAATCCTTTAATCTTAGTTTGGAGAATTATCTTTAGGATTTAAGTATTGCTATGGATATCCATTTTTGATTGCATTTTTATCATAATGGCTCTAGATCTGAATGGGAGTTTGAAATTTTGGTTACTTTGATGTAATAGAACAATCAAATCCATTTGCTCAAAATTTCAACTATAGAAGCAAAATTGAATAAAGAGATAAATTAAGTAAAGGGGTAAGAGAGAGGAAAGGAATTAATACACCTCACTAGGTATGTGAACTAATTCATAAACTTGGTGATAATGTGTGTGTGTGTGTGTGTGTGTGTGTGTGTGTGTGTGTGTGTGTGTGTGTGTGTGTGTGTGTGTGTGTGTGTGTGTGTGTGTGTGTAGTGATTAATACGTGAATAACTTGGACTAAACTAATGGATTTATCAATTCCCATGTGTGGGTGGCTCAATAAATCAATATGATTTTGATTCCATCATTACCCACCCCTACTTAGTGTATCATGACCTATGAATAGCTTGGATTGAACTGATGGTGTGTCCAACCCTCTCATGTAGGCTCTTCAATAACTCAAGTAGATTATGACTCCATCATTGCCTACCCATGTGTAGGAGATGCATCTAAACTTAAAACTACATGATGTAACTAAAAATGTATAACTAGAGATGTCTAACTAGAGATATATAATTAGAGATGTTGGCTTTATGGCCACTCTAGTATATTAAGCATATCCAGGCCACTTGAGAATGCCAACCATTACATATGGAGTAAGGTATGAATCTTGTGTGTAACCTATAAGATGGTATTTAATGTGTATAGGGTAGATAATGACATCAATTTGTCATTCCATCTAATCAACCAATGTATAAGTAAGCATATAAAAATAATGTGTCACATATATACCCCCAAATCTAATATTTGAGCATATGGATTCTTGACTAAGTTATAATAGTCTATATCTAAGTATTTGAATTACAAATGGGAATGGTCATGTCATGCATGATGTCCCCAATATGATTAAATTGGTATGAATCTGAGCTAAACTAAGCCAAAATTTGTAACTAAACCTATGTAAACCTAGACCGTTCCTATTGTAATTTTCTATCCAATCTAGAATTTTCTAAGAATGAGGCTATTGAATAGTAGCACCATATCTTGGATAGTATCACCATGTGGCACTATTGTCCCAATTTGGGTGTTAATGTTTGACTATTCTAATTTTCATGCAACTATAATTGATCTATGTGTCACTATTTCCTACTGTACTTATTTGTGTTTGATTTCTATAATATGATCGTGTGTGATGAAAATTGTAATTTGAGTGTATTTTGATAGCCTGATCTCTATGAAAAACCCTTGTGAATGTACCCTATTAAGAGAAGAGTTGTTGAACCTATGTAATAACTATCCTTAAAAGAAAAATCACTAAAAAATGTGTGTTAGTCAAAGAATATATTATATCTACATAATAATCTAATAGAATGTGAATACCTAAAATTGAAATGTAAGATAATCTAAGCATAAGTTTTTAATGTGTGATGTATGTTAAATATAGCATTCGCAAGGCTATAAAGATAGATATAACAATGTATTTGAATAACAAATTTGAGTAATAACTAAGTAGCTACCTAGGGGGTATGGGGAATGATGTCCATTATAGCACCCAAGTAGGAAGGAGAGATTAATGAGGTCCCTCATGGCATCTAAAACTATAATGTGTAAAAAATAAGAGACAAGTATCATGGCCATGACACATAAAATAAATAATATATACAACACACATGAGGCATGTAAAGTAGGTCAAGGGGATAAAATAAAAGGGACATGGCCACATGTCACTAAATTTGAGAAATCAAGACATACAAATACATGTTAAAATGTCCACATACACAAATAACAAGAAAGTTTTATGTAGCCACATAGAAGGATATGTTCAAATGTATGCATACATAATCAAGAAGGCACACACAAGGACATGGGAACATATCCAAAGCATACATGTAATGAAAATAAGTGGTGTAGAACCATAGAGCAATAACATATTTTAATGCCCTTGAATAGAATAAGCATAGAGACATAATCAAGTCTAAACTAGGAAAGCTAGAAATGAAAGTATGCATGAACATGTAATAAAAATCTGTATTAGATCTAAGATGTAATATGTTGAGTCTAAAGTAGTAGTAACTAGCAAAAAATTTAGTAATTGTAGTATGGTCAATATCAAGATATAATACTACTAACTCTATGATGTAGAGTTTAGAAATATGTAACTTAGTAATCAAAATTGTGTATAGAGTGGCCCCAAATAATTGAATGTGTCAAATGAAGAACTTGTGTATATATGTATATGCACTCAATGGGTAGATAGTAGAAAATTTATATTGATGTAGTGGATTTGAGTCTTATAAATAATCTAGAAGCACTCGAAATGAACAAGTAAATCATGTATGTATGATGAAATCAACTATCCTAATATATCTATCATATGCAGTGTTTATAAAATATAGAAAATATAAACATGGAAATGCATACAGTCTATAATTTTATGTATTTTATGAGTAAATATTTGAATGTTGTTGTGTTTTTGACATATTATATTATTTTTGTATTTTTTGGATATATACTATGTACAAGCAACATGAAAATGAAATTATTTATAAGGAGTGATAAATAAGTAAAGTATGTAAAATAAGGGAGGAATAATACTAATCGATGAGTATTATGGGAGACGTGCTATTAATGTGGCATGTGTCAAATAAATGAATAGTTATTGTGCATGTTATATGAAAAGGTGACTAAGGTCCTAAAACCTATTATATTGAGTGATCAATAGCTGACACTACCTATGAAGTGGTGTTAGGAATACATGAAATTAATTATGGTGTCCTATGAACTATAAGAGTCCTAGGGACCCATTTGGTAGAAGATATTGTAGCTGGAATACGTGTCCAATGATAAAAACATTGAAAACTCAATAATACTAATCTGAGAAGAAAATGAGTAGATGGAGGCCCTATAGAATATAAAACATATTTATGATGTAGGGGTCTCTCTAATAATGTTCTCCATAGGAGAGTATGCATACGTGGAAATACTAGAGTAGACCTCACCTGTACTAGTGGCTCCATTAAACTCTGTGGTGTACTAATATGAATTATGGTAAGAGTTGTAATTGGTAACTGAGTTGTGACTAGTAACTGAGTTGTAACTAGTAACTATAATGTAACTACCTATGGGCTAGGTAGAGGATACTCATATGAAATACCCTAAACTATGATCACCTAATTTACATGTATATATTTAAGTCATCTATGCACCATGGATGGGATGGATCATAGCTTCTATATCCATGGCCTACCCAATAACATGTTAAATGTGTCTACAGTAGGTACTACTAATAATCTAGTGGACACATGTCCTGGTCTAACCTGTAGTGTAAGTATAATCTCCTTGATGGAGCTTTGAACATGACTGCTAAAACCATGAAAAATTATGTATGTAAGAGATATATCCTACTCTAAGTATCCAAAATGTTGTAGAAGTGTGATAGTGCACATGTTAATAATTGACCCATTATTAACCATAACACTCTAAATAGGATGATGACATATGTAAGCTTATACAAAGAGTGCATATAAATTTTAATCATCATCAATAATCTCTTGCTTTGAGAGAGTGATGAGTGGTCTATTTGGTACTATAGTATGAAACACATTGATGATATTATGTAAGGGGTGTGAATCCTCTATAATAGTGTGATATAATGATGGTGGTGGATGCACCAAATATGTATAGTAAATAGTTGAAATGCCCATGCCTCATTTTTTGTGTGTTGTATAAATAGATCTGAGAATATTTTCAATGTATTAGCTTTCATTTTTTTAACTTTGGGTGCCTTTATGGGTGATCCCACATCAATTATATTGGTCTTTATCAAATCTTGTATCTTATGTTTTAATGTGATTTATTGGTTTATAGCATGTCCTGGTGCCATGTGATATTCACAGAATGCATTAGAATCATATCTTTTTGGAAGAGGCCATGTTTTATCAACCTCTTTCATGGGAGGGAGAGATATGACATTCCATTCTAAGAGCTATAGTAAAACACATTTTGGTGATTTTGGAAGGTTCATGAAAAATATTCATAGAGGAGTTGATAAAACCAAGTGAGGAGATTGATCTGAAGCTACATTAATTGTGGACTTTGGATCACTCTTATTTTTAGTGACCCTTAATTTTTATGTAGGTTAAATAAAACTCTTAGTAGTTGATTTTGATCCACTTGTATATTTAAAATTAACCATAGAGAGAATCATGACTTCCCTTTCTTTTACTATGTGGCTTAAATTTGTGAAGGTTGGAAACTTCTTGAGGAATATATCTTCATGTAATTCAGGTAGTAGGCTCTATTTAAATACATCCTAGATATATTTATCTATCATGGGGATAGTCAACTTTGCTAGTATAGTCTTATATCATAAGACATATTCTATATTAGGCTCATTAGATGTTTGCTTTAGTTATGTTACTTGAGCATATGAGATCTTATCATTTATGTTAATTAATAAGTGTGATAAAAACATATTTTCCATGGATTAAATGTGGTGATAGATTTATTTAGTAGATCATAAAACCCTATAATGCATAGTCCTTTAGACTGTATGGAAATAACTTAGTGAGCAACCAATCATTGGACACATATTCCAAACATGTTTCATGGAAATCTCAGATATGGCATTATGGGTCACCTTTACCATCATATAATGTAATATTAGGTGCCACAAATTCATATGGAAAAGATTTTGACACTATGTGATGTTTCAAAGGTGTATATAAAAGAAAATAACAATCCAAGGCATGCAATTGCTTAGTAGCTCCCTGGTCAAGATGTAACACCTTAGCCTAAAAATAATGAACCTAATACATAAGGGATTGTAAATATGGAGATGATGAACAATCTATAAGAGGTGTATCTTCCACTAAAGGTTGTTGAGTTAAAATTGGTTTTTGTACAAGTTGAGTTGGCCCCAAAGTAGGAGTAACAATGTTGTTATCTGGAGGGGTAGAATATTGAAAATTATTTGATTTTTTAATTTCTTCATAGATAATATTGAAAAGGTCATCTTGCATACCTGAATGATTGGAAACAAAATCTTTAAATTATATCATTGTAGGATGGGGAGTAGGAAACCAAATTATTGTATATTTTGAACCTTTAAAGAAATTTAATCTATGAAAGATTACAAGAATTGAATATTGAAACAAATTTAAGATTTTAGAACTGATATCTGGACATAGAAAATAAAAGGATACAAACCCTAAAACATATAGTGTTAGGGTTTGATTAGTATTCAAAATAAGTCAAGTTCACCAAATGTTTTAACCTTTTAGGAATTAGATGAATGTAAATCCTATGTTATTAAATAACTAAGTATAATAAATTAGGGTATAAATATGCAATAAATACAACCACTGATCTATTATAGAATTGACCTAATTTGATCTTTCTAAAAATAAAAATAAATAATGTAAATAAGAACTTATATGGAAAATGATTGAGATAGATGATCTCAAGGCTAAAAACTAAGGTATAAGGTTGGTATGAGTGTCATGAACATGATCCAGGTGTCAAAACCCATCTTGTGTATTATCTCCCTAACTAGATAATATCCCCATATGGCATTAGTGTCCCTATTTTTTTGGTAGTGTGTAAAACTATTATATGCTTTAGGTGCACCTGTGCTTGTTTTTGTCAAGCCTATTATTATGTGCATGAGTTTTGGATCTTTGTGTATGACCTATTTTGACTAATTTTAGGAACAACCCTTAATCCTCCATGTTGTTATGGCATCCAGATGATATAATTAGTAAAGTGTGTTTGTTAGTGGGGTATGTTGGACATCTTCAACATCCCACTATGATGATATTTGCCTACATAACAATACTCTTAAGAGGAATAAAACCCGATGTAGTTATCACCACCTAAGTGTTCATGTAAGTACAAGTGAATCTAGTATAATTATATATTTGAGTGATTTAAATGTGCTTACAACTAAAAATTTGAGTAATCTAAGCTTAGGAATGTTGTATATGGTTGTATGCAGAAGTAAGGTATAATATGGATTGATAACCTTAATTGTGCACAACTTATTGTGAATTTTTATGTGTAATTTGCATCTCATTTCCATATACTGGTTACAGGGCATAAATTCATGTATATACACTATTATGGTGCTTTTTTGAGTGTTGAAATAGGTCTAGGTTGACCATACATGATTTAATATTTGAAAATATATTTTTTTATGTAAAAATAAGGAAAGGACAATAGCACCCAAATTTAGGAAACTTGTGCCATGTGGTGATATGGTCCCTATTATGGCACTAGTGTCCAAGTGGTAGAAATTGAGGCATGAAGGGCCATGACATAATCAAGAGGGTATATAACTAATTTATGGATGTCTATGAATGCATGTGGCGCACATGAATGCTAGATAAGTGTTAAATAGGCCTTAAGATAGGTCTAGGGCTAATCTAGGGATATATGGTTTCAAGTAGCACTATTAATGCTCAAGTTTCATTTTTAGGTGGTTACATTCTTCCCCCACCCCCGCACCCTCCCCCACTTTTATTATAAAAATATAAAAAAGTGAAATGACTAGGATAAAGGAAAATAAGGGTACCTAGACTTACCTAAGAAGTGAAGCCCATGAATCTAGATTTAAGTATGTGAATCATGCTCTATTGTGTGTCCTATAAGTGAAACATGCATACATTAGTAGAGATATAAAAAGCAAAGAAAAAATTGAGTAAAGATGTAAAACTAAGTAAAGGGGTAAGATAAAGGAAAGGAATGAAAACACCTCACTATATACATGAACTAATGTATAAACCTAGTGAAAATTTGTGTGTGTACATGTATATAGTGAAAAATTGGTGAATATCTTAGACTTAGCTAATGGATTTATCAATCCCCATGTGTAGGTGGCTCAATAAATCAATCTAGTTTTGAATCCATCATTTCCCACCCCTACTTGGTGGATCATGACATGTAAATAGATTAGATTTCACTAATGGTGTATCAAATACTCTCATGTAGGTGGCTTAAGAAATTAACTAGAATATGATTTCATCATTGCATACCCATGTGTAGTAGATGAATCTAAAATTAAAAAAATGTGAAGTAACTAAAAATGTGTAAGTGAAGATGTTTAAATGGAGATATTTAACTCAAGATGTTAGCTTTGTGGCCATGCAGTTATATTAGGCAGCTCTGGACCACTTGGGAATGCCAACCACTATAGATGGAGTAGGGAATGAATATGTTGTGTAACCTAGAACATGGTGTCTTATGTGTACAACATAGATAAGACATGGAGTTTGTCATTCCATCTAATCAATTAGTGTATAAGTGATCATATGAAAATAATGTGTTGCACACATGCCCCTTAATATGATATCTGAGCATATGGATTATAGACTAAGTTGTAATAATTTATTTATAAGTATATAGACTATAAATGGTAATGGTCATGTTGTGCATGATTCCCAAAGTCTAAGAAATTGGTATTAATCTAAGCTAAACTAAGCCAAAAATGGTAAAACTATAACTAAACCTAAACTGTACCTATTATACTTTTCTATCTAATATAGAAATTTTTGAAACTAAGGCTACTAGACAATAGAATCATATCTTGGATAGTAGCACCATATGGTGTTAATGTATCGATTTGGGTTTTAATGTATAACTATTCTAATTTTTTTTCAACTATAACTAATCTTTGTGTCATTGTTTCCTACTCTGCTTGAGTCTTATTTTTGTAATATGAGACTAAGTGCTGAAAATTATGCTCTGAGTGCATTTTGATAGCCTTATCTCTATGAAAACCCCTTGTGAATGCCCCATTTTTATATGGAAGTTGTTTAACATGTGTAAGAATTGTCCTCAAAATATAAATCTCTAAAAAATGTGTGTTATTTGGATCATATATGATATGTGCATAATAATCCAAAATAATGTGCATACATAATATTAGAATGTAAAATAATCTAAGCATAAGTTTTTAATGTGTGATGTATGTAAGATATAACATTAACAAAGTTGTAAAGACAGATATAATAATGTATGTAAATAATAAATATGAGTAATAACTAATTAGATACCTGGGGGGATAGGGTATGATGTCCATAATGGCACCGAAGTAGGAATGAAAGATGCATGATGTCCCTCATGGGATCTAAAAATGAAGTGTGTAAAAAATAAGAGACAAGTGTCATGTCCATAGAACATATAATAAACAATACATAAAATACACATGAGGCACATGAAGTAGGCTAAGGGGACACAATACAAGGGACATGGAAACATGTGACTAAATCTAAGAAAGCAAGACATACAAGGACATGTTCAAATGTCCACATATGCAAATAACAAGCAATTTGGCTTAGAGCCTCATAAAAGGACATGTTTAAATATCCACATAGACAATTAGGATGACACACATAAGGACATGGTAAAATGTCCAAAGTATATATTCAATTAAAAAAATGGTCTTGGGCCATAGAGAAATGGCATATTCAAATTCCCTTGAATAGAAGAAGCATAGAGACACAATCAAATCTAAATTAGTAAATCTAGAACTGAAAGTATGAATGAACATGTAATACAAATCTATGTAATATTTAATATGTACATATGTTAAGTCTAGAGTAGTATTAGCTGGAAAAAAAATCTAAGTGTAGCATGATCAATCTCAAGTTATAACAATGATAAATCTATGATGTAGAGTTTAGAAAGATGCAACTTGGTAATTGAAACTATGTATAGGATTCCCCCTGTAGACATATAAAATTGGCCACTAATGTTTGTGTACTTTAATTTAGACCAATTCTTACTAACCATCAACCATCTAGCCTAAAAAATTCTAAATGTCTAAAATTTGGCTTCATAACCATGCAAATAAATCAATTTGGCCCATAAATCAATTAAATCATGCAAATGCACATTGAATTAAATCAAAATCAAACAAATGTTCAAAATTCCTAACAATTATTAACTAACATCAAAGCCTAAAACAAATCAAAGTCCTAATTAAATTCATCCTTGAAAAAATGAGCTAATAAATCAATTATCAAAAAGGAAAATTCAAGTATCAAATAATATCCTATAAGCTAATCATCACCTTTGTGAGTTGTCCTAAATGGAAAATATCTCAAATCACACCTATCCAAACCTAATCATGACCATTTTGATACCTTTTAAACTCAACCAAGGTTAATAAACTCAACCAAGGTAAAGATTTAACCCATTCAAAGTTGATTTCAAGCCTATAAATACAAGTATATAACTCTTCATTTGGAGAGCTCAATCAAAGTAATGTTATAATGCAAGCTTTCATTCATGAATAAAATGCATAAAGTTATAATGCCAAAATTGAGCCAATCCATTGAATCATCAAGCCAAGCTAAGCATTGAATATGATGCTAAGAGGAAATGAAGGTAGCCACACTCCATTGATGAAGACCTCTTGAGCATAATCTGAGCAAACCAATTGAACAAACCTCTTGGAGATTTAAAAGAAGGTAATAATATATTTTTTCTTACATTTTTTCTGAGCTTTTATCATTTATTATTTGTTCACTATGCTCCCCTCTTTGATCGAGGCAAGGTAGTGTTTGCTTGTTAGTGTGCTAGTTTTCATTTTGGGTCATTTTAAGTTGATTTCATTTTGAACTAACATATGATCTAACCACCCTCCTTGGATTCCTTGATCACAAATGGCACACCTGGTGGGACCAATGCATTCCACATATCAAGGAGATCATTATACATCTTTTAAATCTTTATATGGATGCTTGAAGCTCTCTAAAATTGATTTTTTAACCTTGATTTGGCTGAATTTAGTTTTTGTTAAAGTCTTAGCTTTACACAATGACCACCGATGATCAAGTGAAACCACTGATGGTTATGCCCTAACCACCAATGATTTTTCCTAACTACCAAAGATTATATGTAACCATTGATGGTCAATTTTTAGGGGATAAATAGACCTAAAGCTTGTATTTTGACTATTTTTGTTATCTCATTTGTTGATTTCTGAGTTTCAAGAACATCTAAATCTCATTTTTAAACATAACCTTATAGATTTTATTGATCTTTTCACTAACCAAGCCTAACTTAACATGTTTGCCTTTTGAGGTTTTACCTTCGGGTCAACACATTTTCATCGATGATCTTTATCAACCGGCGATGATTATACTTAACCACTGATGGTTATCTTTAATCGACCAATGACAATTACCTTTAAACTATCGATGGTTGTCTATGATCGTTGATGGTTATTGTGTAAAATTTAATTAAAACCCAAAAGCTCAAATTCAAGGTTCATTTGACCAAATACAAAATAGCTTCTAATCAAGCCATTATAATATTGTTTTGTATAGGGGTTAAGGATTGATTTAAACACAATTTGCTTGTTTTTGGCTAACCAAACATTTCAACTCAGGTTTAAAAAGAACTTAGTCAAATTTCAAACATTTCAATTTAGGTCTAAAATTGAGAGATTTAGTTTTCACACATTTGATATTTGGTGCCTAAAATGAATATAGCATGTTAAATATTAGAAACATTTCAAATTTGGTGCTTAAAATGCATGTTTAAGTCTTGAAACATTTTCAAATTGGTGTTTAATAATGAAAATAGCATAGATATTGAACACTTCAATCTTTGGGCTTAAAAAATTAACTTAGATGCTTTGTGATTTGTTTGGTTGTGTGCAAATTCTTTCCATTTTTTGCACTTAACCCAAGGGGCTAGTAACGAACCTAATCGAACATTTCAATTTGGTGCAACAAATAAACTTCACTTCAATTGTTTGCAAAATTATTTAATGATTTTTCTTTTAGCAAAAATTATAGTTTGTGTATGCTCTCCCACCATCCCCTATGGATCACCCCATTGAGATGGTGGTTTGAGAGGTTAAACCATCTTCGTTAGTAGGAGGTTAAGCCTAGGATATATGATCGATATAGACATCACACTATACTAAACAAGTGATTGATGTAGTGGTTGTGAAAAGGACAAAACCTTTTCATAAAAAATTAATAGACATAGACTCAATTGATGCATTTCTTCTCTTGTGTGCATACGTGAAAGTGTGTACATATGGGATCAATATAGATGATCGAAAAAAAACTAGTTTTAGTTAACCCCACTTTACCATACCTTGATATGATTTAGGATGAGTATACTTAATTTTATTTTGGTAATTTATTACTTGGTGTGTTAAAACTAAAACTTGTTATTTAAACCATGTTATGAATGAGTCATGTGTCGAACATCACTCCATTGTCTAAGGAGGTGTTATACTATATGTTTAACACTTTGATTTATCTTAGCAAACATTTGTGTCAAAAAATTATGAGTAGCATTTTGATTGAGGTAGGTACCATTATGCTACCCAAATCATTTAAAATATTATGCCTTTAAAGTATTTGAAACAACTAACCATTATCACATCTTTTGGGGGTAATAAATGCCATTACATTACCTAAATTTTTTCAAAAGACTTGTCTTGTCTTACATCCAAACTATCATTGTTGAAACTAATCATTTGAGCATTTTTGGATATTTATCTAAGACCAATCACGTTGTTCAAAGTTATCTAGCTTGTTACCATCAAATCCTAGTTTATCCTTAGTTGAGTTTTTGATTAACTTTTACAAGTTCATATTCAAAAATTGATTGATTTCTATTTAGGCCTCAATTCATGGGGCTAATACATAGATCATTCTCTTTTGGGTTACATAACTTGGGTTAATTCATCACTCAAATTTAGAAACTTTATTATTTATGCCTTTGTTTGATAGAGTCAGTCTCTCTTCAAAGTGCCTTTTGTTTAGTGTTTTCCATTAATCAAATCACATTTATGCCTAGAAACATGTGCCTTATCTTTGTCAAACTATTATAAGTTTTTTAGATTAATCATTATCGTGATCATTTTAAAGCCTAGATTTTGATGCCATTTGGCCAAAAATCCTAGCACATCCTATTTGAGCCTAGATTTTGAGCCCACGTTGGGGAAAAGGACCTAGAAACATTTTCTTTTTCTATTTTAGACCTATTTGGAACATGTTTGGACCTTAGACTTTGGCATCTTATTTTTAGATCATTTTCCCTAACCTTGTTTATGTAAAATATTTAACATTAGACATATTGACATTATACTATTTTTACCAAATATTTACATTAAATTTTTTGGAGATTTAACTCCACCTTCGACCAAGCTATACCACATTTTGAAACCTTTATATTTTTAGGCATAGTTTTTCAGAGTTTACAGAACTCTAATCCATCTTATTGCAAAATATTTATCATAGATTTAACCATGGATTACTATACACATAGTGGAACTATGTATTAACTTGGATATATAAATGTTAGTTCATAGGAGGACTTTGTTCTAGACCATTATGAAGATGAGGTTGTTTGGGAGATGGATTCCTATCCACCATACAACACTCAATTAGGGGAATAGAGTCAAGATCCTTTGGCCAACTATTTGGTTAGCACACCTCCCTACACAAAACAAGACCAAAAATAGATAAATTAATATTTGGCTAGTGTGCCCTTTGTTACAAAAAATATTCAACAATAACCTTATTATGGTATAATTCCATCAAATTATGTGGTAGGGAATGACAATTTGTAAAACCTATCAAGAAGGCCTTAAAACATGTCGTATCAAAACAATAATCAAGCCTCTTAGAGATCCATTATAGAGGACCACTTTATTCAAATGAAAATAGCCTACCAAACATATTGAGACCTAGCATGCAACTTTAAATAGATGACCATGACAAACAAGCCTTTTATTGATTTAGCTCCTTCAATAGAAGTTTTAATGGAATTAAATGGTCAATAAAATTAGTTTTTAAACCCATTTATGCAAAACACTTTATTTGAAAACATGTTCAATACCCAAACTATCAAATAAGTGTCTTTTGCTTCTACATAGAATAGTGAGCAAAATGTAGTGGATAATATGCAAGTAATGTCCAATGCAAACCAAAGTGGTGTTAGCAAAAAACACATAATCAAAAAAAAAATGTGCCTTTAACTAATACCATTAGTGGTTCATAGACTCAAGGAGTAGGACTTTATACTTTCCAGCTTCAACCAATCACCTCTAATCCTCAACTAGTTACTTCTTCTAACACCTAACAACAAGGATTAAGTATTCAGCCAATGCCCAGTCTTGTGCCATAATAAAATGTGCCAAATACTACTCCTCCCCAATAGGTGATGAGTAATATTCCACAATAGCATCCACCATCTAATTAACCCACATAGTAGAGGCAAAACATATTTCCACCTTAAAAGGGGGCAACCAATGTTCCACCTCACCAGGTAGTAGCAAACATACCTCTTTCCTCCCAAACTAATATGCCAATCCAAAACCAAATGATTTCTAACCAACAATGTGTAAATATTGGTCAATAATATATTCCAAATCTCTAACATGCTTCCACTTCCTAATAGGGATTCATATAACAAAGAGGTTATAATGTTCCTAAAGTACCTATTAGGAAATCCTTACCTTTCATGCCATATGTGCCATAAGTCTAGAGACAGGGTCTTGGTTCACAAGTTCCCCTTATATAGTAAGGTTTTATTAGTTAGTAGTAGGTCCCTATTCAACCTCAATAGGCATAGTATGGTCATATCCCTCCATCCCAACTTCAATATTCCTAAGATTAGGCCTACATGCCCAATCCCAACTAGAATATTATACAGACACAAGTGCAATTTCAATAATCATACCCTAATTCATGCATGTATATTCTTGGTTTATTCCCTATCTAATCCAACATACCCCAAAAAATACATCCATCATACCCCAATCAAAGTGCTCTATTTATGGCCACCCAAACATCAACCTAGGCCAATATTCTCACATGTTTCCTCGAACAAGAGTTACAATACATTAAAAATGTAATTGTCACCATCCAAGTTGGGAAATAGACCAAAAATTTAAAGTTGGATGATGTATTTTATTATCCTTTTAACATGGATTACTTGTAGATACCATTTAGTCTAGGATATGAGCCACCAAATTTTGATAAATACAAGGGGAAATGTGACCCCAAAGAACATCTGATAGAATTCTTTGTAATGTGCCAACCAATGGCCTATAGTAACATATACTTATTATTTTTGTTTCCAAGAATTCTAGTTGGACATGCCTTGGAGTGGTTCTTAAAGTTACCAAAGAGTTTAGTTTCCAATTTTGATAATCTTTCAGACAAGTTCATAGAACACTTCTCTTACAATATCCAACATGATATTTCATTGGTTGACTTGACACAAGTAAAGTATAGCTCAGTTGAAAGCTTTACAAGCTATCTACAGTGATGGAGAGCCCTTGTAAGCCTTTTTACCCATAGTCTACTAGATAAACAACTAAACACTGTATTACCAAAAATTTACACAGTGAGATATCTTACTATCTAGAGTTTCAGTGTGCACATACATTCAAAGATATCACTAACAAAGGTTTGGTGATCAAAAAATCTCTTCTTAACAAAGATATCATTAAACTAACCTCATCAAATTAGAATAATGGCTGAACTAAAAGTAGAACAATGGCCAAAATCAACATCTAGTCCAAGTGCAAGCATCACAAATAGTATAGGCCAATAACAATGATAGACCCAAGCAATTCAATCACAATAAGAATGTTATAGGAAATGGAGTAACAGAGTCACAATATGTCCAAATGGTGTAAAAACCATCTACTTAGCCTACATCACCTTTCTAGCTTACTCCTAGCCAAAAACCTTTTCAATAGCCTTAGTATGCACAACAACCATAATAGACTCAACCAGCATAACCAATACAATAAACATAATAATATATGCCTTTTCAAAACCCTCCTCTTCCAAGGAGAAACATATTAACTCATCATGCTTTTACTGACATTGGAGAGATCATATAATTAGTCTTTCATAAGCTTGTAATAGCTAACTTGATTAGAGGACCCATTCCAAAAGAGTAATTTCATGAGGGTGTGAACATGCTAGACTGGTATATGCTAGAATAATTCTATGAATTTAATAAGGTCAATGGCCACAATTCATAGTGTTGTGTCAAAATTAGACATGTAATTCAAAATATGTTGTAAAATAGAGAGATCACATTGGATCATGGAACTTCCACCTCTAATCAAATCCTTGGCATTTATCAAAATCATTTTCCCTATCATAATAATTAATAACAACAACCACAACAACAATAATAGTAGTTATTACAACATCAACAATAATAGTATCAATAACCAAGGCTAAACCAACAAACTCAATATAATCAATAGCAGAACCAATAACATCAAAACAATGGATAAAACCAAGGTTAGAATGGTAGCAACTAACAGACCTACCATGCAATTGCACATGAATACAACATAGTTTTAGTCCATATTGTAGGAGATCATGATAATTCCATTTCTATTAATCTTAGACCAAGTACCAATTATACAAGACCATTGCTAATCATACCAAATAAACCAAACCATTATTGTAATCTTTCATTGATGTGGGATTGCACACAAGAAAACAAACAAGATGAGATTCCCATGTTAGGACCTTATACTAATAACTCATCATTTTCCCATGACCATGCTTAATTGCATTGACAACTAAGAATTATCCTATCTAGTCCACCTCTACCATCATTTAATAGCAATAATTGTCTTATATCTAATCCTAATTATGCAATCATAACTTGGCAATCAATAATTGCCATACTAGGCCCATAACCATCTACCACTTCACCCATCATCCAACTAACCATTCTACCTCAAAAAAAACCATTTACCATTGTCCGAGAAAAGATGTTTGACATTGTGGAATAATTACAAAAGATGTCAGCACTAATCTCCATTTTATATTTTTTGTGTATGTCTATAATCCACAAAAACATCTTGATAGAGTTTCTTTGTCAATCCATAGTTCCAAATGACATATCTCTTAAAAAAATTCAAGCTTCGGTTGGACATCTAGCTTTATCCTAACAAGTAACCTTTATTCAAAGTGATATGTCATCCTTTGGATCATTTCAATGTAATCCATTTTACATTGAACTTTACAAAAAGATGCACAAAGTGAATGTGTCCTCATAGACAATGGATCAGGTCTGAATATAGTGTCTCTTAAGATTATCAAGATCCTTAAGTACACCTTAGTATATCTCCAAGTAGAAACAATCACGATCAAATCCTATGATAATGAAGAGCTAGAATAATAAGGCATAATTAACTTGTTATCTATCATTGGACCCTTGACTCATGATACACTTTACCATGTGCTAGATCTTGATTTATCATACAATATGATTTTGGTTAGACCTTGGTTACATGAAATTCATGTAGTCTCATCAACTATACACTAGTGTATCAAGTTATCCCATTCAAGGATGGAGGTGGTATTCTAGGAGATTTACATCCATATGAGGATTACAAACATATTGAGGCTGAGTTCAAAATCCATAATTACCATTTCAGCGTGAATCCAATCACCAAATAGGATAAGGGGAAACAAATACTTGTTAATTTACTAAAAGATAATTTTCATTGATCCTAATACCCTTGATTTATTTTCCCACATGTTGCTTCCTAAAATGTCCAATCACTATACTTTTTTGGATAATGTCCCAAGAGAGCACTTGACCCATGACACCTTTCACATTGCAAAAATTCCATAGAACCCAAATTTATTTGGAAGACCAAAGGCCAAACCACTAATGCAATGGTAAATAAAGGGTAAAGGCCGAATACATAATCCAACACCTGCCACTTTCATATCGAGATTTGGAAAATAAAAAGACCCTCTTGAAGGAGATGAATCATGGATATATAATGATAAATTGACTGATTATTACAAAAAAAGTCCAAGGATCCCATTCCTAATCAGATCAAGGAGAACCAATATTATGAAGGAGGAGGCCTTGGACCAAATCAATAGGGAACACTTGAGCCCATTTATATGACTAAGTATAATGGAACCTATTGACTTGGATATAAACCACCTGGGAGTGACTCCACATATCTTATTCAAGTTTCATTACTAACAACTAGTGATGATGATGCCTGCATCAAAGCAAAGTCTATTCATACCTAATTCAATGACTTATCTCAAACCAACCTATTTGACCATAACACCATTTGTACCCTTTGACCAGTCATTCATCATAACCCACTACCATTATATTATTCCCAACTAATAGATTGGGACCAATAAGAATCTAACATGCCAATTGATGAGTTATAGAATGATGAAGCTTTCTATGATTTTTTAGGCCTTAGGGACAATATTCTATTAGGAGTTCATAAATCAGGATTCTCAATCAAATTGGATTTTGAAGCCTATTTTAGAGAGTGGGTGAACACCTTTATCTAAAAGAAAATATTTAGAACATTGAGGTCCTAAAGTAAAAAACTCTTTGAGGCACTTTCTGACCAGGGAAAAAGTAATGATAAAGGCTAGTCTAGTGGTGAAACCCTATTTCAAGAACCACTAGATAAGGGTGTTCAACCTTCTTCAAATATAGAGTAGGAGACCACCAAGGATAAATTTGTATACGGGTCCAAGATTGGTCTTGGAAAAGAATAAACTTTTGATCAAATCATCCAGAATAACATCAACAATGAGCCTACCACTGAGTCTGAATCTAGTATTGAGGAAAAACAAGCCTTTGATCACATAATCTAGGAGTTTCTAACTATTTTTGTTACATGTCCATATCTCCACTTAGGGGATTCTGATTCATCATGTCTATGATAAATTGAAGAACTAGTCCTAATAGAGGACTCTGACATAGCCAAATAGTTCAAATCTTTGCCACTATTCTTGAAAATGGTTCAACCCTTCTAGTGGAAGATATAATAGAGGTAAACATAATTTCCCCGGATGACCCAAAGTGGATTAAATTAGGTGTGCCTCTCACTAAGGAGGAGTGCAAAGTCTTAATAGCCCTATTGACTAAATTTGTGGATATATTTACATGGGCATATTCTAACATGCCTGGTTTGGACCTTGCCTTGGTTATTTACCACCTTGTGGTACATCTTGATGTTAAACTAGTGAAGAAAAAATTTGCCATTATTAAAAATGCATCCTCACATTGTTCTATTGGTAAAGAAAGAGTTGAAAAAGCTCTTAGAAGTGAGATACATCAGTATAATAAAATATTCTAAATTGATTTCTAATGTAGTGCCAGTCAATAAAAATCTAGAAGGAATTAGAATTTGTACTAATTTTCAAGATATTAACAAATCTTTCCCGAAGGATGACTTTCCATTACCAAACATTGACATTGATATGCTTTCACTAATGGATAGTTTAATAGGATATAATCAGATTAGAATCACACCAAAAAACCAACATAAAATAGCATCACCACTTTGTTGGGAACATTCTAGTATCAAGTTATACCATTTGGTCTTAAGAATGTAGGGGCCACTTATCAAAGAGCCATGACAATCATATTTCATGATATGATGCATGACATTGTTGAAAACTATGTCGATGACATACTAGGCAAATCAAAGACTAGGGATGATCATCCAACAATATTGAAGAGGATATTTGAGTTACTACATGAATATAAAGTTAGACGCATCCCTAATAAATGTGTTTTTGGCATCACATCAAGCAAATTGATTGGCTTCATTATGTCTCATAAGGGAATAGTAGTCAATCCAACCAAAGTATGAGCCATAATAAATATGCCACCACTAACCAATCTAAAGTAGTTTCATAATTTACAAGGCAAGATCCAGTCTATTTGATGCTTCATATCCCAATTAGATGATAAGTGTCATCCATTCACGCACCTACTAAAGAAGGGTGTAACATTTATTTTGGATGATGATTGTTAGAAAGATTTTCAATATCTAAAAGACTATCTTACAAACTCACCAGTTCTACTACCTTCTATTCTAGGGAAGCCATTCTTTTTATCTCTATCAGCAATAGATCAAGCCCTCAGGGAACTTCTTGCTCAACATGATATTAATGAAAAAGAGCATGTAGTTTACTATCTAAGACAAACACTAGTCATGTGTGAACACAATTATACACCTATATAAAAATCCTATTTAGCTATGGTCTTCATAGCTCAAAAACTATGACATTACATGCTAAAAAATAAGACCATGGTCATTTCAAAATTAGATCCCTTAATATATATACTATCTAAAACATATTTTCAAGGCCACATGGCCAAATGGATCATGCATCTTAGTGAGTTTGAGATAGATTATGTGAACCAAAAATACATTAAGGGGTAATTTCTTATAAATCAACTTGTTGAAGCACCCCTTGCAGACACAGAGCCACTCATATTCCAATTTCTTGATGAATCCATTATGACCATCATTAAAAAACCTCTTTAGGAAAAGAAATGGAAGTTTTATTTTTGATGGATCATTCATAGTGTATAGATTAAGGGTAGGCCTTTTTTTATCACTCCATAAGGGAAACTAATCCCTAAGTCATTTAAAATTAGCTTTTCTTTTACCAATATCATGGCCAAATATGAAGCGCTCATCATAGGGATTTGATAATCATTATAATAGAGCATACATCATCTAAAATTTTATAGTGATTCATAATTAATCATCAATCAGGTCATAGACCACTTTCAGACTAAAGATGATAATTTGATTCCCTATAAGACCATGATCAACACTCTCAAGAAACAAATTACCAATATAGAATTTGAGCATATACCAAAGGAAAAAAAAAGAACATTAGATGTAATGTCTATCATTGGGTCACTCATTTAGCATACAAAAATGGCAAAAGACTACCAATTTCTCATGTAAAATCTAATAATGCTAGCTCATGAACCTTCAATTGTCACAATGATCTATGATATTTTTGGTCCCAACTCTACTTGGTATTCTAGCCTATATGCCTATCTTCATGATCAAATCCTACTACCATACTTATGCCATAAACAAACCAAATCCTTCATCCATAATTCCCAATGTTATACCATACTTGGACCAACCCTATATCATTGTAGCTTTGATGGAACTTTGCTTCATTGTTTACCTTCAGTAGAATATTTACTAACATTACGTGAAGTTTATGAAGGGGTATATGGATCCCACACTAGTGTGATAGTCCTTTCCAAAAATTTCTTACATAGTAGTTATTATTTGCCAATGATGGATGCAATTTTAGCTACATATGTTAATAGATGTGATAAATGTCAATGGCATGTTAATCTAATTCATGCGCTAGCCAAGAATTTAAAACCAATGTTGACACCATGGCCATTTGATACATGGGGCCTTGATCTCATTGAGAAGATAAACCCTGACTCATCAGATGGCCATAAACACATCATCATCACCATATAATATTTCACTAAGTGGGTTGAATCTATACCCCTCATGTGAATGGAAATCAAATTTCCAAATTCATTTTTAATCATCTCATCTAATGTTATGGTATGCCTTCTCACATTATATCTGATAATGGAGGATATTTCAAGATAAATAATGTTGAAAATTTATGTGTCAAATACAACATCACACAACACTTTTCTATGGATATTACCCTCAAGGTAATGGCCAATTTAAAGAATCCAAAAAATCCATTATCAATATCCTAAAAAATATTATCAATGATTTTGGTCATGATTGGAACCTTTAGATGTTATGTGCCCTCTACGTATACCATACTAATCACTACACACTAATAGGAGCCACTTCATACTCACTTGTTTATGGTACTAAATCCATTCTTTCCATTAAGGTCAAGTTAATATCATTGCACATCTCTTTCAAACATTTTCTAGATGACAATGACTATTGAGTAGCTCACCTACAAGACATGGAGTTGTTTGATGAGAAACACATGGATGCAGTGAAAAATTTATAGGCATATTAGAATTTATTTCATGGCCAATACAATCAGCATGTGAGACATAGACAATTTGAACTTGGTGATCTTGTCCTCAAAGAGAACTAAAATATTAAGATGGCCAAAAAGAAGCATAAATTCAAGTTCAAATCCAACTGGGTTGGTCCTTTCATCATTTTTGTAGAATATGTCACAAGAACATACATGCTCACCACACCAAATGGGCATGAATTTGATGAGCCTATAAAAAATATAAACCTATGCTTGAGTGATACAATGTATTATATGTGAGGATAATTTCAAGCTATACCATATTATTAATATTCTTTTTTGTACCATACCATTATATCATCCTACCATTATACCATTCTATAACTTTGCCTATCATATAGCCATTCTACCATTCCATTCTATCAACCAAGCATGTTTTGACCCATCCTATCCTAGCTTGTTTGACCTTAGCTCATTTATTGGTTTCACATTTTTAGCATAAAGAATAAAATCAATTTAAGTAGTTATTTCAAGAATTCCAAATAGAGGTAGTATGTTGGAGCAGTATGACAAAATTTTGGTGGTTACATCCTTCATTTACTTTTTAGTTCTAATCATGTTTATTTATGTGATCTTTATTATATCACTTGTTGGGTCAAATCAGTGTTTCACTAGTCTTGCTACTAACTATAAATGCCTATGGGTAAATTAGTATCATTGATCTGATAATTTGTATCCTAGTTATAATAGCCTATGGGAAAACTATGGTAAATATTTATTTCTTATGCCTTGACATACCAACTAGCCATTCTTATGTTGTATTGTGCCATCATACCAATTATTCCTATTTTATTTGAATTGGCTTATATACTAGTCAGATTCCTCCATTGTAATGTGTAACTACTATTAACTACGGCCATTTTGGGACTATGTGGGTCATGTTTGATTCACATTGAGATTAGCTCAACACCCTATTCTATCATGCTCTTGCCATTTTACAAGCATCCTTTCAAGTATTTCACACTATTGCCATTTTATGAGCATCCTTACAATTTTTTGATGTTCTCACCATTTTATCATCTTGAACCATTTAGTGTCTCATCATTCTCTATCGAGTTGAGACACCTAGAAATTTCCAAAAACAATTTGTAAAACCATTTAGAAAAACCAAAAACATTAACCACTTCTTTGCCTAAAAGATTCTTGGAACCTTCACTAGTCATAAGCAATCACTTATCATTTAGTTTTCCAATCCTTTTTGGCCTTTTATCCTATGCACTTGCCATTTTTCAAGTTCATTCTTATTCTTCTATTACATCCATCCTATTTTTTTCATTAGTTGTCCTTTTATTCCCATTTCTTAAGATAACTACATTCGGCCTATATTTTTTATTGGATATATCATCCATGGAACTATGTAGGCAACATTCACTTGCCTAGTGCATATGGAGACAACTCAACCACCACCTTCATTTTCTTCTCTTGCTCCATCATGCTTGTTTGTTAAGTTTTCACCTATTTTCTAGGGGCAATGTTCATCACATTATTTGTACTAACATTGGGACTAAATATTGTTTGTTTCTTTATTTGTTTATTTTTTATTTGTTAGTGTGCATATTTGTTTTCTTTAAGTGTTTTTACTTGATTTAAGTCTATATTAATTCATTATGTGATTCCTTACACACTTATTCTTGAATCCATCCATATTCCTACATCAACATTGTCATCATGGTTTTTATCATTGGTACATTGTTTTCCTTTGAGTATTGGATCAGGAGTCAATCCTTATGCATATTTTGGCCAAGTCTTCATGATGTTCTATCATTATTCCTACCGTTAAGTGCTATGGTAAAAATAAGCTTCAAGAGGTCTATACCATCAATAACACTATCAACATCTCCTTGACAATAGCACCAAAAACAATCCCAATCATATCCCACATAGATTAATTAAATAATGAAATAATTTCAACCTTTATTAGTTTGGATGAGCATCTCCCTACTAGTTGATTATCCTAATTCATCTTTACCCTATGTATCAAGCTATCATCATCATATTTTCAATCATTAGATATCAATCATGTTTGCCATCATCGAGGTCCAATGATTATAACCACCTATGGGCAAATCATTTTACACCATCCCACCTACATTCTCAATGATTATAACCACCTCATTATGTTTTCACAAATTCTAATCATTTTATTTTAGTTGCTCACTTGGGGCATGTTGTTATCCTATTTGCCTATCCTAATTGGGGTAGCTCCATCTTCTCAATGATTATAAACACCTTTGGGAAAATCATTGTGTTATCATACCATATTTTCATTATCAGGGTACAATGTTTATAACCACCTTTTAGCAAATCATTGTATACTATCCCACTTGTATTCTCAATGATTTTGATTGAATTTATCCAAATCATTGTGTTCTCACCCCATCATATTCATTTGTTTGGTCCCCTCATATCACTTATTTCTTTTGAGGGACCATTTGCTAACCCTTTTTACCAACCATTCCCTCAAGGGGGAACCATATATTTCATCTATTACCATTGAAGTTGTAGGCATACAAGACCTTTTCACTCTTTGAGAAGATGTTACTATGCTTATAACTTGTAACACCTTCACAAACATGGACAAACAATAGACATCTAAAATTATCCACTGATAGATTTGTACCTAAGTTTAAATCAATTCTTACCAACCATTGACCATCTAACCTAATAATTTCTAAATGTCTCAAATTTTGGCTTCATAACCATGCAAATGCACATTGAATTAAATAAAAATTTAAAAAAATTCAAAATCCCTATTAGTGGTCCAAATTACACCCTATTTGGGTAGATGATTATTTAGGTCCTCCACCCAAATATAGTCCAACATAAGATGACCCTAGGCTATAAGTATCCTATAATGGGATTAGACCTCTAGGGTTTTTAATGAGGCTAGCTCCTCTGATGCATCATTTTATCTCATTTCCACAACTAAGACCTACTCATGACTAGGGAAAAGGGAGAAAGAGATAATTTGAAAGGGAAACCTAAGATAACAATGGTGATGCACCTAAAATATGGTTGTTCCACTCTATTTTAAATCACAAAACACTAATGAAATAAGTAAAAGACTATATCTAAGACTCTAAATATCTATCATACATCATTATTTCATGAAGAGGTTCACCAAATGATCAAAAGTTAAGGGAAGTGATGGAGGGGTATAATGCAAGACACTAACTAGTCAATGTATCCACATGCGAGCTTTGATCAAAAGATATTTTAACACTAAACATGACCTACATAACAAGATCAACTAGTAACTAGGTGAAATTAGGACTTGAGAAGGGAGAGTTTCTACCACATATGCAAATCAAACCTATATATACACACTATACTAGAATAATGAAATTTTAAAGTAGTCTTGTATTCATCTCAAGAGGCTACAAACTCCATCTTGGAAGAGTTTAGTCATGCCCAAGAGAGGAATCATAAGGATACATGTTTAGGCTCAAAAGCCTTCATATATAAAAAGAAAGGAGAAAGAGAAAAATGGGAACATGCATAGGAGAGTGGATAAAGGGTCTTAATGATCAAAGAATGAGCTGGTAGTATATTGATTATTTTCCTCATGCATGTGTGCCTTCTTTAAAATAAATAACTTTGATCAATAAATAGACCTCTATTTGATCTAATAACCATCGATTTCCTCTCATTAGCTAAGAGATCCCACTAAAATACAAGGGTTTGTTATGCATGATGATAAAATTTGTTTAAGAAAAATCAATTCTCTTAACTACTTCATCAACCACCACTTCACCACCTTGGGACCCTAAGCCTACTTGACTTACTCATGAGGATCAAATCCTCAAATCTTGAAACTAATAGATCCATGCCATGAAGGGCACTTGGTACCTAATTTTCTAATGATAGAGCCACTTGGATAGATGATACCCTTTGTATTAATCATAAATCTACTTTTTTCCATATATGGATTATAGGTCTATTCTATAAACAAAAAACTAATTTAAGATTATAGTTTTCCTATAGTAATCATATTGATGCAAACCCATAGACTATATAACCTCTTTTCTATATTATAATAGGTTCAAATATATCCACTTTGTCTCTATAATAACTAAGGATTCACCATGTACATAGGTCTTTATTTAAAGAATGGCCAACATAGTTTTAGAATGACCCTGTATGCCACAAACCTATGAACTAGAGGTCTATATTTAGCTTTAATGATGTCCCTTTATGTTCTTAATACCTAAATACATCATTATGTATTTTTCATGGCATTTTATCAGGATTTAATGGAGATAGGATGACCCCTACAAGACTCATTTTCTTCTATCAAAAACTACTTTTTGGTTCAACTTTGCTTATCGAATATTGTTCAGGCCAATCAAATTAATTTAACCTATCTTTACTCCTATTGGCCTCACAAATCCCCATTGTCAAATCTTGACTTTTTGACCTCTTTCACACCATAGGATCAAGCTTTACAAATAGACAATAGCCTTTAATCTCTTGCCATAAATATCTTTTGACATGTTGACTTGAGCATGCACTATAAGATCAAAATGTATGAAGCAATGCAAGCCTTTGATCTACTTGATCCCACTTTGTTATTAGTTACCATACGCCATTAGATCTATGCTCAGTGAATCCACCCTTTTAGATCTCATCCAACTTATATCTTTTTAAATATTTTTAACCCAGGAACTTTTTGACTTATTTGACCCCAACACGAACTGTTTGATCTCATGTGTTAGTATGCAATCTCAAGTGAACTATTGGATCTTTATCAACTTTAAACATTTTAAGGAATTTTGAACCCACATAGTTATTTCATGGATCTTAAACTTAACACTTACATGAATGTCTTATGTTTCAAGTCTATCTTTGAATTATTAGAACTTAAGCTAGAAAGCTCATGTGGACATGAAACTTATAGAGATATAATCCTGGCATGAAGAACAATGTGTAATTACAATCCTTTTACTCATAAGGATTCTTAAGGTGCATTTATTAAATGAATAATTTAACTGGTCCATTCATTTCTAGATGATGTCATGGTGATTGTATGGTTCTTTAAACTTGTATAGTCCATCTTTTGCTCAATATTTCAAGTCTCTAATGATCTTATAAGGATTGTACAACCTGGTTCATGCTCCTAAATTATTGAACACCATGAAACTCACTTAGACCATTCATCTACTATTATAGACATGTCCCTTGAAGATCAATTAGATCAAACTTTAAGCTTACTTAAAGTGTTTCAAAAGCTTTGCAATCAACATGAGATCATTGGACCACTCATTCCATCTAGAAAATCTATTCATTTGCTCAAACCATTTCTAGGCAAAAAATCCTTATGTGGGCCAAAATTAGTCAACAATGCCTAAAAATGATTAATTAACATCAAATCCTTAAATAAATTAAAGTCCTAATTAAATTCATCCTTGAGAAAATAAATCAATTATCAAAAATGAAAATTCAAATATCAAAGAATATCCTAGAATCTAATCATCACCTTTGTGAGTTGTCCCAAATGGAAAATATCTTAAAAGACACCTATCCAGACCTAATCATGATGATTTGGACACCTTTAAGACTCAACCAAGGTTAATAAACTCAACCAAGGCAAAGATTGAACCCATTCAAAGTTGATTTCAAGATTATACATACAAGCATATATCTCTTCATTTGGAGATCTCAATCAAAGTAATGTTATAATGCAATATTTCACTTAGAAGCAAATACATAAAATTATAATTCTAAAATTGAGCCAAACAATTGAATCATCAAGCCAAGATAAGCATTGAACCTGGTGCTAAGAGGAGATGAAAGTAGCCACACTCTATTGATGAATACCTCTTGAGCATAATCCAAGAAAGACAATCAAACAACATCTTGGATCATTCAAGGAAGGTAAGATTATATGTTTTCTTACATTTTTGTTGAGCTTTTTTCATTTGTTATTTATTCACTATGCTCCTTTTTTTGATTTGGGCAAGGTAGTGTTTGCTTGTTAGTGTGCAAGTTTCATTTTGGGTCTTTTTGATTTTATTTCATTTTAAAATAACATATGATCTAACCACCCTCCTTAGATTCCTTGATCACACCCTCAAATGGGCAAATGTGCCAAATGAAGAACCTATGTATATGTGTATATGACCCAATGTGTAGATAGTAGTATATATATACTGGTGCAGTGGACATGATTATTTTAAGTAATCCATAAGCACTCAACAATAAAAATTGAAGCATGTATGTATGATAAAATTGATTATACTAAGATATATAGCATATTTAGTGTCTAGAAAATATAGGAAAATTAAACATAGAAATTCATGTAATATATAATTTTATGTATTTTTTGAGTAAATATTTGAATGTTTTTGCATTTTTGACATATTATATTGTTTTTATATTTTCTATATATAAGATATGTACAAGAAACATGAAATTAAAACTATATATAAGGAGTGAGAAATAAGGAAAGTATGTAAAAGAAGGTAGGAACAATACTAACCAATGAATCTCATGGGAGAATGACTATCAATGTGGCATGTTGTTAAATAAAGCAACAATAACCATGCATGCTATATGAAAATGTAACTAATGACCTATAACCTATTATACTGAATGATCTATAGCTAACACTACCTATGAAGTGGTGCTAGGAATCCATAAAACTGATTTTGGTGTCTTGTGAACTATAGGGGTCTTAAGGACCCATATGGTAGAAGATGTTATAGCTAGCTTAGGTTCCTTGTGATTAGAACCTTGAGAACTCAATAATACTAATCTCAGAAGAAAATTATTAAAGGAAGTCCCTCTAGAATTTCAAACATATCTATGACACAAGGGTCTCTCTAATAATGGTTTCCATGGGAAAGTATGTGTATATGTCAATATTATAGGAGTAGACCTCACCTAAACTAATGGTTACACTTAAATCTATGGTATGTTGATAGGAATTATGGTTAGAGTTATAATTGGTAACTATGGTGTAACTTCCTATGGGGAAGATAAAGGATACTCATATGAAAAACCCTCAACTATGATCACTTGATTTTAATGTATATATTTAAGGAATATATATATGGTAAATGGGATGGATCATAGATATTATATTTATGGCCTACATAATAACATGTCAAATGTGTCTACACTAGGTATTGCTAAGAATCTAGTGGCCACATGTGCTAGTCTAACCTATAGTGGAAGTACAATCTCCTCAATGGAGCTTTGAACATGGCCACTAAAACCATGAATAATTGTGTCTATAGGAGATATATCTTTCTCTAAATACAAAAAATGTTATATGAGTGTTATAGTTCACATGTTAATACTTGACCCATTATCAACAATAACACTCTAAATAGGATGATGATATATGTAGGCTAGTATAAAGAGTGCATATAAATGTGAATCATCATCAACAATATCTTGACATTAGAAAGTGATGAGTGTTATAGATGATACTATAGTATGATACACATCAATGATATTATGTAAGGGATGTGCATCCTTTGTAGTAGTGGGATATGATGTTATAGGTGAATGCACCTAATACGTATAGTGAACAATTGAAGTGCCACTACCTCATTTGTTAATTTATTTATAAATGGATCTAAGAATATTTTCAATATCTTATCTTCCATTTTTTGAACTTTGGGTCCCTCTATGGGTTTTCCCACATCAAGTATGTTGGCCTTTATAAAATCTTGTATCTTATGTTTTAATGTGATGAATCAATTCTTAGTATGGTCTGGTGCCCTGTGATATTCATAGAATGCATTGAAATCATATATTTTTAGAAGAGGTCATGTTGTATCAACCTCTTTGATGGGAAGGAGAGATATGACATTGAACTCTAAGATCTATTTTAAAACACATGTTCATGATTATGTAAGGTTGGTGAAAACTCTTCATGAAGGAACTAATAAAACTAGGTGAGTAGATGGCTCAGAAGTTAAATTAACTATGGCCTTTGTATCACTCTTGTTTTCAGTGGCCCATAACATTTAAGGAGGTTTACTAGAACTTTTAGTATCTGATATTGATCCACTTGTATTTTTTAGTTTACCCATAGAGAAAATATCAACTTCCCTTTATTTCATTATGTGTCATAAATCTATGAAGGTTGGAAACTTCTTGAATCACATAGCTTTATGCAATGTTGGTAGTAGGCTCTATTTGAATATGTATTAGAGATCTATGTCTACCATGGGGCTAGTTAACTTTTCCAATATAATCTTATATCACAAGACATATTTTACAATAGTTTCATTATATTTTTGATTTAGCTTTGCTACTTGAGCATATGAGATCTTATCATTAATGTTAATTTATAAGTGTGATAAAAACATATGTTAATGGGTTAAATGTGGTGATAGATTGATTTGGTATATCATAAAACCACTATAAGGCATCATCCTTTAAACTACTTGGAAAAAAAATAGTGAGGAATAAATCATTGGACACGCATTTTAATCATGTTGTGTGAAAAGATCAAAGATGGTTCTTTGGATCAACCTTACTATCATACAATGTCATCTTAGGTACCACAAATCTAGATGGTAAAGGAGTTACTACTATGTGATGTACCAAAGGTGTATGTAAAATAACATGGGAATCCAAGGCATGTGATGCCCTAGTAGCTCCCTACTCAAGATGTAACACCTTAGCCTACAAATAATTTACCTCATGCATAAGGGATTGTAAATCTAGAGAGGATGAACTATCCATATGAGGTGTAGCTACCATTGAAGGTTTTCGAGTTAAAATTGGTTATTTTACAAGATGAGTTAGCCCTCAAGTAGGAGTAATGGTGTTTTTATCTAGGGGTAGAATATTGACCATTATTTTATTTATTAAGTTCTTCATGGATAATGATATTGATTAGGTTATCTTGCATACTTGAATGTTTGGAAACAAAATCTTGCAATTATCTCTTATCAATTTCATAAAACTAGTTGTTGAATTATGCCATTATAGTTTGGGGAGTAGGAAAACAAATTATTATGTATTTTTAACCTTTAAAGAAATTCAGTCTATGAAATATTTCAAGAATTAAATACTAAAACAAATTTGAGATTGTATAACTAATATCTAAGCCTAGAAAACAAAAGGATACAAACCCTAAGAGCATCTAGGGTTAGGGTTTGATTAGTATTCAAAGAAATTTAGGTTAACCAAATGTTTTAACTTTTAGACTTAAATGAATGTAAATCATGTGTTGTTAAAGAACTAATTATATTAAATTAGGGTAGAAATATAAAATAAATATACCCACTAATTTATTATATAATTGACCTAATCTAACCTTTCTAGAAATAGTAATAAATAATTTAAATGAGAACCTAGCTAGAAAGTGACTGAGATAGATGATCCAGAGGATAAAAACTGAGTCATAGGTTGGGCTAAGTGTCACAAATAGGATCCAGATGTTAAAACCCTTCTTGGATAGTAGTGCCCTAATTAGATAGTGTTGGTGTATCATAGGTGGTTCTTAGTGTTTAAAAAACACTACTCATTTTTTAATTTAGAGAATCCAATGCATGATTTTTAGGTTGTGATAATCATGTTATCTTTGGTAGAATAAAGGCAAAACAAGTGGACTATTTCACAAATATATATTAATTGGTGGTTGGGAACCACCGTGACCTAATACTTGATCTTTGATTTTGAAGATAACCTATGATATTTAAAGTGAATTATGGTCAAACCTAAGTATAAAGCTAAACTAAAATGAATATTCACAATTAAAATGATCTAAAGTGGATTGATAATAAAGAGCAAAAGGGTAAGGTAAAGAAGAAATATGTTGTTGATCTTTAACCCAAATATTATGACAAAGATCAAGTTTCATGTAAAAATGAATTTAACCAATAAATGACATGAAGTAGCATATACTCAAATCCTATCACACATTAGGCAAACATCTAAGGATAGTATGAAATAGTGAAAATAAAGAGCAGGTTCATTTTAAAGATTCACCCCTACAAGCAAACAACATTAGTACATATGCAAGAAAGGTAAAGATAACAAAGTAAACCTTAAAGCTTTTAACTAATCTAGCATTAACATAAATTAGAAACTCTACACTTAAATATGCACATATAGAATTCATAAGAACCATTCAAATCTAATAATTAGACTATAAAAATGAGAGAGAAGCCATGATATCAATTCACATACGCAAATATGGACAAACTTTGTATAAATCCTTGCTTATATTAATTTTCTCAAAAGTTTAAAAATGATTTTTGGCTAAACTCCCTCTTTTTTACAACTTACAATACCTCTTTATACATACAACTCATGAGGTATGTTGATTAATCATGTCAAATATTGAAGATAACTATCCTTTTAAAAACACTCTAGAAACTTTTTTAGAGATTCCAAAATGAATAACCTATAGGCAATTTGCTTTACAAATTGCACATGCATTTATAAGGAATAATATTCTCTTTTCAAAGTATTGTACATGATTAGTTACAAAAAAAATATTCCAAATTCAACTAACTTAGATATCTCTATGTTCAACTTGATGTTGAAGTTCTCTATTGTTGTTATTGCAAAATCTTCATTACTCTAGCATGCTGATCATCTATCAACTTTAAATTTACAACTAGCTCCATGAATAGTCCATCCTCCTAAGTTTCTAGGTCTCTAAAGTATTTGTCTTCCCTTTTCATGGTCTCTTTGACACTTCTTGCATTTGTTATCCTTTTTTCAGCATCCAATATCATATCCAAGACCTTGTTATTATTAGCCAAAATACTTCCCTAGATCTAATTTCTCACTTCTTACATAACTTGGGTACTTATCAACTTATATTCTTCATTAGTAATTAAACCTTTGGAACTAAGAATGGTGGGATCTATGATCATGCTCCCAAGTATCTGCTCCATCCTACTTATCAACTTCTTTCCATTTCCATGAAGGGTTTATAAGTCTTTGAACCATTTACTTATACCTTTGATCTTGTCCACTAGTATTTCCAAGGCCATGTTCAAGTGAGCTAAGTTGATTATTTAAAATTCAATCAAGTCCTTTACTTTGTTGTTTAAGTTCTCCCACTAGTGGACTACATTTATAGCCACATTGCTCTATTGGCTCACCACACCTTTTCTAGATTTCATTTCCTTCAAAGAGTTGAACATATCAAACAAATAGGATTCAAACATCTTAATCATAGCATCTGAGACTAATAAGATAGATAACTTTTACAAATACTCTTTCTATTATTACATGCCTTTGAGGGTAGTTTATAATTTTTTTGCTTGTGCTTGGGATAATTCAAGCGCATTCTCTTTAAATATCTTATTTTCTCCAAATCTTTGTCCTATTATTGGGGTTAACCTAATGAATGGTTCCACTTTATAATAGGTGACCTCTTCACCCATATCATGACCTTCTTTTCTATGACCCTTGAAAACTATCAATTATTGCATCAAACTTGACACCAACTAATTATTGAATCACTTTAAGAGTTATAATCTCAACTTGTGTTCCACTTGACTCTTTTGGATTATCCATCCTTATTTCATCTTCCTTTTGTAGAGCTAGTATCCATGGATTGGCCTCCTCATACACTAGAATATTTATGGCCTTCCCCATTACCCAAGGGTGTTGTGTAGTAGGTACTTTTTGAAATTTACCATACATGAACCATTCTGGAATGATTGGACCATGAATAAAAAAAAATTCACTAAAGAGGTTGACTTCACTCAAAGGATGAGTGAAAGTCACCTTGGGATTCTTGATCTTTATTAGGACCATAACCATATTAACTTTTCTTTTGGTGGGATCCATAGGAACTAGATCCAACCCTTGCTTCCCCTTTTATTCTTTTATTTCTTACATATCTTCATCATCTGATACATAGGATAGTGATAGCATTTTTAAAGAATCTTCAATTGTCTCACTAGGGTCTAATTCTACCATATGAACCTCCTTCACTGGTGATCCTTATTCCTCTATGTTAGCTGAAGAAGATGAAATTTCATTAGGCCTTCTCTATTTTGGCTTATGTTCAACTATTGTCTTTATTAGGGAACCAACTGATTGAGCTGGTGGAGGTCTAGAAGGAACACCACTCAGTAAATGGTATTGCCTTGGACCCAATTACCATTTATCATCTCATCCCTTTTTCTTCTTTAGCATCATAGATTCTAGATTGATGTAGTGTTTCTTCAATCTTGTTGTGGCCTTAGAGAATTAAGATGCTTTTGTGTATATGGGGTCAAAAGGACTAGAATAGTGCTCATAAGTTACATTACACATCCCTTTTACTTTCAAGTGCTCCTTGACTCTCCCATAGGGGTCCCACCTCCTTAGCTCATCAATTTGTAAATTAGAAGATGTCTTATGTTTAGAAGTAGCTTCAATATTATCCCATTGTGAAAAGACAGTCCTACCAATGGTTATGAGGAGGGTGTGAAATAGTCCCTTCTTTTTTATCTTGCAAATACCATCTATTGTATTGCATATTTGATAAGTTATTTATTGTTCTACTAGTTTGATTGGTATATGGACAAGTAGCTTGAGTGGGGTGCATTATGACCCTTCAATCCTGATGATTGTATAATCAAGATATAACGATATGTCCCCCATAGTTTCAATAGTATACTTTATTATTGGGTTAATCATTATCATTGGGTTCCCTATGATGGCCTCATTAAGGTTATCATAGGCATAATCACATATAAATTAGATGTGATCCCTATACTTCAAGATATGTAATTGAGAATTATATTATGGGATAGTTTGTGTCCCACTAGGTGACTATTCCCTAAGGTTTTGAATCTTGGTTGTAGTAATAAGGGAATTAAGAAAGTATGACATTATATTAAATTAGGTCCTACTCTTATTTTTTATTACAAAAAACTATCTACTCAAATAGGTGCTGATTAATTCACCAAGATGAGGGGTGACCTATTTCTCAACCATGAAATAGACTAAGGGGACCCAAATTTTGTCTACATATATGGTGGTTGGATTTCCACACAATATATTCATCATTATCATGATCATTCTTATTATAGGTCTAAATTGACCAATGAGGATGTTGTTATTGAATTTTGAAAACACTTGATTCCTAGAATATAGCCATATAACCAAGGTTCTCTTAACATCATTTTATTTGGTCCAATTATTGATTTTGGTTAGTTCTTCTTGGGTTTTAGGTAATTTATAATAGTTCTCAAAATCTATAGGATAAATGTAAGCCATCTTCCTAAAACTACATTCATGAACGATCATGCCCTTATCTACTTTTCTATATTTAAAAATTAGAGAAAGTATATTTATGTTATGTAGTACCTTAGGTTAAGATTTTTCATAGTGCAAACCTATCATATAGATGGAAACTATGTTGTAGTAGAGACTCTTTGTAGACATGTTCTTCTCCTCCTCTCTTGTGATGGGTTGTTTTTTCTCAATGGTCTAAAACAAGCTCAACCAATTATTGTCCCCTATGTTCAGATATGTGGCATCAAATTATGTGTCCTTTAAAACTCTTTATTTTGCATTTGAGGTCAAATAAATTTCCACATCCTCCTTAAAATCACCTTTCCCATCTACCATGTCTATGAATTTTTCTAAATTCCTCACTAGTGGTCAGTACTTCAGCTCTAGATTTAATTTTTCTCATACAAATGATTATTTAACTTTCCTTGGCTTGGTTACAATGAGCATAAGGTTTAATTAGGGTTTTTGTACTTATTAGGGTTTTTCTAAAGGTATTTATATATATTTAATGGTGGAAACTATTTGAATTATGTGAGATTTAAAATTTTATATTTTACTCTGATTTACACATTTATACCTTTGCCTTTCTGAGTCCACAAAATCTTTTGAGTTAACATGTATGCCAATATGGAATTTCCATATCATATATATGGCATGTAGTTCATTAATTTTCTTTTGAAAAATGACTATTTCCTTTTGATAATCCCTTTTGTTTCATGTTTGATCATCTTTGCATGGATCAACACAGATCATTGATCTAAATCTAAGGGATCAAATTCCATTGGCCACTTTGTCATATTCTTCATGGTCATGACACTTGTTACTTCCACATTGGTTCTAGATTTGTTGAAATTTCAACATTAATCTCACACCATCAGATTACCCTTACCCAAGTAAATTTGTTCCATTGATCTTGATTGATTGGATCATGTTCCTTGCTCCATGAGCCATTGATTATAATGTGTATGTGAACTACATACCATCAATCTTTAGAATATGCTTAGGCTTTAAGCTATGGCACATGGTTATGCCATGTATCATCTCTATGGTGTCTCTTTACTTTTTAACCTTTATTATGGACCATTAGATATTGTTTGACCAGATCAATGTGCTCTATCAGATCTTAATCTTAGGGTAGAATACCATTAGTTGCTCATTATTCTTTCATCAAAAGTGTGACACTTATCACCTTCTCACTTATCTCAAGGCCCATTGAAACATTCAATTGGAATGCACCATTGATCTAAATATGTACATGAGGATATGTATCATAAATCTATAGAAGATGCTTAAATTTTAACTTGGGTCCCGGGCTTGATTTTTTAAATTTAATATCATGTTGATAGATATTCATTGATCGAATAAATATGCATTGTTGATCAAAGATCTTGAATTGTTGACTTTATATACATAATTAGATCTCAACCACCTAATAAAATACAAACCATTGATCATATGGATAATAAAATAATTAATTCAAACTTGGGAAATATAAAGAACTTAAACTAAAGTCTTAGACTATGGTTTTATTCATGTTTAAAATATGATAAAACCTTAGGATAAAATTTTTAAGCTAAGTTATAAAACATAATAAAGGGGACCTCATGAATAATAAAATACATGTCATAGAGTCTTAGCCTAAGGTTTTTATTGTATTCTTAAATACAATCAAAACTTTAGGATAAAGCTTTAAGTTAAGTCTAGGATATAACAAAAGGGACCCTACGATTAGTTAGACCATGTGGAGATAAAAGGAACTAAGGCGGTTTTGGGACATAAAAGACCAAGAATAAATTTTTAGACTAAATTTTGGTCATGTTGAAAAAAATTACTAATCCTTAGGATAAAATTAAATTAAGTCCATGGCACAAATAATTGTTCTTGTGTAAATTATTCCCACACAAATTTGAATTAAATTTGAAAGGGATCTAGGTTATAATGTTAGACTAGATTTTTTTTATGAATTAAATAAGCTAGTAAAAGATAAATTTAACATTGAATCATAAAACCCTAAGTATTTTCATTCCTAAATGAGATTTCATTGATCTTGCAATATAGAAACATAGGTAATAATCATTAACATCATTAAAAGGGATAAAACAATGATCACTTGAAAACATGTCAATTAATCCAAATGAGAACTAGTTATGGATGATATTAAAATAAAGTTAATGTGAAAATATGCTAGCAGTACTCTGATCATGTGATTTTTCAATTTTAAACTACAAATTTGCATAATTTGAAACAAGGGTCCCCATTTTTCAAAAATTGGGGTCTGCTGACCTCAACATATAGTAGCACCATGTGGTGATAGTGTCCCTATTTTGATGGTAGTGTCATTTGTGTAGAACTATTTTGAGCTTCTAGGTGCACCTTTGTTTGGGTATGTCAATCCTATTCATGTGTATACAAGTTTTATATCTTTGTGTAGGACATTTTTTGACTAATTTTAGGAATAAAAACTAATCCTCCATGTTGATAAGACATCTAGTTGATACAAGTAATAAAGTGTGTTTTTTAGTGGGGTAGGTTAGACATCCTCAACACCCCATTGTGATGAGAGTTTTCTGCATACCAATAATTAGAAGAGGGATCAAGCCTGATGTAGTTTTACCCACCTAAGTGATTGTGCAAGTGAAAATGAAGCTAGTATGATTTTAGACTTGAGTGCTTTAAATATGATTGATAATGTAAATTTGATTAAGATAAGATTAATAATGCTATAGATGATTGTAAGCCCAAGTATGTCAAAATAGGGATTAATAACCTTAGTTATGCACAACTTATTTTGAGTTTGTATGTGTAATTTTGATCTTATTTCCATCTATTAGTTAGAGGGATAAAATTCATGTATATGTATTGTTTTTGTGTCTTTGCATGTGCTAAAAGAGATCTAAGACAATCTTAGGTGGTCTAAGATTTTAAAAGATATATGTTTGTGGAAAAAAATGGGAAATGACAATAGTGACAAAATTGAGACATTAACACCATGTGGCTCTACTTTCCCTGTTATGGCACTAGTTCCCAAGTGGAATAACCTAAGGCATGAAGGGCTAGGATGTAAGGATGAGGGTTTGGGACTAATTTAGGGTTGTATAGGGATGTTTGTGGCCCACAAAAAGACTGGATAGGTGTTAAAATAAGCCCTAAGATAGGTTTAGGTCTAAGATAGGGATAGTTGGTCTCAAGTAGAATTCTTACAAATCAAGTGTCATTTTTGGATGATTACATCTAAAATTATTTTACTAATACATATCATATTTTTTTATGAATAATCAACCAATAATTTTGGAGCTTTTTATAACATAAGGACCTAAATTATAATAGATGATTTTAAGTATCAGGTCATTTTAAACTCACATATGTATAAGTTTACCCAAAAAAAATCAAGTGGCTTATTATAATGTTTTATAATGAGAATAAGTATAAATAAGAATAAAAAACACATGGTTATTAAGAAGTGGCATTGTCATGCACACTCCCCCTCAATGGAAACTTTGAGAGACCCAACATTATATAAAACTAACAAAACTTTGTAGCACCAAATGGTTTTGTGAAGATATCTACCACTTATTTATCCATAAGATAAAACTACATATTAATATCACCATTAAGGATTTTTTTCTCAAATAAAATGAACATGAACTTAAATATTCTTAGTTCATTGGTATTGCACTGGATTTTTTCCTAGAGCTATACAATTGTGATTATAAAAAAGAATGGTGGTATTATGAAAAACATCCAAATGGGGTTCCTTTGAAAACCTTCATAGCTACATAGATTCTTTAGTAGCTTCCATAACACTTATATACTCTTCTTCTATAGAAAAGATAGAAATAGTAATTATTTCTTGTTACTATGAATGATAAAACATGAACCAAACTTAAACATTATTTGTGATATATAATATTACTAGCATGATTAACATCACAATAACCATATAAATTAGCATTATTAATGGAAGAATAATATAAACTAGATTTTACAATTTATTTGATATGTCAAAGTGTCCATTTTCTTAATTTCCAATGATCTAAGTATGGATCCTACATAAAGTTGTAAGCAAAACCTACATCAAATGCAATATCTATCCAAGTAATAATTAGATAAATCAAACTACCAACAAATTATCTATACATAGTGGGTTAACATTATCACATGTAGTTTTTTAATCAAGTTTAACACCAACTTCAATAGGGGTACATATAGGATTACACTCAAGCATATTAAATTTAACAAAAAATTTAAATGCATATTGAGATTGAGATATAATAATTAATTTTTTATCCTAAAATATAGTCATTCCTAGAAAATGATGAAGAATTACTAAATTAAACATTTCAAAAGATTTGCTTGACTTATCGTTATATTTAATAATTAAACTAATTAGATCACTAGTAATAATACTATCATCAATATATAATAAAATTAAGATAAAATGACTATTTTCAACTTCTAAAAATATATTATTATTATAATAATAGTTAGAAAAACCTAATTATTTAAAATAACTAGTTATTTTTATAATACCAAGCTTAAGGAGCTTGTTTAAAACCATAAATAGATTTTTTTAACTTAAAAACATAATTTTATTTTTTAGGTTCATTGAAACCTTTAGGTTAAGTCTTGTACATTTAGTCTTCTATATCATCATTTAGGAAGGTATTTTTAACATCCATTTGATGTATAATCCAACTATTTTTATCTACAAAGTAAATAATCAATTTAACAGTATTCATTTTTGCTACATGAGTAAATGTTTCAACTAAATCAACCATGTGTTTTTGAGTAAAACCATGAGAAACTAATCTAGATTTGAATTTTTCAATTTCACTAATTGAATTATATTTGAATTTTTAAATCCACCTGTAACCAACAATGTGCATTTTAGTTAGTAGTGGGACAAGATCCCAATTCTAGTTTTAATTTAGAGATTTATATTTAGCTTGTATAGAAACTTTCCATCTATCATATTGAATAACTTCCTCAAAATATTGAGATTAACTTTCATATAGAGTCATCAAAGCATGATAGGTATGTTGATTCCTAGTTATTTTCTTAAGATTATCAAGATTAGATGACTAAACTAAGGATTCAACCCATTTAAGAATTTTATATTCAACACAAAATGGATAAGGTTCATATGACTCTAAGTTTTACAAAAATGGATCAACTTCATTTATTACATCTATTTATTCATAAGGAGTAACATAAGACTCTAGTTCATTAAAAGAATCACTTTGAGGGGGTTCCATAGAAGGCTTAGAAAATTGTTTCTCAATTATTAAGATATTCCTATTATCAATGATTTGTCTTTGAGATTGATCATAAATTCTCAATACTTTAGTTTTTCCTCCATAACATATAAAAATTCAATAACAAGATGTAGGATCAAGTTTATTTCTTTTTGTTTTAGGAATAAATATTGAAGTGGGACTACCAAAAATCCTAAGTGAGAAAAACACAATTTATTATTAGACCACATTTATAAGGGTGTAGAAATATGCAATGGCTTAGTAGGAACTATATTTAGAAAGTGCATAGTAGTATTCATGGATTTATCCCATAATAATTTAGGAATATTTGTAGAATTCAACATTATTCTATCCATTTCAAGGCTTGTTTAGTTTTTTCTTCTAGTAATTCCATTTTGCTATGGGAAATAGAGAGTTGTTAAGTTTATTTATATACCTTAATTAATTCAAAATGAATCAAATTATTTACTAATGTATTCACTTCCATTATCAGTTATTAATCTTTTAATTGAAAAGTTTGACTAATTTTTAACTAAAAAATCAAATTCTTTGAACTTAGATAACACTTTAGATTTATTTCTAATATAATAAGACTAGATCATGTGAATGTAATCATAAATGAAAGTAATATCATATAAATAACCATTAATAGAAGTAACTTATATAGGTACACTAACATAATTATTAATAATCTCTAAGGGATGAGAGAAGTTAGCATCATGATTTTTGTGAAAGTGTTTAGTGTGTTGCTTACCACATAAGCAAACTTCACAAGTTTCATGATAAGAAGAAATAGAAGGAATACCAACCACAATATAAATATGAGACATATCATATAAACTTATAAAATTAATAATACCTAATATCTCATGCCACAATTGAGATTTATTTCTACTTTGAGATGAAATAAAACATGAAGAAGAAGTAGAAAATATATATAAACCACTTTATTGAATTCTTTCAACAATCAGATAACCAAATTGATTATTAATAGACCATTTATTCTTAAGTAAAATTACTATGAAATTATCATTTGTACATTCATAATAGGATAACATATTTTTCTAAAGTTTAGGAACATAAAAAAACATTATTTATGACTACATTTGTAAATTTAGCTTTTCCTTGTTTAGCAGCTTCTAAAAATGAATTATCACCTAAATAAATATTTTTAGATATATTTTTAATGTGAGATAAAATATTTGATAAATATGTGATGTGATTTGATGCACCATTATCTAAAATCCATTAATTTTTATTAGAAGAAAATAAAGCAGCATACAGTGCAATAATGTTAAAACTTTATTCCTAATTGTTGATTTGATTATGGCTTTGATTTTTCTATTCATTTTGATTAGAACCTTTCTTCCCTTTGTTATTTTTATAGGTTCTGATATTATATTTTTTTCTTTTGTAACAACATTCCCTTACATGTACAAATTTACCATACTAATTGTAATTCCCTTTAAATTTAACTTTATGATTCTTATTACTAGATTTTTTGTTCCCATCTTTGGCATTCACATGTTTAGATTTAGATATCCAATTTCTAGTGTTTTTGGTACCATTATTAAGTGCAATAAGTTCTTGAGTGTCATTCTATTTAGAATCAAATTTTGACATCACTTGTTCTTCTTGAATAAGAAGAGATGAATGGATACTGAGGTTAGGATGTCTTGTTCTATTTGGTATTTAGAATTAATAATAGAAATGAAATTACAAAAAAATTCATGAATATTTAATTAATTAATGAAAAATAAAATCTTATCTTGATTAAAATTAAAATCACAACCATCTAACTGATATTTAATATTTTTGATTTTTGTAATAAAATTAACTAATTTTTAATCACATTTTGATAAGAGTAGCAAGTAGTTCAAGAATAAGTTTAATAAATTTTGAGAGATGAATGCCCATGTGCATAGATTAAAGGAGTTTATAGGCATCACTACGTTAATCCTGATTGTCAATATGGATTAGGAAATATGTCGATATGGATTAGGAAATCATTATTTACACTCATCAAAATGATTCACATAGATTCTTATGATTTATGTTGAAGTACATTAGTAAGTTCAATCATGACATGCCTCCCTAATGGGAGTTTTTTAGTCTTGAAAACATTTTCCCATAGTTTTCAAGCCATAAATTTAGATATAATATATATTTTCTAAATGTTGTTTGACCCATTTAACATGTGTGATTTATCTAGCACAAAATTAGAGGAAGCTATAAATTTCCTTCAATTTTGACACTATAATACCATAAAAGTTTATAAAAAAAAATTAATGTGTTTTTATACTTTATTTTGTAATAAAATAAATTTCCTAGTGTATAAAAAAATTGTTTAGTTATATGCAAAAAAACTGGAAATTTTTACAAAAGATTGTAACTAAAATAAGTGTCACAAGTATCATAAAATAAACTATGTAAAAACTATTTTTTAGATTTATTGAAAAAAAATTATAAGATTTAAATAAAAAAATTGTACCTTTCTAATGTGTCCAAAACTTTCAAAAACTTATAAATTGACTAGTCATATGACCACTTTCATACAAAAGAACGACTAGACAAAAGTCATAAGAAAAGTTGCTAGAATTTGAATGTGTCAAAAGTGTTTTGAGTTTTGTAAAAGAATAATATTTTTTAATTATTTATATTGAAAAAAAAAAATGAACACAAACAATTTTGACCAAAAAAAAGGGGCTTGGAGGGGTTTTGAACTCTTGACCTCATTTTCTTACAAGACTCTTATAAAATTACAACAACCAAATTTACTAAAACACTTATTGAGTTTATTCATGCATGATATGTTATTTAAAGTGTATTTTGTCATATTTATTTATTTTTTAATAAATATTAAATTCATGTAAAAGATATTTACTTTAATTTTTTTTACTTTTTGTCAGAAAACTTTATTTAAAAGTTGGTCTTACTTATTTCTATTGCATGGAAGTTTGATTTAATTAAATAATTTTTTTAATATATACTTATTTAAAATATTATAATTACCTTTATAACTCTTTCAAAGAATCAATGGTACATAAGGAGAGTTGGTCACAACAAGGGAGGTTCAGGAAACTACTACAATATACCACATGCCATGAAATCTTCATACAAGCCTCCAAACTAAACTTTGAAGAATTAAAATAGTTGAAATCTGATTTTTATTCCTAAAAAGATGAATTTTTATTATTGTTTATTTGATACAACCATATAACCATGCCTAGGTAAAAAGAAAATCTAGAAAATGATTTGATGCTTCTTAGAGTCTGTGGGGGTCTTAGCAGGACAAACAAAGATGTTTCACAAGTTTAAATCTAGAAACAAGCAATATAAGTTTAAATCTTTTTTTTTTTTCTAATTTTCAGCCAAACAAAGTTATAAAAATATTTTACTATGATGCCATAAGTTTAAAATGAAGCTTTAGTAGGTTCTCTAAAGGTCTTATAAGACACAAACAATGAAGATTTAACCATGACCAGGGTGCAAAACACTTTATACTATTTTTTATTTTATTTTTCTTCCATATAGTTGTACATGGGCTATACTATGATGCACAAGATGAATTTTTATTGTTTGGAAATTTTTTGGGTGCCTGAATTGAGTTTTGAGTCTCTTAAATCCACTATAAAGTTGTGATAAACTATTATAGGCTCCACTATGATGCAAAACAATGAATTAAAAAAATGATTTTTAAATGAATTATATGCTTCCCATGGCTATACAATAGGACATACAACATAATTTGAGGTAAATTTGCTTGAACAAATATGACCACAAGCCAATGAAACAAATCAACTGGTCTTTCCACCTATTATCACATCAAGGTAGCTCTAAGACCATGATAAAATTAATAAACAATGATGCATATTTAAAGTGTTGGGTCAAGATATGAAATTGATGGTAAAGATACACAGAGAAGTATGACACCAGATTTAACATGAAAAAACTCAAAAAGGAGATAAAAAACCATAACATATTATTCATTAATGAGAAATTATTGTGACCCAATACAATTATTCCTTCTCCTCACTTCTTGTCACATAACTTCATAGAACCTTAAATTATGTTCAACAAATTTTAATGAAATATCTCTAATTGGAACAATCAAGCGAGAATATTATGTTCTTATTTCCATTTTACAATGTAAAATCTTGTTGTATGAGTGAGATGGACCATTGTAACTAATGGGTCCAGCCACTACCTGAGGTACAATGGTAAAAATAATATATTTTATTATTCATTTACATGAAGATTAAATCATGTTAAATAATAAAATATATTATTATTTAAATGATGTAATTTAATATGTTAAGGGTACATGAATATAACCACTTAACCATTAATCATTCCAATAATGGAATTTAATTTAGATGAATGGGTATTAGATGTTGAAGTTGTGACTTGCATGTATTATATTATTAGAACTAAGGATAATACATGTGTTATAATTTGGTCAGGCATAGTCCCAACAAATTGTGGTACAACTAGATTTTTTATTGTCCATATTTTTTATAAAATTAGTGTAATCAATCCATGTAGCATCAAGTTTCTCTTTTTTTAATTGCTTCAATGTAAGCCTACACTAAGGAATTTGTATCAAACCTTATTAAAAATATGAAATTTATCTGGTCTAACACATACAAATATATAAAGAAGTCCATGGGAGTAGGGAGTCTAAAATCCTAATTGTTATACATACATTAGAACATTATGCTTAAATCCCTCATGATTTCATTGATCTCCTTCTTAATCATGGAAAACCTTTTTAATCTAACACTAAGATCTAATTTCTCTCCAAATTTCCTTATAAATGCTTCTTCAAAGTGTAATCAAATTGTGATAAATCTTGGTGTTATATTAAGAAACCAAACATAAATAGGTCATTTAATAATGAAATGGAAATGCGCTTAAAAAAACATCCTCGTGTAAAAAAACATTTGATAACTTAGGAAGGTATTTCTAAGAGATTTGATTTGTCATGTGTGATTCCAAGATTATTTAGGTCAATGCCCACTAACCAAATAGCCATTAGTTTGATAATGTGTTTGCATGCTTATTAGATGCTTTCTATGACTAGGTTGGGATGAGGTCTTACATATGTGTATATTATATGGATTCCTTTATCTCTTATAGTTTTTCTATGAGTTTCCAAAGGTTTGATTAATTTCTCTTAGATTGAACTTGTCCTAGTTAGCTTAAGTAGAGTATCCATGATAAACAGAATCAGCCCTCCTTCTAACAACAATCTTAAGGTATTGAATTTAGCATGGATTCATGTTATTAAGGGTTTAAATGAAAAACCCTCCCATTTAAGGTATTCAGTAGGAAAACTAACATATGGGTTACCTTAGCCTCAAAAAAGACACACAAAATTTTTTATTTAGTAATTACTTATCTTATAGTTAGTAAGTTGTTCCCAATATTTACAACTTTAAATTAAAAATCAAAATAAAATAAGTGATTATCATTAATTTTTTACCAAAAATTTTCAATCCTCTTATGTTCACCATAAATTAATGTTTATAGTTTAAAACCTATAAAATATATGACTACTCTTCCCAAATCATATTTTCATTTTGATAACTTGGATGTTTCTTTGAAAAATAAACCAAATTTTTAGAATCCTATCAATATCCTAAGACTATGAAAATCAATTCCACTTTAAATTGTAAACATTGTTAGTTAAATAGAAAAGGCAATGATAAAATCCACAAAATTCATAATTTTTCAAATATTTACTAACCATAACCAAATAACAATGGTTCAAAATATTACTAATTAGTATGATTAAATTTATTATCTAACATCTATTTTTTCCTTAATAATTAATAACATAGGCTCAAATTTGATATAAAATAATTAAATCTATATTGAAAGAAACTTTAACAACAAATATATATCAAATTCAAAATATAAATACCATTTGTGACAATAGTTAATATTCTATCTATTTCTCCTTGAACATCATATTTATAGGATCATAAAGATAAATCAAATATCAAAGATATTTTACTAACTAAAACTATTTTAACAAAAAAAGTAATAAAATTAAGAAAAAACCCTTGCTAGATTTCATCTCGATTTCACTTTCTTTATATAAAAAAATACCAATCAAATCCTTTTATAGCTAAGGTTTTTTAATCCCTTTGAATAACAATTATCCTTGAATGACACCTAGTTACTTGGGCAACTAATTTTTATAAACTAAAAAACATAATATGCTCTTGTCAATGAATTTAAATTAATGAACTGACACATTTTTATATCAAAAATAGTCATTTAAATGTGGTCATGAACATTTTATAATGCCAATTTTGGCCCACATTGACTTTAATTGATTTGAGCACTTAATCTAGACCTTTTTTCCCACCTCACATTATCATAAGTACCTATATGGAGCTATCCATTTATAATTTTATATTTTAAGCCTAAAAAAATGTTATTAGTCACTAAAAACCTCTCTAAGCATCTATATAGACATCTCAGATCTTTAAATTCAAACATTATCCTTTAAGAAAAAATGAACTAGTATGGGTCAGTAGTGGTAATTACTCTTGACCTATATGGGTTGATCTTGTGTTTCACTTAGTAATGACTATTTTATTTTTTAATTTAGACCCTCCTTTATAGGTTAGTCCATACTTTTAGGATAGGTAGCATTAAGTTTCTCCCTTTTATATTGATGTAAAGGCAAATCTAAGTCACTTTTTCTATCACTTGGAAATTTCAATTTTGATACATAGTTACATTATTTCACACTAATAAAAACTTCCTTATTCTTCCCAAATTTTATTTTATTCATTTGAATTAAACTTTATCCAAGTCAAGATCATATTATTTCTAAGTAAAATTGATGCATTATCAGGTATTCAATCTATCTCTAGATATATACATGTAGTAAAAAAGCACAATCACACTAAGCACTCTAAGTATGAGAACTATGTGGGCTTGATTTCTATCTTTAGATTATTGGATAAGTAGGTAGAAATTAATTATCATTGGGTGATTGGGGTCAGCTTAGCCCATTACACTCCCCCTTTCTCTTTGTAGGTTTTTTAGCTTTTTCAAGCCCAATTATGGACACTTCTTTGAAGAAGTAATTTCTATGTCATTATTCACATCCTAAGGCCATATTTTCATACAAAATAATGTTTCAATTAAACATAATTGACTATGTCATTAATTACCTAATTTTTCATAAAGGGCAATATTAATCCATATAGGACAATAATGGTAGGTGATCATGTCCCCTTATGGTTGGTTTTCACCCTAAGTAGTTACAATCAAATTTCTTATTACACACACATAAATCAATATAGTATAATATTTAATTTATGTTTTAGTCAAACATAGTCAACCTATAAATATAAAATATCTAATTATTACATTATTTTTAATAGTTAGTCTCTTTTGTCTATTCATTCTTCATATATCATAATGCTTTTATTTCATTCTACTAAGTGTAAATAATTTACAAAATTTTACTAAATTCTATTAAATTTATCTTAATTAGAGTTATTCACCAAATTAATATCAATTATGATAAAACATATTGGTGAACCTATATATTTTATTTGATCATTGCTTTAAAATTTTATCTTAAGTTTGGATAAATTCATAGGCATATGACACTAAAAGAATATTATTTTGACCTTACATATAATAGACGACACTAAAATAACTTAATTTTTACCTTAGACTTAATATTTGACATTGAATTTACTTTCTTTTAATCTTTAATCTGATGTCTAACACTAAAAATACTTTATTTTATCCTTGGATTTTAATTAAATTAACTATCTCCATACACAATATTTCCATTTTTTAGCTTATAAATATCAATTTTTTGTTACTTGTTTTTCAATTTGTGAGGAAACTATGGCTATATTGGATGAGCATTTTTTTATTTAATGTTTTTCAATTTTCATCACATGTTTCCATCCCCTAATAAGGAAAATCATTAACACTTGTATAATAAAATGAATCAAACCAAATGTTTAGATAAAAACACTATTAATACAAATCTTTATGAAGTCAAGCATGACATGATAATAATAGTTATCTGAATGTGAATAGTTTTAAGTTGGAACAAGAAGATGCTTGATGAGAAACTTGTATTCTAGAATAGAAGAAGAAAGTACAATCATTGATCCAATAGGAGCCATAGCATCAACTAATTTATTGTTGGCTCTCAAGATCTGCTCAAAGTGAATAGTTTCAAACTTACATTTGAGAGAATATACCATAGTTTTGTAAGGTACCAATTTTTCATCCTTTCTTTGATATTGATCAGTTACCTGATTGACGATAATCTGAGAATCATAATACACTTGTAAATGTTGAATATCCCATTTCATAACAAGATAAAGTTGAGCAAGTAAAGCTTCATATTCAATGATATTGTTTGTGCATGAAAAAACAATACATAAAGCTTTAGGAATAAGAATTCATTATGGTGTGATGATCAATAATCCTACTCATGAACCATGTGATATGAAAGAACCATCAAAATATAATTTCTAATCTTTATCTTTAGTTAGATTCATAATATATTCATCAAGAAATTATACTATGATGGGAAAAAAATAGTATGTGTCCCTTATCCAATTGATTGGCAAACATTTATCCTTTGATTGTTTTTTGATGTGTGTACTCAATATAAAATTCACTTAGAAATATGACCCATTTTTTCATTCAACCTATGAGAGCTACTTTGTCCAATAAGTACATCAATGGATCCACATTAGAAATAAATAGTGTCTTTTTATTCAACATGTAGTGTCTAAGCTTTTGATAAGCAAAGACTAATGTAAGGCATATTTTCTCAATTAGACTATAATTCTATTTATAATACACTAATGTTCTTCTCATATAATAGATAGTTTTAATCACCAAAAAATGACACATGAGTGTGAAGAGTGTTACTTGAGACCACCCATCCCTATCTTAGCCTTAAATCTATCTTAAGGCCTATTTAGACATTTATCCATAATTTATGTGGGCCATATGTATCCCTAAACATTCCTAAAGTAGTCTCAATCCTTTATTTTAGCATCATATCCCCTAATGCCTCAGGTTTTACCACCTAGACACTAACACCATAATTTGGAGAGTAGCACCCCATGGCACTAGTGTCCCAATTTGTGAATTATTATCTTTTTTCCTCCTCTTATTACAAATGGAGCTCTGTTGGGTCCTCTTACTTGGCCCCTCTCAAGCAAACACTAATGATTATTTTCATTAGGTCATTTTCTAAGGTTTTCTTTCAAATGAATAACCACCAAATGTCATCCTAGACCCCTTTTAAGACCTAAAAAATCACTTGAATAGTATATACATGAATTTTATCCCTCAATAACTTAATGTAAATTAGATACAAATTACACAAACAAACTCAAAATAAGTTGTGCACAATCAAGGTTATCAATCCTTATTATGCCCTACTTCTGCATACAACCACTTATAATATTCCTAAGCTCAAATTACTAAAATAAATTTATAATCTTAAACACATTCAAAGCACTCAATCCATAATTCATACTACATTCACTTACACTTGTACTATCACTTAGGTGGGGATAACTACATTAGGTTTGATCCCTATTTAGAGTATTGGTATTAGGCAAATATCATCACAACGGGGTGTTAAAGATGCCCATCTTACCCCACTAACAACACACATTACTAATTTTGACAGCAAAATTCCATATCAACATTGAGGATTATTATTTACATAATTATTCAAAAATAGGTCATCTATACTCTTCTCGGAGCTACTCCATCAAAGTTTCCTTTGATATAGAACTCGTGTGCACAGGAACAGGCTTGGCAAACCTAGACACGGGTGTACCCAAGAGCTCAAAACAATTTTAAAAAGAGTAAACTATCCCTAAAATATGGAAATTATCACCATATTATGCTACTATATAGTTAAGGAGATACTATATAAGAAGGTTTTTGACACGTAGGTTTTATTCATAACATTTAGATTAGCTTTTGTCTTAGTTTGTAGCCTCTAGATCTCCTATTCCATTTAATTTCAAGTTAAGTAATTATTTACATTATTAATTGTTATTTTTATACAGGTCAAACTAAGTAAATTATATTAGAAATTAATGGTTATATTTATTTCATATTTCTACCCTGATTTACTATTCCTAGACCTTTAACAACCTAGGATTTACATCTATGAAGTCCTAAATAGTTATAAGATTTGGTGAACTCATCTTACCTTAAGCACCTTATTTTAAAACCATAGTGTACCATTAGGGTTTCCCTTATTATTTATATAATATAATTAATTTTTATTTTGTGTCCTATCATCATGATTGTTATGATGGATGGCATTTTCTAGTTTATGGCATAAAGTCTTGTGTTTTGTCTAGCATGCTTATTACCTATCATTTATAGGAAAATGCACATGTATATCACTCCTATCATGTATCATGTCAAATATTATCTTATTTTACACATTGATCCACCCTATTTTTAATATTTTTCCTATGAGGATCATTGTTACATGGTTCACTTTGAGTTACCTCTGGTTATTACTCAATCATAGAGAGCTCAAAGGATTCCTTTTATTCCACTCCACCTAGACTAATTAATTATATTCACTCACATCCCACCTCTACTAATAAACCTTGTAAAATATTATATCCTATGGTTCTAGCTAATACTATATGTAACACAATGCCTCTTCACCCTATATAGGAACAACATAATCCCACTATCCCTCCTCATCCCTAGAATACTATAACAGGACATATAGATTACAATAGAGCATTTGATATTGTGGATCAAGTTAGAAAAACATTGGCTAAGATATCAATATTGGAATTACTTCAAAGGTAAACTATTTTCAAATATATTCTTTTTCAAACACTCAATCATACATCTTTGTCCTGTGACATAGAGCTAGCTTACTTTGCATATATCATGAACACTATCAATGACATTGAGTATGTTATATCTTTTTCCAATGAGGATTTTCCATCATAGTCAATTATTTATCATAATTTATAACTCTTCATTCAAACACAAATCAACACCATTGTTATTAAATGAATTCTAATTGGTAGTGGTTTGGTACTTCATATATGCACCCTCATATTTATACAAACTATGGGGGTTGATATAGAATTGGTTTAAAGAAATATAAGAATATCAAAGTTTTTGATGACATTATTAGACAAACATTGGGTTACATTACATTGGATATTATGGTTGGGACAAAAACTCTACCTACATAGTTTTAGGTGATGCCTAATCATTTGCACTACAAACTATTGCTTGAGAGACCTTGGATAAATATTATGGAGGTTGTATCTCTTAACTTGCATAAATATGTCAATATTGTACATGATATATACTTATACACTTATCTAATAGATAATCAACCATTAAAATATTGTATATTCACCAAACCTACCACCCTGGATATATCTTTAGATGGGACACCTCATGTTCTTATAGATTCCCCACCTCACAAAATTCCAATTGAGTAGATGCATACATTTGAGGTTGTGAAATCCAAAAACATTATTCCTAAACCTATTCTATATTTTCTTATAATACAATTACCTTCACCCATGATGAATAAGGACCCTCCCACAATACATCTATCTCCACCTTAGGGTAGATGATGACATTCTCAAATCACAATTACCATTACTTATTTAGCTTAGAATAAGTATACATCCATAACTCTAATATAGGTTCCTAGGACACCATAGAGCATAATCTAACACCCATTAAAATTTATGACTACTTATGTATATTGAGCTTCACACTAGTGGGACCTAGAGATTATAAATATGATTCTAAAGTATTCATGATTTTCTCTACACTAGAAACACCATTAGTTCATAGTCTTACAGCTATATTCCAACCTACTTAGTTATAGTTAGAGGTAAAACCCTCCATTCATGTATTACATATGGTTACATCTATGCATATGGACCCAATTATACATACTCAGGTAGATGGATCATAGGATTGACCACATCATATCCTACAGATATTATTTAACAAAGGATTGATGGCATTACCCACAGTTCATCACATATCTCTCAATAGATTGCCATAGTAGGAAGATCAACCCTTTTTTCATTTTCATAGGTTTATAGTACACAATACATATACATGCTCATCATTACATCATAATTTAAATAATTTCAAAACTCAAGTCACTATTTAGATTATACAACCTCTACCTCCATAGGTACAGGCACCATGATAGAATCATCATCAACATAGATACTCCCAAAATGATCAACCTTACTCTTTGGACCCATTACCTTACCTTTATAAGCATTATGATCCATAATTTTATTGGGAATAGGGTTATTTTTACCTTTAAAATAAGGAGCTAGATATTCATTATATAACCATAACTCATCTTCTAGCTTCAAATATTCTTGACTGAAACCCTTTCCTAAAATAAATAGAAGTGTTGTAAGAGAATATTTTGTATCTTTATTGCACCACTCCATCTTGGGCTAGCCATATCACTTTGTTGATGTAGGTAATTTAGCTACATTAAAATCATCCTCTATTTTATACATGCTCAGACTTTTTTCATGAATGTTGAAATAAGAAGAATTTAACAAGGGAAAAGGTATTATGGAAGAAAACTTAAGGGTGTTAGGATTGACACAATTAGATGGTGGTGGCTCATAGATTACTTATTTTTCCTTTTTAATTGGAGTGATAATATGAGGATAGTAAGTATACTGTGACCTTCTACTTTGAGATGTTTCTAATATTGATATGGTTGTAAATCTCTAAGAATAGTCACCCCCATTCTAGCATGAGGAAACTTAATGCATTGATGCAGAGTAGAAGTAACTACTACATCTCCTAAATCCATGGTCAACCAAGAAAGAGATTATATGGTAGATCAAGATCAATTATATGATAAAGGGTGTTGTGGATAATAGATCCATCTTGAATAGGCAAGGAAATGGTTCCTATGGATTGTCACTCTATGTTATCATATCCCTTGATGGTAATGATACCATTATTTGAATTAATTAAAGTATATCCTAGTTGTACAACTATCTTTGATGAAATAATATTAATACCTATCCCATTATCTATCAGTACTCTCTTGGTCTTGTGATTGCCAATTATAACCTTGATTTACATAGAATTAGTGTGATAACCCCCAATGGATGATATATTGGTTTGATCAAATGTTGGACAAATCTACCATAGTTAACTCATTTTCCATTTTATATGAAAAGTGTTTGACAAACCTCTATGACAAGTCATCAAAAGTTAGAATAGAATTCCTTGGAAGATATGTAAACCACTCTAATTTAGGTTCATACAAATTCCATGATAACAAACAAAGTATGATATTGCTATCATAACTGACATCTTGGAAAACAACAAAGAACAAGCTTAGAGGTTCTCTTGGATCTCATTTTCCTTAAAATTTATCAAAATTTGGAATATCAATGTCAGATATTAAAGGTGTATGTAAAATAATAGAATCAAATGAATATTAATATATATGATTCATCTTGTACTTTTTATTTTCATTATCAGCCTGTAATCTTGATATGATATCTTTGATCACTTGTAATTCCTAAGTGAGGAGATTATTTTGAGAAATGGATGGAATATTATAGGACTAAGAATGGTATTTTGGATTGGTAGGATTTGAATCAATATTTTATCTTATCCAATTAGAATTATCAATTGCATATCCAAGATTGAACTAAATGGAAGTAATTTGTTATGGATTATGATTAGAAGATAGAATTAAAATATGTCATTATGGTAGAGGAATAAGTGATTACTTTTATCTTATAAAATATTATTGATTAGTTACAACATGATTTTGTGTATTGGATAAGACTTGATGAACATTAGAGGGACATTTAGACACATTGTATTAGGGAAGTTGTGAGTTTTATGGAACAGTTTATGGTTCAATAGGGACTTGTTGGGAATGACCCAAATTTGGAAATTATTGTGAAGGAATTTGATCAGATGACTTTGCAAAAATGGCCTTATGGGGCACTTCATAGGGATTTGGAAATTTTTTAATTTCTTCTAAAACAAGTTGTGAAGACTCTACAAGTACCTTTTGTTTAAGATCCATGTACATTTTGACATGAGTAAGTAGATCAACTATGGGATATTTTTCTTGATTTTCAATTGGAAGATCAATAACTAGATTGATTACTAAATAACAAGAGGGAATTAATTACATTATCAAATTGTTTTACTTGGGTGATAATAATGGGTGACATTTTGGGTATAGATTCAAGTAATTCCTTCCCTTTTCTAAGCATTTATAGATTTGTCAATATTTGAACCTCTTTGGAACTATGGCAAGAAGAATGTGTATCATCAATACACTCCCTAATTATGACATGGTTGGGTGTAGGTTTTGATATTTATCCCCTATGTATATTCTCTATAGGGAAATCATGAGGGATTTTGGTTCCCATCTCTAGTAAATGCACAAGATTTTTTTCTCTCTTGACATATAATTGCTGCTCAAAATGGGTTTGAGGTGCATTATAAATATGTGGCTCTTCTTTGTATTATAACTGATGAACTTAAATACCCTCTTAATCCTAAGGATAATCATCTTCATATAATTTTTGCTCGTATTGGCCTTGTATAAAGGTATCGGTTTGATTTTGGATAAAATCATCCTCATAAATGGTATTATAGGCCATACCACTTTGAGTGTAATGAGGTATATTGGAATCAATATTTAGACTAGACTTGGATAATAAAAATGTGTTTTAGGAAAAGAATAGAGGAAAATCTTAGAAATGACATGACTTGAAAAAATTCAACTTAGAATAAGCTTGTAAATTATAGAAGTGGTCTGAATTTATATGGATGGTATAATGGCTTAATTTCACACAAGAAAAGGGTATGAAACATATTTGTTTTGAATAAGGTAGAATGGAATAAATTTGAATAACAACATATATAAATTAATTCCTCTTGGTGTAAGTATAATGTGATAATGTTTGATCAAAGGAGGACTCAAAGAATCTCTTTTCGCATTAGAAACTGACATAGGTTTAGGGGAGAATCATTGATCTTTTCTATATACTTACTTTTGAAAGGACAAAATTTAAGATTCATTAAAATTAATTAATTATTAAAAGTTATTTTTAGGGTTTTTTTAATCCCCACTTATCTCAAAAGGTCATACATAAAAGGTAATCTTCAAGATCTATTAACCTTTACATCCCTACATCAGTGATAATTATATGGAAAATAGGTTTTTAGTCTAAGTTTTTGTTTGTCAAAACTAAATGGTCCTAATATACCTTTAAGTATGTGGGTGATTTAGAATAATTTATTAAATAGGTGTCAAACTATCTAGCTTGTTATGATAGGGTCTTTTTCCTTTCACAACCACTTCATTTATCAATTGCTTAGTAAAGTGTGATTTTTAGTACATGCATGCCCCAAGGACTTATTCGAATTGTCAAGTTAACCATCAACCATTATCCAATTGAATATTATGCTCAATTATTCACCCATCAGATAAGTTGGATTACTATAATACTAGGATATGAAACTCTAGTTCAACACACCCCTAAATAACTTGTAAGGACGTGATGAAATCCCACTCACTAATCCAAAATAAATGAAAAAAGTAAAGAATTAATTCATTTATGATTATTAGGACCCCAAAAATGGGCATGAGAAGAGCATACATAAGAAAGATTTTAAGAGACAATAAGAAAACCAAACAAGAATGATAATGAACAGAACTATCTAATCAAATAATGCAAGGTAAAATTCCCTTAAGAGCACCAAAGCAATTGTAGATTGTTCTCTATTAAGCACCAATTTGTAATGTGAATGAAATTTGCCTTTATTAGTTATAAAATTAGACTAAAGTTATGTTAAGATTGTAATACATGTGGTTAAATTTTCAATCAATGGTTTGAATAACTTTAAGGATATTGATTTCAATTGTTTTACAAATCTTGAGTTTTCACATAGAGATAATTTCATCAATATGCAGGACCTTTTCACTATTTTTGAAACATAAATAAAAAATACATAGAAGATAGAAAACTAAATAGAGATGATTTTGTCGATTATAAGGATGATTTCATTGATTAGGAGAAAATTTTGATTTAAATTCACTAAACATAGTGATAATTTTTCTGAAAGTAAAACAAATTCACTAATGAGTAGAAAACCAAACATTGAAAAATTTAATCGATAAGTGAAAAATTTTGCCAAAACTCAAAAAATGAGGTTGTTTGAAATAGAATAAAATCACTAATAATATTGTTGATTTTGTCAAAATTTTAGACAAATTCACCAAAATATATAACAATTTCAATGATAAGCACACCTCTATGAAAATAGAATAGAATATACTAGAAAAGAAAAGAGATTATTTCATTATTTATAGAGACAATTTCATCGATTAGCAGGCATAGACAATTTCACCATTTTTGGGGGGAAAATTATCAATACACAGATATAGATAGAATATATAAAAATGAATGTAAAATATCCAAAATATTGATATTCTTTCTAAAGTAAGATTAGTGTTTCAGCTCAAATGAGAGGTGTGGGGTGCATAGTCCCACCCAACATATCATATGCATTGATAGAGTAAGAATCCTCTATATTTTCAGAAAGTTGTTAAGAACATAAACAAAGTGATATAAAATATGAAAATATACACCTAGGACCTCATGAGCTCAAAAAATACAAAAAGATTACAATGATTTATATACTCAAATAAATGTAATGTAAATATTCATTGTAGCTTGTCTTTATTGGGATGTGGCTTAGATGTAGCTTTTGATGGTATTTATCAATGCCAATTACATTTATACACCTCAATTAATTATATGGTTTTTGTTGAATTTATCAAAGAATATAATATTGATACACAAAGAGACTTTATGATTTGACAACACTTCATCATATATCTTGAGCATGTATAAATGCATTGTAAAGAAATGTATTTATAATAAATTTGGATCAATGAGGACCATTCATCTTTAAATAAATATGAATGGTTACAAAAGATATCTCAAGAGTGTACATGGATTGATGATGTTAGACCTTCATCTCAATCAAGATGAAGGTTAGAGAATGATTTTTACAAATATAAATGATGGATGAATATAATCCCTCCATCTTGTTTCCAAGATGAAGGGTGGAGGATGCCCCTTATAAATATCAAAGATGAATGGATGTGGGCCCTTCATTTTGTTTCCAGGATGAAGGGTAGAGCATCCTCTCTAATAAAACACGTGGATCTCAAATGTGGGCTCTTCATCGTGTCAGGAACGTAGAACAATAAACATGCTCCGATGCCTACTTAGTCAGGATCTTTCTCTACCAATTAGAGCACATATGATTACTTCTTGTATTAGCAACTAGACACATAATTTAACCAGAATCAATAAGTAACTAGAAATATGAAACAACACAGGAATTGAGAGACAATAAACAATTGTATTAATAATCACTCAGAAGAATATACAATAAGGAAGATGCCACTTCTTCCTCCACCTCAAAGGTTTGCCACACCTCAAGACCTTCTTCCCTCTCTCTCTCGGTCACAAAAATCAACTCCAATACAGAATTGATGTTCACCTCTCCAACCAGTCAGTAACACGCTTCCAGTTCACCAAGTACACAACCGTACTCCAAGTAGATCTCCTGCTCTCTGCTGCTACCTATAAATCACTAGACCTTACTCACCATGTAGATATCTCTACACCCCTGAAGAACCCTTGTCCTTGCCTCACCAAGTCCTTATGATTCTTTAACCAGTGGATCAGCTCCTAGACCTTGCAGACCTTGCAACTCTCCCTGATCATACACACTCAGCACCCCTTTGGAACTAGGAGGAGCTACACTAGCTCTCTCTAAAAGCTCTATGGCTTTCTAGCACACTTTTACAATACAACCATGAGTCTATTATATAGATCTCATCCAAACAATAATTAGACACCTAATTACAATAATTAGATCCACAGCTCTCAGTCTAAAATTAGCTCTAAACATGCAAACACTTGGTTCGTCAACCAACTGCCCATAATATACTTGTAGCTTGAACCACAGGTGACCGACATCGGTCCCTATCTGCCTGGGGATCACCGACGCCGGCTGATCTATGACCAACATCGGTTGCTTCATGTCTCCTTCCTATCGACGTCAGTTGGCCTGACTAACGCCGGTGTCTGTGACACTCCGTAACTCCTCCAATGGCCTTCTCCATGTCTGCATCAGTGAATCTTTTAGCTCCATAACCTACTTGGAGATAAACAGCTGCACTTGTACCTGTATCTGTAGCCTGTCTAATCTATTTCCTGGCTTGTATCCCTCTTCAAGCTCAATCCTGAAGACCAACCACCACACAATCTGTGATGCCGCACCTGTCATTCAAATAACCTGCCACATCTAAACCTACACATCCATGTAGTGAAGAACTTGACCCTACATAACAAGAATCCCTATTGTTAGTCCCACTGAACTGCCCTCCAGTACTCCTTCCCCGAATTGGCTCCATACTTTCAGACAACCCCCACTGATTGGGAAAACTTAGGTCTACACTAGACCTCATGTGATTTCGAACCCTGTTTCAAGCTAAGCTTGAACTGTCCAGCCCTTGGTGTGCTTTCTGATTCTGCATCCTGCGTAATGAACCTTGCCAACACCTGATTCACATCAGCTCCCACTGGAGATAAAATCTCCATGACTCTTATACCAAAGAATTTTGCTGCTCTAAATTCCTCATGACACACCTCTGAACTAACCTTACCTTTTAGCTCAACAAATCTCTGTATGTACAAAACCTGCTAGCAAACCATCCACATACAGTAACTGGATAATGTCGCAACTCATCATCCACTTGGTAAGAATAAAACCACAATAGTTACACTGACATTGACTGAAGCCATGCTTAGTTATCCACCTGTCAAAACATGTACCACTATCCTACAGCTTCTTCAAGACCATTTGCCTTGGCCGTCTGTCTCATGTATCCATCCACTCTCTTCTTTAACTATGGGAATCCATTCATCTCTCAGTGCTTTCTTCCAACTGACAACTCTACCAACAAATACTTATTTGGTTCTTCTCCAAGGACTCACACTCCTCATCCATGCCAAGTTCCCACTGTGTCTGGATTCTACCTGCATTGCCTCTTCACATCTTCCTAGTTCTCGACCATCAGTAAGCAATATAAAGAAGGTGAACAATGAATATGAGGCTCACTTACCCTTTTTGACCTCCACATGAGCATTTGAGACTTGTTGACAGCTTGCTATCCACCCAATATCCGTTCCAGTGACCGATCTCGGCCATCTCCCAGTCTGCTCCCGACTGATGTCGGTTCCCTGCACTAACCCTGACTGCCGATGTCGTCTCCCTAGTCGAAGCCTATATCCTTTCTGCCAATGTTGGTTCCTTCATGACCGACATCGGTCTTCCTATTGCCGATGTTAGTTACTATATAACCAATGCCGGTACCTGTGTTCGTCTGTGAGTGATAACTTTTTACCCATGAGCTCTCCGTGGATCAAAATCCTATTCAAATCAACATAGCCCTGCTCATAATAACTCAGTTTCCTCACCTGATCTCTGTCTGTCATCTCTTCCATGAACACCAAGGCTTTCCAGTTCTTTATCTTGTCAAAAACATTTGTCTTCCACTTCAAAACCGCATTCTCCTTCTACATATGTGACTAAGCCTATGAAGCCACATCTCTGCAATAGAAGGTGAATCAACAATATAAGTAGATAGATAAAGGATACCTACTTTCTTACCACCATCTAATTCAAGTGTATCCACTATGAGAGTTACAATGCATCTCTCATCACCCAAATTTCCTAAAGAAATTAGACTCATCTCTAAGACCGGTACCTGCATGACTTCCTTCAACCACTGTGTGTCATCCGTCTACAATTTCAGCTTCACTTTCCCTTTGCCAATTCTTTGGCAAGGCTCACCAGCTCCTCTCCCTGGGGCTGCATGGAAAGAGGCAACATAATCTGTTATCCAAGATTCAACTTCATCCAAGAAACCTCCCAAAGCATCCTATGCAACAACACCTGCAACATCTGCATCTTCAGTTCCTTCATGCTGATCTGCTACCAACCAACAATATCTTTTTCCCTGCTCTTTCTTTCCATCAATCAGACCATTTGTGCTATTCAGTTTCTCCATTCGTAGCTTACTTCCTTCTACCATTGTTATACTCCCACTCAATCAGAAACCCCTGTGAGTAACCTATAATCAATAAACACTACCAGATCTAAAACCACCTGTTAGTCAACCCAACCAAAAGCTCGGATACCACTTGTCAGGAACCTAGAACAATAAACATGCTCTGATGCCTACTTAGTTAGGATCTTGCTCTAAAAATTAGAGCACATATGATTACTTCTTGTATTAGCAACTAAACACAGAATTTAACCAGAATCAATAAGTAACTAGAAATATGAAACAACACAGGAATTGAGAGACAATACACAATTGTATTAATAATCACTCAGAAGAATATACAATAAGGAAGATGCCACTTCTTCCTCCACCTCAAAGGTTCGCCACACTTCAAGACCTTCTTCCCTCTCTCTCTCGGTCACAACAATCAACTCCAATACAGAATTGATGTTCACCTCTCCAACTAGTCAGTAACACGCTGCCAGTTCACCAAGTACACAACCATACTCCAAGTAGATCTCCTACTCTCTGCTACTACCTGTAAATCACTAGACCTTACTCACCATGTAGATATATCTACACCCCTGAAGAACCCTTGTCCTTGCCTCACCAAGTCCTTATGATTCTTCAACCAGTACCCCGGTGGATCAGCTCCTAGACCTTGCAGACCTTGCATCTCTCCCTGATCATACACACTCAGCACCCCTTTGGAATTAGGAGGAGCTACACTAGCTCTCTCTAAAAGCTCTATGGCTTTCTAGCACACTTTTACAATACAACCATGAGTCTATTATATATATCTCATACAAACAATAATTAGACACCTAATTACAATAATTAGATCTGCAGCTCTCAGTCTAAAATTAGCTCTAAACATGAAAACACTTGGTTCGTCAACCAACTGCCCATAATATACTCGTAGCTAAAACCACAGGTGACTGACGTCAGTCCTTGTTTGCCTAGGGATCGTTGATGCCGGCCGATCTATGACCGATGTCGATTGCTTCCTGTCTCCTTCCTGCTGACGTCGGTTGGCCTGACCAACGCCGATGTCTGTGACACTCCGCAACTCTTCTGCAACCTCCTCCATGTCTGCATTAGTGAAGCTTTTAGCTCCACAAACTAACACATCATGTTTCCAAGATTAGGAGTGGAGAATAATCCCCCTTTATTGCTAATTCTTTTAATAATTGGTGTGTTCACAATGGTATAATCTAAGGATCTCAAGATTCCCTTTTTACATGAAGATGTCCTTTAGATAGGGACAAGAGGAAAATTATTAATGGAAGAGTAATTAATTAAATAGTTCAAAGACCTATTTAATTAATACAATGTGAGGAAATGATTATTAGACTAAAATTGAGAAAGAGAATGTGATTGAACAAAGAAGGGAAAATTATTAGATTGATTAGAGAAGAGGGATTTGAACAGAGATATTGACTAAAAATGATAATTGAATAGAGAAATTAATAATTGAATAGATAAATTGACAATTAAATAGATAATGATAATTGAACAGAGAACTTGATAATTAAACAAATATACTACATTGATTTTTTCATACTTTGAGATGCCCAAAGTGAGTTCAAATGAATATATTAGATGAATAGATGACTTTGTACCTAACCTATGTAATTTCTTAGAATCATTCTATTGTATAATTTTGACACGAAAGTGATAAAAATAGAGTGTCTACATTTTCCCCTATTTTAAGAATCATTATGAGTTATATATGAAGTAACATTTTCTCATATACCATGAAAAATGTTAAAAATGATCACATTATAAATTCATATAGATGTTTAATCGAATGAAGATGTCAAACATTCTAGAAATCAAGTTTAAATGTGCCCAAAGACAATGTTTGGTAAGCCCTAGATACCCCCTCAAATGTATAATTAATAAAAAAAATTACCTGAGTGAACCCTAGAAATGATAGGTAAGGAAGAAAAATGAAATAGATAGGCAAAAATAAGATGAAAAAAAGACATAGGGGTGAAAAATAGTCCTCCAAAAAATAAAAATAATGTAATGGGGGGAAGAAATATTTAAAATAAAAGGTTAAATATTCACCCTAGGGTAGAAAAATTCATTTTCACCCTCTTATTTGAAAATTTACCTTTTTCAACCTTTTACATGAGTAACCTTCACAAAATTCCTCATCGAGCATGACCTAGAGTACTTCTAGACCAAGTTCGAGAGTTTAGATGACCATGAGGGATAGGACCACCAGTAGGTGCCCTTATTTTATTTTTAATTTCACATTTAATGTCATTTATTTCTATTTAAAGTTGATTGAAATATGAAATAATTATTTTGAAATTGATGATTTTATCTACATAAATGGTGAATTCATCATCAAAAACAATTATTTGGTCCTTAAACTAGTGAAATAGTCCTTGGTTTTGATGATTTTATCGATAAAAATGTTGAAAACACCATTCAGTGAAATGGCACATCCCTTTACAGAAAAAATGATTTGGTCCAAGAAATAATAGATTTGGTCCTATGATAATGGTGAATTTGTCTAGATGAAATTTAAAAACATAAAAAACCCTTGGGTTATTCAAATGGTGAAATGGAAAAGAACAACAAAAAGGTCTAATCCATTGGTGAAATTGTTAAAATTTTATTGAAAATATCTAGATACACTAGCTAAATAAATGGTGATTTTGAATGGATAAAAATGGTGAAAATGACCACATCATTGGTGAAATCATAAATATTTTGATGAAATTGGTGATGCCTTAGTTCAAAGGTGAATTCATCACATCAATTGAAAAATTGGCTTGTTAAATAGTGAATTAGCATCAAAAATAGTGAAATCATAATAATGGAATAGTTGATTAGAATATGAACTAGGAAAGACATGGAAATTGGTCTCTGAGATTGCTATAACTATATGTCATGATTATGATATACAAGTAGATATTATTATACTATAGAAATGTGATTTAGAAATTAGAAATAGATAATTGATCAAATTGATTTAGACTAGATAGCAGGAGTGAGTGGAGGTACTTATAGTATGAGAGTGATGATCGTACATTCTATAGTAATTTAGCATATAGATAGGTGATGTGTTGATATTCTTCAACATGATTAATATATTACATGATGAGGATGATAGATATTAGAGAAAATTAGGATTTATTGAGTGATTTAGCTAAGCGTTGGAGGTCAAATACATTGACCTTTTGTCTACCTATAGGGGATATCATATTCATGTTAGAGGATTTACATTGTATACAATGGGTTCCTATCAAAAGTCATCCCCTATTGGTTATACCTAAGGGATAGATAGGAGGCCTTAAAAGAGTTGATTGGATAGCTAGGCATTGAGATGGTATAGGGGGATACATAGATATCAATGAGATAGAGCTAGTGATGGACATTCTCTGAGATGAGGTGATGGAGGATGATGTCCCTAAACCTATGGTGTTTGATAAAGTTATAATTGTCCTCATGGATGTTATCAGTGACATTTTACTTCTTGATAAGAGTAGTTATTTCTTTCACATGGGGTTGGGAGGTGTAGTAAGGGACATGCTAATAGATATAGTTATATTTTCATATGGGCCACTGAGATTAACATAGCTATACCATGTTCTTCAATATGTGGTTCATCATAGTGGATGGAGTATCAACCCATCTACATTGATTTAATCATGGTCATAGGAGAATGTATCCACTGAGTGTCGAGTTGGTAGGTGGAAGTAGAGGGTTATAGATGAGCCCATATCATATGGGTTCTATTAGATTGGGCCAAGGCATAAGATCCACTTGAGAGATATCTTGTACTATAGGTGAGCTATTGAAGAGATGACCAAGGTTGATGTGATATGGAGGCCTTATCAAGACATACAATTTTAGTGGCCATAAGATGTCAAGTACATGCTTTACATGACTACTCCTTTCTACATTATGGTACATTAGGATTATACTTTTGAGTAATATAGACAAGATAGGGTACTACATTAGTTTGATCTATGACAAGATGTACCACTAGGGATACATAGGTTTTCATATGTAGTGAGAGAGAGGAGAAAATGAGGACCAAGCCCAAACTGAGTGGAGGATGGAAAAAGATTTAGATTAGTACCCTAGGTTGGCTAGGTATACAAAGGTGAGCTAGTTGATACAAGAGTGACAGAGGTCTATATAGCATGGTGGGCTCAGCATCACCCTTTGAGATTGAATACTCCACAAGATGAGAAGGATATACATGCTTTGATATTTATCATAAATAGAGCAGTGGAGAGGAAAGAAGAGGAGGGAGAGGAGGAAATAGAGGACATTGAAATAGAAGGGGGAGATGACATAGAGATTGATTATGTAGAAGAAGAGGTAAATATTGATACAGATGAGGATATGATAGAGGTAGATAGGATAGGGGTTGATCAAGGTAGATTATTGATAATGGATGTCAAGAAGGCCACTTCCTCTAGACCTTCAATATCAGTAGAGACCCAAGCACTCATTAATAAGTTGAGAAAGAAGATCAATGTCAGAGAGACTAAACTTGTAAGATTATAGGAAGAGCTAGATTATTTATCTTAGTAGTTATCTTCACCACATGCATATATTATTTCAAATAAA
>JARHVA010003123.1:647500-830000 GCA_037957365.1 Torreya grandis
GATTTTTTGAACTTTTTAGGGATTATTGGAGTTATTGAGCCTTTTAGGTATTTTTGAAATATGATATAAATAAGGGTATTTTAACTAGTGAATATACAAATAGGAAACATGAAATGACAAATATAGAAAAACCTAGCAAAGGGAAAGGTAATCATAGGTATGATTTCTTAATATAGAAAAAATACATGAACAAGGGGGTGATAAAACATAAAAAAATTGTAGATACCACTCAATGGAAATAGATGATAGGATAAGACTTATTCCTTACAATAAAAAACCTAGGTGTGAATCATTTGTATGGTGGAATGTGCACATAAATTACCAAGGAATCAAGGGAGAAATATAATTTTTACAAGCTAGTAGATCAAAACTTTCCATAATTAGAACATTCTTCTATAAAAGAGAGTCTAACATAAAAACCATATTGCACTTCTAACCTTCACTGAAACTAAATACTATTTAGATTCATTTGATTAACTATGTTTTCAATTTAATCTAGGTCGTATGAGGTCAGAAGGTGAAGAAGATTGCCAAAATGGCCCCAAACATGGGTGAAAAGGAATATGAAAATACATAATAGAATAGAAATTCCCCTAAGTCAGAACATTTAGAGACAAGATTGTGACATTCCTAAGCATGAAAGTGTTTAATATGCATAATATTCATTGGCTCATTGAATTTATCACTATCTTCATTATCCAATTTGTAATCACCAAACCCATATTTAGATATAACAGAAAAAGGGCCTAACCAATTGGCTTTGAATTTATCATTATTTTCTCATTCAGCATTAGTATTATTTTGGTTCTCCTTGAGCACAAGTTCACCAATCTCAAACTCTTGATAAATAGTCCTCTAATTGTAGCCCTAGTGTAGTTAATTATTATAAGATTTTAGGTGATATAGGGTGACTAGTCAGTTTTCATCAAGGATATCTTGTAGTGAAATGTGTAATGAGTGAAACTAAATCTCAATATGCAAGATGGATTTATAACCATAGACCATGGAATAAGGAGTTTCACTAGTAAGAGTGTGAACATTGGTATGATATACCCATAAGGCTAGGAATATTTACATGTGTCAATCATGACCAAAGGTATTAACAATATTTATAAGTATTTTGATCAATGTCTTATTTGAATATTATGCCTAGTCATTACCTTTAGGGTATTAAAAAGTGAAAAACTTATGTTTGATGTGGAACTCAGAACAAAGGGTGACAACTTTATTTTTAAAGGGCATACCACTATCAGAAATGATGGTGGAAGAGATGTCATAATGAAAAATGATATTCCTCAAAATTAATTTTGAAATCTTCTTACCTATAATATAATTAAGAGGGATTTTATCTACCCACTTTTTAAAATATTCAGTTGTAATAATAATATGCTTATAACCATCATAAGAAGTAGGGTTAACTAGCCAATTAGATCAAGTTCCCATTTTAAAAATAGCCAAGGAGTTATGACCAATTTTAGTTCTTGTACCAAAGAATTAATTATATCACCTTATTTTTAACATGGTATAGATTTATTAACATATGCACATGCTCTTCTTCAATGGCAGGTCAATAGTAACCAATATGGAGGAGCTTCTTTGTTAAGACCATACTACTAGTGTGGGACCTGAAAATATCTTTATGAACTTCCCTACATGATAATTCATAGTATCTTATATTTAAATAGTTTATCTAAGATCCATTAGAGCCTCTATGATATAGATAAATGCCAATTATAGTATATCAGGAATTATTTTGGATAAATGATTTTGTTTGGTTTTGGGATATGTTAGGTGGAAGGACAATATCATGGAGATAGGAGAATATATCATGGTACTAACGGGAATTAAGACCAAAAATTACACATATCATCTCTAAATATGAATAGTTTTAAGTTGAAACAAGAATATGATCGATGAGAAATTTGTATTCTAGAATAGAAGAATAAAGTGCAATTATTGATCCAATAGTAGTCATGGCATCATCTAATTTATTGTTGGATCTCAGGATATGCTCAAATTGAATGGTTTCAAACTTGACTTTGAGAACATCCACCATAGTTTTTTAAGGTATTATCTTTTCATCATTTCTTAAATATTTATTAGTGGCCTAATTGATGATAAGTTGAGAATCACCATACACTTGTAAATGTTGAATATCTCATTGCATAACAAGACAAAGTCCAACAAGTAAAGCTTCATATTCAATGATATTGTTTTTGTATATAATAGCAATGAAAAAATATTTAGGAATAATAATTTACTATGGTGTGATGAAAAATAATCTTGCTAATGAACCATGTGATGTGAAAGAACCATTGAAATAGATTTTCCAATATTTTTCTTCGGTTAGAGTCATAACAAACTCATCAATAAATTATACTATGATAGGAATAAAAATTATATATGTGCCTTAGATATTTGATCAATGAGCACTTATCCTTTGATTACTTTTTTATGTGTGTACTTAATATCAAATTCACTTAGCAACTTGACCCATTTTTCATTCAACCTATGATATTTGATTTGTCCAATAAGTACTTTAATAGAACCACTTTAGAAATCAACAGTGTCTTGTTATTCAACATGTAGTGTCTAAGCTTTTTATAAGCAAATACTAATATAAGGCATATTTCCTCAATTAAACTTTAATTCTACTCATAACACACTAATGTTTTTCTCAGGTAATAGATAGGTGTAATCACCTTAAAATGACACTTGAGTGATAAGAGTGTTACTTGAGACCATCCATCCTTAACTTAGCCCTAAACCTATCTTAAGGCCTATTTTGACACTTATACATATTTCATGTGGGCCATATATGTCCCTAAACATCCCTAATGTAGTCAAAGACCATCATTTTAACATCTTGGCCCCTAGTTCCTCAGGTTCTACCACTTGGACACTAGTGCCATAATTTGGACAATAGTGCCCCATGGAACTAGTGTCCTAATTTGGGTGTTATTATCCTTTTCCATCCTCTTATTACCAATGAATATATTTTAAAATTAACAACCATCTAGGTTCAGCCTATACCCATTTTAAGATCCACATAAGAACTATAACAATATATACATGATTTTTTTCCCTCTAACCACTTGATGGAAATTAGATGTAAATTACACAAATAAACTTACAACAAATTATGCACAATCAAGGTTATCAATCCCTATTGTTCCCTACTTCTGTGTACAGCCACCTATATCATTCCTAAGCTTAGATTACTTATATTTATAGTATAAAGAACATTCAAATCACTCAATCCATAATTCATACTAGTTTCACTTACACTAATACCATCACTTAGGTGGGGATAACTACATCAGGCTTGATCCCTTTTTTAGAGTATTAGTATGTAGGAAACTCTCATCACATCAGGGTGTTGATGATGTCCAACCTAACCCACTAATAATACACTTTACTACTTATGCCAATTATATGCCCTAGTAACATGGAGGTTTAGGGTTTACATACAAAATCAATAAAAACTAGGTCATGAATAGAGATCCAAAACTCATGAACATAGGAACAAGCTTGGCAAACCTAGACATAGGTCCATCCAAAATCTAAAAATAGTTCTACATAGAAGACACTAGTACCACATGGTACTACTTGTCTAATTAGGGTACTGCTATCTAGGAAGGGTTTTTACATCTAGCCTATCTATAATATTCATATTAGCATTTATCTCAATTTATAACCTGTATATCTCCCATTCTAGTCAATTTATAGCTGAGTACTTGTTTACATTATTTATTATTATTTTTATATAGGTCAAACTAATTCAATTCTATTACAAATTAGTGGCTATATTTATTTCATATTTATATCCTAATTTACTATACTTAGACCTTTAACAACCTAGGATTTACATCTACTAAGTCCTAAATATTTAAAACATTTGGTAAACTCATCTTACTTTGATCACCTTATTTAAAAACCCTAATGTAAAATTATGGTTTCCCTTCTTATTTCTAGAATATACCTAGTTTTTAGTTTTTAGCCTATCATCATGATTTTCATGATGGATGTCATTTTATACTTTCTAGCACAAATTCTTATGGTTTTTTTAGCATGCTTATTACCTACCATTTGTATGAAAATTCACATGTATGTTCACTCCTCTCATGGATCATGACAAAGCCTAGCTTATTTTAAAAATTGGGCCACCTTATTTTGAGTCCCCTTCATATGAGAATCATTTTTACATGGCTCACTTTGAGTTACCTTTGGTTATTACTCAATAATAGGGAGCTCAAAGGAATCTTTTTATTTCACCTCCACCTAGACCGATTGATTATCTTCGTTCATATCCCACCTCTACTACTTGCCCTTAGAAAATAGTATATCGTACAAGTTGATATGTTACTATATGAAATAAGATGCCTCCTCAACCTATACAATAATAACATAATCCCACCATCCCTCCTCATCCATCAAACACTCTAATGAGATAAAGAGATCAAAATAGTTCTTTTTTAAACACTCAATCATACATCTTTGCCTCATGACATAGATCTATCTTACTTTGCATATATCATGAACACTATCAAGTACATTGAGGATGTTATATATTTCTCCAGTGAGGATTTTCCATCAAAGTTAGTTATTGATCATAATTTACCACTCTTCATTCAAACACAAATTAATACAATTGTTATTAAACAAGTTCTAATTGACTGTGGTTTGGGACTTAACATATGCAACCTCACATTTATATAAACTATGGGGGTTGATATAGCATCCATCTAGAAGATATATAATAATATCAAAGGTTTTGATGACATCATTAAACAATCATTATATTCTATTATATTGGATATTACAACTAGGCCATAAACCCTACCTTCATTTTTTTAGGTGATCCCTGATCATTTGCACTACAACCTATTACTTGGGAGACCTTGGATACATTTTATGGAGGTTGTACCCTCTACCTTATATAAATACATCATTTTTATACATGGAATATACTTATAAAATTATACATAAGATAATCAACCATTCAGATATTATGGAGTCATCAAGCCTACACCTTAAGTACATCTTCAAATGGGATACCTCATGTTCTTATATATTCCCAACATCACAAGATATCAATTATGTAGATGCATACATATGAGGTTGTGGAATCCAATATTGCTATTCCTAAACCTATTCTATATCCTCCTATAACACAATTACCTTCACCCATGATGAATTAGGACCCTCCCATAGTATAACTATCTCCACCCAGGGTAGATGATAGGATTCTCATAGCATAATTACAATTACTTATTAACTTAAAATAAGTAGACATCCATAACTCTGATATAGGTTCCTATGACACCATAGAGGATAATCCAACACCCATTAACATTTATGACTACTTGTGTGATTTAAATTCACACTAATGGGCCCTGGAGAGTATAAAGATGATTCTAAGGCACTTATGATTTTTTTTACACTTACAACAACACTAGTTCATAGTCCTACACCTATGGTTCCACCTACTAAGTTATATTTAGAGGTATATCCATCCATTCACTTAGTAAATATTGTTACATATATGTATATGGACATATTTATATGTATTTATATAGGTAGTTCATAGGATAGACCACATCAGATCCTACATACATTTCTTGACAAAGGATTGATGGCATTACCCAAAAATCTCTCAATAGATTATCATAGTAGCAAGTTCAACCCTTTTGTCATTTTCATAGGCTTATATTACATGATATAGATACATTTTCAACATTACGACATAACTTAAATAATTTTAAGGTTCATGGCACTATTCAAATTATACAACCTCCACCTCTATAGGTAAAAGCACAATGATAGAATTATCATCAACATAAATACTCAAGAAATGATCCATTAACTATCCAAGTTTTTATTGAGGATATATAAATACCCCTTGTTACTTTAAATAAGGATTTAGATCCTAATACTTTCACTTTGGCTTTTTTACAGCACATAGGACATCAAGAGAATTAGCTACAACATACCATACATTATCAATAATCCATAGGACATATCACACTATCAATTGCATATGGCCCCAAGGTAGATATCACATTATTATTTATCATGAGCATGGGCACTCGTGTGTGGATTATACTAGTAGTACATGGTTACAAGTGATGAATGCCATAGTTAGTTATTCAGATAGATGCTTGGTATTCAATCATGAGGGACACATGGTTTGTATTCTACATGATGGCACATATGAGAACCATAGTTTTCATATATATACTCCATGATCCAATGTCTTTTACCCTTGGACCACATGGGAGGCATCTTACATAGTATAGTAACATGTTATTCAAATGCATAGAATCCATAATAATGCTAAGGATAAGGCTACACAGATATACATAGCATGGTATGATGATCATGATGATGAGTACTTATTTGAGTTTAAATAGATCTAGTATTTGACATTTGATGACTTCCCATCTGATCAACCATTTGATTATTAACATCCCATGTATGTGCATTGGGTCTATAGAGACATTGCACTTCAATTGTACATTATCTCATTATTTATAGCATTTACTTGTACATAGTTTCCTTCTTTCTTTCTCTTTTATATAGTTTCATTTTCATGTTACTTGTACATAGATTATGTCTAGAAAATAAAAAATTAATATAATATTCTAAAACACAAAAACATCCAAATATTTACTTAAAAAATATAAAATTTTAGATTTTATGCATTTCCATTTTTACACTTCTTATATTTTCCAAAAACTAAATATGTTAGCTATATTAGTATAGTTAGTTTTTATCATACATACATGCTTCACTTGTTCTTGTCGAGTGCTTGCAGATTGATGCATGACTCAGATCCACTACACATCCATATTTACTATTATCTACTCATTGGGGGAATAAACATAGATACATGGATTCATCATTTGATACATTCACCTATTTGGGGGCATCTTATACATAATTTTGATTTTTAAGTTACATCTTTCTAAATTCTACATCATAGATTTAGCATTGTTATATATTAATATTTATTATCTTACACCAGCTCATATTTTTTCCCAACAACTACTAATTTAGACTCAGCCTATGTATATCTAATCTCTTATACATATTTATACCACATGTTCATTCATACTTTCATTTATAGCTTTCATGGTTTAAACTTTATTGTGTCTCTATGCTTCTTCTATTTGAGGGCATTTGAATATGCCATTGCTCTATGGATCTATGCCACTTGTTTTCATTATATGTACACTTTGGACATGTTCCCATGTCCTTGTGTTTGCATTATTTATTGTGTATGGAAACATTTGAACATGTCTTTCCATGTGGATCTAATCCAAATTGCCTTTTTTTCATTGTGGACATTTAAACTTCATTGAACTTCATGAGAAGGGAAATGAGTAATTTGCATTCTTCCTTAGTGAGGGATACACCAAGATTTATTATCTTTGGTTCATCATGTATACCAATGTTGACCTCTACTATGTCTTATACTAGGAGTATGGAACCATCATCTAGAATAGGAAGAAAAGATGGTAATTGATCATCAAACTCAGAAGGTGAACTTTTAGATGGACCCATGTAAGAAGAATCAAAATCATCTATTTTAGATAATGTCCAATGAGATACCAAGGGGGGATTATCAATAACCACTCGCTCAAATTCATCATGATATTTAGGATTTATCTTATCATTATATGACATATGGGGACTTGTGGACTCCTAGGATTCCAATGAGGGAAAGCAAACTTCCTCATCTAATGGAACTTGAAACAAGATTTCACCAAAGGACACATCTTCGTCTTTTATTTTTCCCTAATCTAAAAGTGACTCAAAAAGGTTTTCACTGAAATATCTCAATTTAGAAGCTCACTTGCTCCTAAATTTAGGCTATAGGATCCAAAGTGAAGACAAACCCTTTTTTATGGTAACATATTGATAAACCATCTCTTAAACCTAAGAACTATGATAGTGCCTCTTCATTTTGAAATTCATCAAGATTGATATCATTGTCGTCTTTTTACTCTCAATCAACAAGCTCAAGATATTTGAGGGTGAGGGGAATGATAGACACAATAGAAATAGTGAGAACATAACAGGTGTCAAACATGTTAGTATTGGTGAGCTCATCATAAATACTATAAAATTATTATGTGTCACTGCTAAGAACATCATCATTAAGTGCATAGGTTAAACTAATTTTAGGATGTTTTGGGACTACCTTAGGTCATTTATATCCTAAACCTTATTTCCTTAAAAAAATACAAAAGAATAGGCTCTAATCAACCTTGTTCTTTGCCCCCTAATCCCTTACCTTTATAAGCATTATGATCCATTATTTTATTAGCAATAGGGTATTTTTATGTTTTAAACAAGGAGCTAGATCCTTATTGTATAACCATGACTTGTCTTCTATATTCAAATCTTCTTGACTAAAATCCTTTCCTAGAACATAGAAGCGAGGTGTTGTAAGAGAAGATGTTTTACCTTTATTGCACCAATCCATCTTGGGCTAGCCATAGTAATTTGGTGATGTAGGTAATTTGGCCACATGAAAAACATCTTTTGTTTTATATATGCCTAGACTTTTGTCATGAATATTAAAATAATAAGAATTCAACAAGGGAAAAGGTGTTGTGGAATAATATGCAAGGGTGTTAAGATCGACATAATTAGATGGTGGTAGCTTAGAGATTACTTATTTTTCATTTTTAATTGGAGTGATAATACTAGGATAGTAAGTATATTGGGGACCTTATACTTTAAGATGTTTAAAATATTGATATGGTTGTAAATCCCTAGGAATAGTCACCTCTATTCCAACATGAGGAAACTTAATGAATTTATCTAGAGTGGAAGGCATTGCATGCATCTCTTGAATATATGGAAGGATAAGAAGGAGATTATATGGTAGATGAAGATCAATTATATGATAAAGGGTGTTGCAGATAATGGATCTAACTTGAATAGACAAGGAAATGGTTCCTACAGATTGTCACTCTATGTTATCACATCCCTTGATTGTAATGATACCATTATTTAAATCCACTAAAGTGTATCCCATTCATACAACTAGCTTCGATGGAAAAATGTTAGGACCTAAACTATTATCTATCAATACTCTCTTGATATTATGATGGATAATTATAACCTCAATGTATATATAATTAGTTTGATAAGCCACAAATAATGATATATTAGTTTGATTAAATGTCAATTGTAGACCAGGAGATAAATGTCCCACTAATTCTTGAAATTTATCTAGTGTAATAATGCTAGGCACTTGAGACTGGCTCAAAATTTTGTATAATACATCCTTATGTAAATGAGAAGTACATAACATATCCAAAATTTAAATATATGTTGGCATATTATTTGATTGATCCACAAGATCATATTGATTTTTCACATGAGGTATATACTTGGATTTAGATTATTTTTAATAGGAATATAAATATAAGGTGGATTATGACTAGGCCCTTGAATGGCAATATTCAAATGTTGAGTTATAATAACATAATATTGAATAAGGATAGAAATTTAAAAATGTGACATTAAATAGATAGGTCCTTGAATAATCACTCAAGGATGATAATTATGAGATAAAGGAACTCTGATGATAGATGGGCCTAATCCTAAAATGGATGGATTTGCTTATTGATAATTACTTGAATGGGCATGGTGATTTATGGTAATGGTTATAAAATGATGTTTTGTGATATGACTGATTGTATTGTAATCATATAGAGTGTCATGTTAGTAAACATTATTATCTTAATACCCTTGATTATAATTATGACCATTAGAAATTTTTTTCTCAATCTAATGGGTATTTTATTATGGGAATGGATTTTTATATATTCTCATGTCTTGATCAGTGTTAGTAGATGATACTTTGTTCAACTCTATTTATCCTCTATCAATAAAATATTATATAATATGATGAATTTATACACACCTATGAATGGTATTCCCTTTAATTCTATGATATTCACAATACTCATTATCCCTATACGATTATGGTTTAGGTTGAGATTCATCAAAAAGCTTAGTGTTTGGCCATCCAATTAGGTTTGTATCCATAAGCATTCAAAATAAAATCTCAATAGGCTCCCCTAATTTTTAAAATGAATGTCTATTAAACTTCCCTATTGGAGGAGTTTGTGTTGGAAATATTGTCATTAATGTCAAAGGTCTAGCATTATTGGTGATAAAGGCCCCATTGCATTTAATATTGTTTGTAATAGAAATATCTTGGCTTATGTGAGTTAATATTTATTTAATATTAATGAATATATTTTTGGTTGCATATGAGACAAAAGAAGGGCCCATGGAGAAGTCAAAGAGCCACGGGGTAAAGACAAAAGAAGGATGGGATGCATTTTCCCATGAAGAGTCATCTTGGGGAATTCCAAGAGTCACCAAGTGAAGACAAAAGAGGAAGGCTACAATTTCTCATGAAGGGACACTTTGAGGAATACAAAAAGTCACCAAGATAAGGACAAAAGTGGGAAGGACATTTTTGGTCATGAAGGGTCACCACATGACTTTTCAAAGGCAAGAATATGAAGGGTCCTACAAGTTTGGTGCCATTTTCTATGAGGATTGAAGGGTCACAAAGGGGGAAGTCCAAAGGTCATTTGGAAAGCTATAAATAAAGGATTGAGAAGCCATTTGTAATAATGAGAGATAGAGGTTGATTTGATATTGTAATATCTAGCTTAGAAGAGCAATTGTGAGAGATGAATATGATTTGTATTTATTATATCTAGCTTAGAAGAGCAAAGGTGAGAGAGAGGAAAGAGATGTTGTATTGAACTATCATTTGTTGAGATAGCAACATTGAGAGATAGGTGTGTGGTATACACAAAGGGGTTGGTGCTCTTGTGGGTTGGTGCTCACGAATTGTTGTTGGGTTGGTGCTCAGCAAAGGGGTTAGTGCTCCTGTGGGTTGGTGCTCACAAATTTTTTTTGGGTTGGTGCTCGGTAAAGGGGTTGGTGTTCCTATGGGTTGGTGCTCATGAATAGTTGCTAGGTTGGTACTCGACAAAGGGGTGTGGTGCTCCTGTGGGTTGGTGCTCATGAATAGTTGTTGGGTTCGTGCTCAGCAAAAGGGTTGGTGCTCTTACAAGCTTGGCTTGTGAATATTATTTGGGTTTGTGCTCATTCATATACTTGAGATTATTCTCCATGGTTTTTCCCACATTGGGTTTCCACGTTATATTTGGTGTCTCTCTCTATCTTGTGTGGTGTTTATTGTTTGAGTTTTATTGTTATCTTGAATGTTTGATTTAGTGGATTTTGGTTAAAGTAAAGTTTTATAAGATATATGATATACTGATTCACCCTCCCCCTCTCAATATATCTCATGCTTAATAATTGGTATCAGAGTAGGTTCCTTTTTGAAAAGTTTTACAGCTTGAAGGTAGATCAGGAAAGCATGATGGCTGGGTCACAGGAAGGATTTTCTATAAATAAGGCACCTTTGTTTGATGGGAAAAAATATGCTTTTTGTAGCATGAGAATGAAGGTTTATTTGATGGCCCTTGGATTCAACATATGGAAAGCAGTGGTGGAGGAATATGAAGAGCCACAGACATTTACAATTACTCCAGTAGAAAAGAAGGCAAGTGAATGTAATGCTAAAGCTTTAAATGTTATTTTATGTGGTTTATGTGAATCTGAATTTGTTAAAGTTATGTAATGTAAATCTACTCATGAAACTTGGGAAAAACTTGAGAATATTTACAAAGGTGATGAAAAGGTTTAGCAAGCTAAGCTTCAAACTTTTAGAATGCAGTTTGAAAGTTTGAAGATGGAAGAAGAAGATATAGCAAGTTATCTCTTACGAGTTGATCAGATAGTAAATCAGATTCAAGGTCTTGGAGAAATGTTGGATGAGTCAATGGTGGTTAATTTTTTTTTGAGATCTCTACCAATGAGATATGATGCAAAGGTTTCAGCTATCGAGGAGATGAAGAATTTAGCTAAGCTAAAGACAGATGAGCTTCATGGTATTCTCACAGCATATGACATGCAGATAGAACAAGATAAACCCTCAAAGAGAGAAGTGGCTTTCAAGAAATCAAAAAAGGAGAAAGCTAAGATTCAAGAATCAAGTGATACTTCCAGTGATGATGAAGATGATAATGGAGCACTTTTCATTCGCAACCCAAAAAGAAGAACAAGTAAATATCAAGGAAAATTACCTTTTAAATGTTTTAATTATGGAAAGATTGGACATTTTTTAGCTAGATGCATAGATAAGGTTAATAATGATGAAAAAGAAAAGCTTACATACAAGAATAATTTCAAAGGTAAATCTAAGAAGGGATTTAAGAAGAAGAGCCTGTATTCTAAGGATCCTAGCTCATGCGAAGATAGTGGAGTCAGTGATTCAGAAGAAGAAGAGATTATATTCATGGCCATACATGAAGATGATCAAGAAGAAGAGGAGGAGGAAGCTAAATTGAATATGGAAGGAGATCCCATTTGTGCCTTAGAAGAGTTAGAAGCTATTCAGAATAAAAATTGAAGATTAAAGTGCCAGATCGAGAAAAATGAACAAGAGTCAAAGGAAATGATTGAAGATCTACAAGCACACTTTGAAGAAGCCAAGAAGAATGAAGAAGACCTCACAGCACAGTTGGAAATAGCAAAAAAAGAATTTCAAAGGTATGTTATTGAAATTGCCTCTTTAAAAGAAGATATTAAGAAAACAGTTAGTGATAAAGTAGTCAGTGATTCTAAATTTGAAGATAGAACTAACATGCTAAATAAGATATTGAAAAGTCAAAAAGTAAATTTAGATAATACAGGGATCAGATTTGAAAATAAAAAGAGCTATGTTGAAGCTCTTACAAAAGAGGAAACAAAAAGAGGATAAGTGAAGAATACAGAGGACATTCCAAATAGAGAAGGCTGGAGAGAACAAAGCTACAAAAGACAATCAGGTCAGAGATATACAAACAGGTCTTATTTTTATGGCTATTGTTTTTATTATAAAGAATATGGTCACAAGAAATTAAAATGTAGAAAAAGAGCTAACAATTTTAGAAATAAGAAGGAAAGTCAAGTAGAGTCAAGCAGAAGCCATAACTCTTTTGCTCCTCTATCAAGCTTTGATGAAGAGACCATAGTATGTTACAAGTGCAACAACTTTAGACACATAACTCAGTATTGTAGAAGCGTGTTTGAGTTAGTCAAAAAGGATTAGAGTTTCAAAGCTCCATTCATCAAGAAGGAGGTACAGACATGTTCATGGCAGAAGAAACAACCTAAAGATTCTATGATGGTTTAAACAGCTCCGCATATAAGAGGTAAAGATCAGCCATGGTTAATTGATAGCAGATGTTTTATGCATATGATAGGAGATAAAAGTAAATGCATATCTCTAAAGAATATCAATGGTGGTATAGTGATATTTGGAGATAAAACCAATACCAAGATAGCTGGAAAAGGTACTTTGAGTTTGGATTATGGTAGAACTAAGACTAAGAATGTTTTATATGTAAAAGGTCTTAAGCATAATCTATTGAGTGTTAGTCAAATATGTGATCAAGGATACACATTAAGGTTTCATGCTAAAGGTTGTGAGATTAGAATAAAATATACAAATGAGTTGATTACAGATGCTCCAAGGATAGGGAACAATGTGTATGTATTGTCAGATATCTTCTCAAAGGCACAATCAAAGGACACATTTAAAGATTTGTGAGAGGAGTTGGGAGTAATTTCTATTACTTCCTACCATTGACGTTTAGCATCAATTAAGGGGGAGCTAAGTGTTAGCTCCAAGTAGGCCCTTTGCCATTGATTTCAAATGGGGAGAATAATAGGTATAGGTACAAGTGCAAAAAATAGGTACAAGGAACATGTACAGGTTGCTACAATAAGGGGGAGTTACTGTATTTTTTTAAATGATAGTATGTGCAGGTGATAGGATGTGGCAGTTTCAATATTGAGTTTGCCATCAATGATAAAGGGGGATATTGTTGGAAACATTGTCATTGATGTCAAAGGTCTAGCATTATTGGTGATAAAGGCCCCATTGCATTTAATATTATTTATAATAAAAATATCTTGGCTTATGTGAGTTAATATTTATTTAATATTAATGAATATATTTTTGGTTGCATATGAGACAAAAGAAGGGCCCATGGAGAAGTCAAAGAGCCACAGGGTAAAGAAAAAAGAAGGATGGGATGTATTTTCCCATGAAGATTCATCTTGGGGAATTCCAAGAGTCACCAAGTGAAGACAAAAAAGGAAGGGCACAATTTCTCATGAAGGGACACTTTGAGGAATATGAAGATTCACCAAGATAAGGACAAAAGTTGGAAGGATGTTTTTGGTCATGAAGGGTCACCACATGACTTTTCAAAGGCAAGAATATGAAGGGTCATACAAGTTTGGTGCCATTTTCCATGAGGATTGAAGGGTCACAAAGGGGGAAGGCCAAAGGTCATTTGGAAAGCTATAAATAAAGGATTGAGAAGCCATTTGTAATAATGAGAGATAGAAGTTGATTTGATATTGTAATATCTAGCTTAGAAGAGCAATTGTGAGAGATGAATATGATTTATATTTGTTATATCTAGCTTAGAAGAGCAAAGGTGATAGAGAGGAAAGAGATGTTGTATTGAACTATCATTTGTTGAGATAGCAACATTAAGAGATAGGTGTGTGGTATACACAAAGGGGTTGGTGCTCCTGTGGGTTGGTGCTCACGAATTGTTGCTGGGTTGGTACTCAGCAAAGGGGTTGGTGCTCTTATGGGTTGGTGCTCATGAATTGTTGCTAGGATGGAGATCTTGTGGGTTGGTGCTCATGAATAGTTTTTGGGTTGGTGCTTGACAAAGGGGTGTGGTGCTCATGTGGGTTGGTGCTCACGAATAGTTTCTGGGTTAGTGCTCAACAAAGGGTTTGGTGCTCTTACAAGCTTGGCTTGTGAATATTGTTTGAGTTGGTGCTCATTCATATACTTGAGATTTTTCTCCATGGTTTTTCCCACATTAGGTTTCCACGTTATATCTCGTGTCTCTCTCTATCTTGTGTGATGTTTATTGTTTGAGTTTTATTGCATATCTTGAATGTTTGATTAAGTGGAATTTGGTTAAAATAAAGTTTTATAAGATATATGATATATTGATTCACCCTTCCCTCTCAGTATATCTTGTGTTTAATTATTGGTATCAAAGCAGGTTCCTTTTTGAAAAGTTTTACAGCTTGAAGGTAGATCGGGAAAGCACGATGGCTAGGTCACAGGTAGGATTTGCTACAAATAAGGCACCTTTTTTTGATGGGATGAATTATGCTTTTTGGAGCATGAGAATGAAGGTTTATTTGATGGCCCTTGGATTCAACATATGGAAAGTAGTGGTGGAGGAAAATGAAGAGCCACAGACATTTGCAATTCCTCCAGTAGAAAAGAAGGCAAGTGAATGTAATGTTAAAGCTTTAAACGCTATTTTATGTGGTTTATGTGAATCTAAATTTTGAACAAGAGTCAAAGGAAATGATTGAAGATCTACAAGCACACTTTTTCACAGCACAATTGGAAGTTATGCAATGTAAATCTGCTCATGAAACTTGGGCAAAACTTGAGAATATTTACAAAGGTGATGGAAAGGTTTAGCAAGCTAAGCTTTAGACTTTTAGAAGGCAGTTTGAAAGTTTGAAGATGGAAGAAGAAGAAGATATAGCAAGTTATCTCTTGTGAGTTGATCAAATAGTAAATCAGATTCAAGGTCTTGGAAAAATGTTAGATGAGTCAAAGGTGGTACAAAAGGTTTTGAGATCTCTACCAATGAGATATGATGTAAAGGTTTTAGCTATTGAGGAGATCAAGAATTTAGCCAAGCTAAAGATGTATGAGCTTCATGGTATTCTCACGGCATATGAGATGCAAACAGAATAAGATAAACCCTCAAAGAGAGAAGTGGATTTCAAGACATCAAAGAAGGAGAAAGCTAAGATTCAAGAATCAAGTGATAGTTCCAGTGATGATGAAGATGACAATGGAGCACTTTTCATTCACAAGCTGAAAAGAGGAATATGGCAGATGAAAGTAAGCTAAGAATGGAGGAGTTGAAAAGCACAGACGGTAACTCACGGTAAATATCAAGGAAAATTAACTTTTAAATGTTTTAATTATGGAAAGATTGGACATTTTTCAACTAGATGCCTAGATAAGGTTAATGATAATGAAGAATAAAAGCCTACATACAAGAAGAATTTCAAAGGCAAATCTAAGAAGGGATTCAACAAAAAGAGCCTGTATTTTAAGGATCCTAGCTCAAGCGAAGATAGTGGAGTCAGTGATTCAGAAGAAGAAGAGATTTTGTTCATGGCCTTTCATGAAGATGATCAAGAAGAAGAAGAGGAAGAAGCTGAAGTGAATATCGAAGGAGAGCTAATTTGTGCCTTAGAAGAGTTAGAAGCTGTTCAGAAGAAGAATCGAAGATTAAAGTGCCAGATTGAGAAAAATGAACAAGAGTCAAAGGACATGATTGAAGATCTACAAGCACACTTTAAATAAGCCAATAAAAATTAAGAAGACCTCACAGCACAATTGGAAATAGAAAGAAAAGAATGTCAAAGGTATGTTATTGAGTGGGTTCTCAAGTTTTTTGAGAGGGACCGGCAATTGCATCATTAAAAGAAGATATTAAGAAAGTAGTCAGTGATAAAGTAGTCTATGATTCTAAATTTAAAGATAGCACTAACATGTTGAATAAGATATTGTAAAGTCAAAAAACAAATTTAGATAAGACAGGTATCAGATTTGAAAAGAAAAAGAGCTATGTTGAAGCTCTTACATAAGAGGAAACAAAAAGGGGACAAGTGAAGAATACAGAGGACATTCCAAATAGAGAAGGTTAGAGAGAACAAAGATACAAAAGACAATAAGGTCAGAGATATATAGATAGGTCTTATTTTTATGGCTATTGTTTTTATTGTAATGGATATGGTCACAAGAAATTAGAATGTAGAAAAAGAGCTAACAATTTCAGAAATAAAGAGAAGGAAAGTCAAGTAGAGTCAAGCAGAAGCCATAACTCTTTTGCTCCTCTATCAAGCTTTGATGAAGATACCATAGTATGTTACAAGTGCAATAACTTCAGACACATAGCTTGGTATTGTAGAAGCGTGTTTGAGTCAGTCAAAAAGGATCAGAGTTTCAAAGCTCCATTCATCAAGAAGGAGGTACAGACATGTTCATGGTAGAATAAACAACCTCAATATTTTATGATGGTTCAGACAGCTCTACATGTAAGAGGTAAAGATCAGCCATGGTTAATTGATAGTGGATGTTTGAGGCATATGATAGGAGATAAAAGTAAATTCATATCTCCAAAGAAGATCAATAGTGGTACAGTGAGATTCAGAGATAAAAACACTACCAAGATAGTTGGAAAAGGTACTTTGAGTTTGGATTATGGTAAAACAAAGACTAGGAATGTTTTATATGTAAAAGGTCTTAAGTATAATCTGTTGAGTGTTAGTCAAATATGTGATCAAGGATACACATTAAGGTTTCATGCTAAAGGTTGTGAGATTAGAAGAAAAAATTCAAATGAGTTGATTGCAGATGCTCAAAGGATAGGGAACAATGTGTATGTATTGTCAGATATCTTCTCAAAGGCACAATCAAAGGACACATTTAAAGATCTATGAGAGGAGTTGGGAGTAATTTCTATTACTTCCTGCCATTAATGTTCAACATCAATTGAGGGGGAGCTAAGTTTTAGCTCTAGGTAGGCCCTTTGCCATTGATGTCAAAGGGGTAGAATAATAGGTATAGGTACGGTGTATAAAATAGGTACAAGGAACAGGTACAGGTTGTTATAGTAAGGGGGAGTTACTGTATGTTTTTAGATGACAATATGTGTAGGTGACTAGATGTGGTAGTTTTAGGATTGAGGTTGCCATCAATGACAAAGGGGGAGATTATTGGAAATATTGTCGTTGATGTTAAAGGTCTAGCATTATTGGTGATAAAGGCCCCATTGCATTTAATATTGTTTGTAATAGAAATATCTTGGCTTATGTGAGTTAATATTTATTTAATATTAATGAATATATTTTTGGTTGCATATGAGACAAAAGAAGGGCCCATGGAGAAGTCAAAGAGCCACGGGGTAAAGACAAAAGAAGGATGGGATGCATTTTCCCATGAAGAGTCATCTTGGGGAATTCCAAGAGTCACCAAGTGAAGACAAAAGAGGAAGGGCACAATTTCTCATGAAGGGACACTTTGAGGAATATGAAGAGTCACCAAGATAAGGACAAAAGTAGGAAGGACGTGTTTGGTCATGAAGGGTCACTACATGACTTTTCAAAGGCAAGAATATGAATGGTCATACAAGTTTGGTGCCATTTTCCATGAGGATTGAAGGGTCACAAAGGGGAAAGGCCAAAGGTCATTTGGAAAGCTATAAATAAAGGCTTGAGAGGCCATTTGTAACAATGAGAGATAGAGGTTGATTTGATATTGTAATATCTAGCGTAGAAGAGCAATTGTGAGAGATGAATATGATTTGTATTTGTAATATCTAGCTTGGAAGAGCAAAGGTGAGAGAGAGGAAAGAGATGTTGTATTGAACTATCACTTGTTGAGATAGCAACATTAAGAGATAGGTGTGTGGCATACATAAAGGGGTTGGTGCTCTTGTGGGTTGGTGCTCACAAATTATTGTTGGGTTGGTGTTCTATGCAAAGGGGTTAGTGCTCATGTGGGTTGGTGCTCATAAATTTTTGTTGGGTTGGTGCTCGGAAAAGGGGTTGGTGTTCTTGTGGGTTGGTGCTCATGAATAGTTGTTGGGTTGGTGCTTAGCAAAGGGGTGTGGTGCTCGTGTGGGTTGCTGCTCACAAATAGTTGTTGGGTTGGTGCTCAACAAAGGGGTTGGTGTTCTTGCAAGCTTGGATTGTGAATATTGTTTGGGTTGGTGCTCATTCATATACTTGAGATTATTTTTCATGGTTTTTCCCACATTGGGTTTCCATGTTATATCTAGTGTCTCTCTCTATCTTGTGTGGTGTTTATTTTTTGAGTTTTATTGCATATCTTGAATGTTTGATTAAGTGTAATTTGGTTAAAGTAAAGTTTTATAAGATATATGATATACTGATTCACCCCCCTGCTCTTAGTATATCTCGTGTTTAACAATTTGTATTTTTAATGTAATAAATTATTACTAAGGTGTCATCTATATGAGTGGTGTTTGAACTATTTGAACATGTCATACCTATATAACACCATGACCAACCATATTTTTATTTTTGTTGAAAGGTTTTGGCTTGTCTACCATATTTGTTGGATTGAAAATTTAATCTTGGTTCTAATTTTGATTTTGATATTTATTTTGATTGGAAGATTGACCTATAGAGTGTAATAAGAGATTAAGAACAAGCTCAAAATTCAAATTTTTCATGAATATATTGGTCAACACAATGTCTATCAATGTATGTAGACATATACTAACTAATACATGCCATATTTAAAGACAGGTTACAAAAATTTCACCTCCATTTTGCTTGATAGTACATAAATCCACCATAGTTAACTCATGTTCCATATTATATGAAAAGTTTTTGATATACTTATATAACAATTCATCAAAATTTAGAATATAATTATTTTTAAAATGTGTAAACCACTATAATGTAGATCTAGCCAGACTCCATGAGAATAAACAAAGTAAAATATTGCTTTTATAACTGACCTCTTGGAAAGAAACAAAGAAGAAGTTTAGAGGTTCTCTTGGATCTCATTTTCCTTTATATTTATCAACTTTGGAATAACAATGTGAGATGGTAAAGGTATATGGAAAATACTAGAATCAAATGGATATGAACATTCATGATCCATATTGTACTTTTTATTTAGATTATCAACCTGTAATCTTGATATGATATCTTTAATCACTTGTAATTCATAAGCGAGGAGAGTATTTTCAAAAATGGATAGAATATTATATGACTAAAAATGGTATTATGGATTGGTAGGATTTGAATCAATATTTTTTCCGATACAATTAGAATTGTCAATTCTATATCTAGGATTAAATTGAGTGGGAGTAATTTGGTATGGATTATGATTACAAGATAGAATGGAAATACATTATTGTGGTAGAAGAATAAGTGATTTCTTTTGTATTATGAATTGTTGTAGATTAGTTGGAACCTGATGATGTGTATTGGATAAGACTTGAAGAACATTAGAGGGACCTTTAGACACATTGGACTAAGGAAGTTGCAAATTTGATGGAATAGTTTGTGGTTCAATGGCAACTTATTGGGAATTCCCAAATTTGGAAATTATTATGAAAGAATTCAATCAGATGAATTTGCAAGAATGGGCTTGTGTGGCACTTGATAGGGATTTGTAAAATTTTGAATTTATTATACAATAAGTTGTGAAGATTCTACACGTACCTTTTGTTTAGGAGCCATATACATTTTGACATGAGAAAGTGGATCAACTATGGGATATTTTTATTGATTTTCAATTACAGGACCAACAACTAAATTGTGCATTAATATACAAAGGGCATTAATTACTTAGTTATATTATTTCAATTTAGTGATAAAAATGGGTGAAATTTTTAGTATAGATTCAAGTAATTTCTTCCATTTTCTCTATGTTTAAATATTTATTGATGTTTGAACCTCTTTAGCACTATGGAAAGAAGAATGTGTATCATTAGTCCACTCCATAATTTTGACATGGTTGGGTGTAGGTTATGTTATTTATTCCCTATGTATATTCTTTATAGGGAAATCATGAGGGATTTTGGTTCCCATATCTAGTAAATGCACAAGATTTTTTTCCTCTATTGACACATATTGGTGCTCAAAATGGGTTTGAGGTGCATCATAAAGAGGTGGCTCTTATTCATATTATAACTAATGAACTTTGATACCTTATTAATCCTAAGGATAATCATCCTCATATAATTTTTGCTCATATTGGTATTGTATAAAGGGATCAATTTCATTTTGAATCTAATCATCCTCATAAATGGTATTATAGGCCATACCACTTTGAGTGTAATGAGGCATATTTGAATAAATATTTAGACTAGACTTGGATAAGAAAAAAATGTTTTGGGAATGGACAAGAGGAAACTCTTTAGAAATGACAATACTTGAACAAATTTAAATTGGAGTAAGCTTTTAAATAAGAAAAGTGGTATGAATTTACATTAATGGCATAATGGTATTATTTCACACATTAAAAGGGTATGAACATATGTGTTTTGAACAAGGTAGAATGAAATAAATTTAACTAAAAACATGAATAAATTAATTCCTATTGGTGTAAGTATAATGTGACAATGTTTGACCAAATGAGGACTCAATCAATCTCACCTTGCACTAGAAACTAACATAGGTTTAGGGGATAATCACTGATCCTTTTGATATACTTACTTTTGAGAGGATAAAATTTAGGATTCTTTAAAATTAATTAATTATTGTATGTTATTGGTAGGGTTTTTAAAGCCCCACTTCTCTCAAAATGTCATAGGTGAAAGGAAATCTTTAATAGATATTAACCTTTACATCCTTTCATCAGTGATAATTCTACATACAATAGGTTTTTAATCTAAATTTATATTTGGCAAAACTAAATGGTCTTATTATACATTGTGATATGTGGGTGTTTTAGAATAATCTATCAATTGGGTGTCAAACTATCTAGATTATTACAAGAGGATCTTGTTACTTTTACAACAACTTCATTTGTCAATTGCTTAGTGAAGTGTGATGTTTATTACATGAATGCCCTAATGACCTATTTGACTTGTCAAGTTAACCCTCAACCATCATCTAATTGAGTAGAATGCTCAATATTTTTACCCCATTACATAAGTTAGATTAGTATGATGTTGGGAGATGAAACTCTAGGTCAAAAAACCCTTAAATAACTTATGATTAGGTGATTAAATGCCACTCACTAATCCAAAATAAATGAAAAAAATGAAAGACGTATTTTATTTATGAATCTTAGGACCCCACAAATGGGCTTGAGAAGAGCATACATAAAGTAAGATTTTAAGAGACAAAAAGACAACCAAATAATAATGATAAAAAACACAACTATCTAATCAAATAACATAAGGTAAAATTCCCTTAAGATTATCGAAGCAGTTTTAGTTTTTTTTTTTTTTTAAGCACCAATTTGTAATGTGAATGAAATTTTCCTTGATTAGTTGTAAAATCAAACTAAAAGTATGTTAAACCTATAATACAAGTGGTTAAATTTTCAATAAATGGTTTTAATCTCTTTAAGGAGATCAACTTCAATTATTTTATAAATCTTTAGTTTTCACATAGATAAAATTTCATCGATATGTAGGACTTTTCCCCTATTTTAGAAACCTACATAGAAAAAAAATAGAAGACAAAAAAACTAGACAACTATGTTTTCATCAATTACAAGGATGATTTCACTAATTAGGATAATAATTTTGTTAATTTTATGACAAATTTGATAAACATAGTGACAATTTAGTTAAAATTAAAATAAATTCACTAATGAGTAGAAAACCAAACTTGGAACAATTTCATCGATAAGTGAACAATTTTTGCCAAAACTCAGAAAATGAAGTATGTCTAAAATAGAACAAAGTCACTAATAATGTTTCTAATTTTACCTAAATTTAAAAAAATTAATGGAAATATAGGTCAATTTCACTAATAAGGAGACCTATGTGAAAATAGAATAGAATAGACTAGAAAAGAAAAGAGATGATTTTATTGTTTACAAAGAAAATTTCATCAATTAGCAAGCATAGATGATTTCACCATTTTCAGGGGAAATTTTAATGATACATAGAGACAGATAGAATATAGGAAAATTAACATAAAATATCCAAAATATCAATATTCTTTCCAAAGCAATATTAGTATACAGGCTCAAATGAAAGGTGTGGGGTGCATAGTCCCACTAGTCATGTCATATGTGTCAATAGAATGACAATCCTCTATATTTTCACAAAGTTGTTAAGAAAACAAACAAAGTGATATCAAATGAAAATTACACACCTAATAACTCATGAGCTTAAAAAATATAAAAGGACTATAATGTTTTAGAGATTCAAAAAAATGTAATGCAAACCTTCATTATAGCTTGTCCTTATTGGGATGTGGCTCAGATGTTTCTTTTGATGGAATTTATCAATTCCAAATATATTTAGACACCTACATTAAGTATATGGATCGTGTTGAATTTATCAAAGAATAAATTATTGATGCACAAAGAGACTTGATGATTTGACAACACTTCATCATATATCTTGAGCATGTTGAAATACATTGTAAAAAGATGTATTTATAGCAAATTCAGATCAAGGAAGACATTTCATCTTGAAATGAATATGAATGGTTAAAAATTAAATCTTAAGAGTGTACATGGATTGATTATATTATACCATCATCTCAATCAAGATGAAGGTTAAAGGATGATTTTTACAAATATCAACGATGGATGAATATAATCCCTTAATTTTATTTCCAAGATGAAGGGTAGAAGATGCCCCTTGTAAATATCAAACATAAATGAATGTGGACCCTTCATCTTTTTTCCAAGATGAAGGGTGGATAATCCTCTCCAAAAAATCACATGTATTCAAATATGGGCCCTTCATCTTTTTTCCAAGATTAGGGGTGGAGAATAATACTCATTTATTTATAATTCTTTTAATAATTGATGTGCTCATAATTGTATATTCTTAGGATCTCAAGATTCCCTCTTTTCATGAAGATGTCCTTAGGAGGGGGACAAGAGGAAAATTAGTAATTGGAAGAGTAATTAATTAATTAGCTCCAAGACCTATTTAATTAATACAATGTGAGGAAATGATTATTAGACTGAAATTAAGGAGAATGTAATTGAACAGAGAAGGGAAAATTAACAAAGATTTTATAATTTCATAATTCATGTCATTACATGAAGCTTTTCTAGGAAAAATTATGTAGAATTTTGTATGTTTGACATGGAACAATAATCCTAACACCTCTAAAAATCCCCAAGCAAATTAGTCAATATTTTATGATCCCTGCAACATTTTAGGAATGTTAGGTATATTATTTGCTTAGCTAATTTAATCTAAAGCCTCTCAAGAAGCCTATAATTTTATTATATATCCCTCCCATTAATGGTTCATATAAAATATTTTATACTTTCATAGTTCATACCATTATATGAAGCTTTTATGGGGGAAAACTATGTAGAATTTTTGATGCAAAGAAGTTGATTTAAAACATCGAGCATCAAAAATTCTACACAATTTTTTCCCTAAAGAATTTCATGTGAAGGAAAAATTACCAAATTTATTAGAGAATAGGTGTTTGAACAAATAAATTGACTAAAAATGATAATTGAATAGAAAAATTGGTAATTGAATAGAGATTTACAATTGAACAAAGGATTTGATAATTGAACAGAGAATGATAATTGAACAAAGATTTTGATAATTGAAAAGATCTAATATGTTGATCTTGTCATACTTTTTTATGCCCCAAAGTGAGTTCAAATTTATATATTAGATGAATATATGGCTTTGGACCTAACTATGTGTAATTTATTTGAATCATTCCATTGTATAATTTTGGCATGGAAGTGTAAAAATAGAGAGTCTACATCAACCATTACCATATACATAAAAAGTGATTATTATAAGTATAAACACATTTATATTATTAAAATGGAAACTATTTTTATTTTTATAGGATTTTAAAAATAGGACATAATATCAATGAGTTAAATCATATTATATATTGGAAAGAAACCCTTAGATATATCATATATCTAATAGTTCGTGGACCAAAATAAATAAATACAAAGGTATGGGTTATGCCTCATACACATTAGGTACCATTTAAATCAGGATGCTCATGGTTACAAAAAATGAAATCAACATGGATGTTAATCACCATTGCATCACCTTTTCACATGACTAAAGATTAATTTCACATACCATATGATGGTAAAAATAAATAAGATATTGAAGGTAAAGAGGAATATGTCATATTTTCAAAATTATAAAAATTAAAATATTAAAGAGGATTATTTACTATATTAATATTTATTATTTTAATATAATTCTAAAATTTATAAAAAAAACATTAAAATAATTAAAATATCAAAATTTGATTATACATAGTTTCTTGATTGCTTCATCATGTTATTCCTCCACTTCTTATAAATGTGATCAAATTGAGAAATATTTTATCCCTTGAATATATATGATTTTTTGGTATCTTGGTTCTTATTTTTGACTATCCATATTTGAATATTCTAACATAGTGACATCTACTACCACATTTTTCCATTTAGCATGTTTTTCTCACATTCTGAATAGAGCAAATTATATTTTTATCTCAAATGCATTATCAACCAGAAATAGTCAAGATCAATTATCTATATTTTCCTAAGTAATTTTATCATTTATTATATGATTTTTACATATACATCATAAATTTAGTAAAAAAGTCCTTAATACATCCATTTTTTTGATTTGATACTCAATTTCAGTTTACACAACACAATTATTCATGAAAAATATTGCATGTGTACTATATTTCTCATACATGTGATTACATACCTTGACATGTGTAAATTTGATGATATTATTATGTAAAATCACTACTATATACCCCTATTATATATCACATGTGTCTTTTTTATATAATTCACATATACAATGAGGGCATATTTCTCATACATGGCCACATCATCATATTTATTGCATACTTTACTTTCACACATGTTATAGATTGTTCATATCTCTTCCCTTTCTTCTACTTTAAAATCCTTATTTACTTAAACTCTTTTGTGATTTTTGGAAAAATTCAAAAATATACAAATAATTCAAATATTAAAAAAACATTAAAAAGATTTTTTAAATGCAAAATTAGGACCTGAGCATGATTAGACATCTATTTTACATCATTGTCATGTGTTATTTATCTCATTATTGGTAAATAACATATTTTTTATCGCACATATAATTCACTAATATTTGTGAGTTATTCAGGACATACAAACTTTACATGGACTAATATGTTGGAATTGCCTCTACACATAGGCCATGTCATGTTCTAGGCATTTTTTTCTAAAGGTTATAATATTTACAGGTGTTACCATTCTATTACTCCTATAGTGTTAAGTTGTATAGTCTTTAAAATGTCTTGTTAACATCTCTATCTTATATTGTGTACATAAATATGTTATTTTCTAGAATATGATCATATAACATATAGATGGTGTAGACAACATGTCTTATCCTAAGTTTCATTAATGTTACTACTTATACATAGTAGATTATAATTTTGTTTGTCTATTGTGCATGGGCCTTGGCCCATATGTGAAAATTTATTGAATATCTCTATGAGACCTTTGTTTGGTATGTGTGACATTTTAACATGTCCATTGCTTGCAGTTGTTAGCCATATATTATGTGCACCATTAGAAAATTTCCCTTATTTGAGACATTATTGGTGTCTTTTACATGTCGTACTTATCCTTGTGTGTGAAATATTTAATTATATAAAATTTTAACTTGTCCCTTGTATGTGTCCCTTGTACTTTTCATTTGACAATGTTCTTATATTTGTGTGTTTGTTGAGTTTATTAAGTTTGATGAGTGCCAAGATCCATATCATGCATTAACTATTGTGTAGGTTTCTTCTATTACAACTAATTTTATGAGTTTCATTGATACATTTATATAGGCCTTACCTCATATGATTCATTTATATTTTTTGAATGATACATATATTACCATGATGACATGCATTATCACATATTCTACATTATTTAATGATTGCATCTTGATATTAATGATATGATTAACTTTTATTTTAAGATGAGTGACTTTCAAGGCACATTACCTTACCTCAAAAGGGGTAATTTTAGTGGGTTTTTCATACATTAAATAATCCTATATGGTCAAAAATTAATTTTGGGTACATAATACATTTTCAAATAATGCAAAATAGTTCAAAAATTCAGTCATTAGTACATTGTAATACATATGCACTCAAATTAAAATAAAAAATATATATTCATATAATTTTGGGTGCATGATATATATTCATACACAAGATTCAAATAGAATTTACAAATTCACATCTATATATAGTTATAAAATTTTACATTTATCATATAATGACATGATACATATGCATGCCATACTTTCAATATTATTTTCTATCTGTGGTCACGGTAGAATAATGGATGTTATCCATTATTTTTTATCATGTATACTATCACTAAGGAATAAAGTGATAATTGAATCTAAAATCCATCTATAGTGGTTAAAACATTTAAGGTACATAGTGCATAAATTGGATATTCAATACCTTCAACACTATAGTGTGCGAATTCATTATGGATTCCAACCCATTTCTATCATGGGGTTACTAATACCAATAAAATTTGAGGCTCATATTACCCTAAATGGGCTCTATTTTATATTCATGTTTGATCCAAATTAGGGCTTGATCACTCTAAATTAATCATTGTTTCAATTAAGGAACAAATAGTCCAAGTGTTTCATGGGAAGCACCAATTCTCCAATGCTTATAATAAGCATCATCTTCAATTAATGTTATAAAAACAACATTGATTTCATAGATATAGGTGTATTCATGTAATATCCATGTCATAAGAATAAAATTAGATGAACAAGAACTAGTGAAAATCCAATGTAAATAAAGCATTCAATATTTTTTAATTCCACATTTTCTTAACTAGGTTATTTTAAGTTTTTTAATTATCATTAACATATTGTCAATTGTGACTACTTTGTCTTCTTAACATATTTATATATTCATTAATATATTTTTAGGCTTTCTAAATTACCTAAAAAGGGTTAAAACTATGTTTGATTTCATTATCAAAAATCAAATATAGCCATGTTGGTTATGTTTGGTTCATTGTTAGAGACATCATGATTATAAGGTTGACTTGTAAAGGTCATAAAGCCTAAATCATGTTCATTTTAATCATTATCATGATCTCATGATCAACACAAAACTTTATAAGGTTATCATGGATTTAAAAATTAGTTAAACTATTCTTAAAAGTCTTAATGAGACCTTGGCATCATTATATTTTTTTTACATTTGACTTCGCTCAAATGACCTGATTATCAATCTAGATTTTTGCACGAAAAAAATGGATAAGTTTCCAATTGAATCATTTATGGTTTACTAAGGTAGAAGTTAGAGTGGAAGGATTGAGTATAATGTGGCATCCTCCACTTGCATTCATTTTCCATATTCACTTCCCCAAATTTAGTGAGGATCAAATTTATACAACCACTCTTTGAGGTGTAAATTTCCAAGCCTTCTTGGGTTCCTGTAATTATTTAAGAGATGAGCTATGGCCTATATATATAAAAAATATATTTTTAACAAGGTTACGAAGATAATGAAATATTGAGGGAAAATCTTGGAGCAAAAAATTGCAAGCATGTTTTATTTCCTTCCTGATAAATTTTTCTATGTTTTAAATATTATGAATAATATAGTAAACTATGAATAAGACAAGTTATTTAGGGTATAAACCCATATAAGTATACCTTGGTATACCTATACAAGAAAATACTTTGATTTAGGTAAATATTCATATTAATATGGTTATATAGAATAATCTATGTGTTAAGAGTTGAATATACTCGATAAATGGTTGAATGTGGTTTTGCCATAATAAAATTAGTTGAATGTGTGGGTGGGAGTCTAACCTTGAAATCTAAGTTTATGATTTTATATGTCCTCTATTTAGTAACTGAATACCTCACCTTGGATGTTGAAACTAAGTTGAAAACAAGCAATTATGGGTTTTGGGTATGACTTTATTATTCATGTGGTATTTTGTTGCATGTGCAACTTGCTTCTTTTCGGCATAAGATTTCTCCTTTGATAATGAGTAACATTGATAGGTTTTTGCATATGAAACTTACTTGTTTATAGGAAAATGGTTACTTCTTTGGTGGTGTGTAGAAGTGGTATATTGCATACTATATTATTGAGTCATGTTCCTTGATTTTTGATACTATTGTTTTGGTTTTGAATGTGTAGGAAGGTTGGATTCTATTATTCGACTAAACTATTTATTTAGACTTATGCCAGTATGTAAAGAATATGTGTAAATATTATAAATTAATCATTTCTTATGTAAATGTGTTGTTCCTTATTGATTTTGTTCTTTTCACTAATTTCTATATTTAATCTTAAAATGTATGGATTTTCTAGTGGTGACTCATGCTAATTAGTATATATATTCCTGTTAGCCCTTGTGTGCTTCAAAAGGATGCTTGATATGTGAAAAATATATTTTTCTAATAAAATTTCATGTTTATAATAGTTGGTTTGAATGGACCATTTATTAATGCTTTATTCCATCTTATTTGAATGTTTGTAAGGTTTCATCTTATTTGAATGTTTGTAAGGTTTAATAAAATTATCTTCACACCATAGTATATCCAAAGGATACATTATTATTTAGATATCTTGAAATTACTTTGAAAAAGTTTGATTACATGCTTAAATTTTAAGAAATGATGGAAATTTTACATATACCTGAGATCTTATTAGTAAGATTAAACATTGAAATTATTGCCTAGATGTTTGTATTTTACTTTTTTAATTAACAATACTAAGTAATGATCAAAGAATTTGGAATGTGGTAATTTTTTCTCTTTTATAAGCAAATTGGAAATAAATTTAATTTCAAGGTAAGCTGATTTTTATAGTTATTTGTTGATGGATGTTCATTAAATAATAAATTGCATCCTACTTATAAGGTAGTATGATTTCAGCTTAGCTACATGGTTTACTTTCAAGGAAGGTTTGCATGAATAATGATTTAAATAACAATAATTTTATAATCTTACATTATTGGTATCTTGATTTAATTTTATTAAAATGCTTATCCATAAGGGATTTAAAATTTATAGCTATGTGTTGACTTGTATCTTGGCATACACTAGTGCATTTTTTGAATGGACTATTGGTAAACCTCCATTTATCACATTGTTGGACTCTTTGTAATATGATTAATCATTATTTATCTCTTGTTGTTTGGTTGGATAATTATTAAAAGGATATAGGAAGCACTAAAATCATGTTTTGTTAGTCTTATAGAATATTGGTGTATCATTTATCCTTATTTTGGTGTAATCTCTCAATTTATACCATGATGTAATAACCAAAAAGTGTATAATTATTGTATCAACCTCAGTAACCTCTGTTTAGAATTTTTATTCATTTAATAATAAACATTAGTTTTTGATGACACTGTTTTTAAATAATATATGTTGTTTAACTTTGGAACTATTATACAAGTGCATTGGCATTCTTGATTCCTTAATATCACTTAAGTGCATATGTTAGTTTCAAATTTGTAATCATGTAATGTTTATGAACATGATTATGAATGGTAACACCATGTAATTTATGTATTCTTAATTTTTTTGCATCAATGACTAATAATTTTAAAGCATTATGAGTTGTGATAAACCAAGTGGTTTAAATACATTATTATTGTTAGAGGTACAATCACTAAGAGGGGGTGAATCAGTGAGCCTAGATATTTCAATTTCAATTCCAATATTTTAAAACTATGTAAACAATAAAAATATATCAACTTGATAAAGAAACATTAGTAAGAGACCTCATTCATTCAATGCATATACAAGATCAAACACACAACACATAGTTCCTATGGGAAACCCTCATGGGGAATAAAACCCAGTCTCAAGCCTACAACACATGGACTACTTGTCTTATAAGAGATTAAAAACAAGATACTGATCAAGTCATTCTAACTAGAAACCTTGGTTAAGTCCTTCTGACCTAAAGCCTTTAGTGAAACACCTATTTCACAAGGAACAACTACCCCTAAGGAAGATCAAGTCCTTTACACCCTCCTATGAAATGAACACCTCCACCTTAGAACTAATGTTTTTAACACTTGATGATGGATACCTAATTTTATAACCCCTACACAAACTTCCTCTCTATCTTATGCAAGTCTCTCACATAGGCATGCCACAATCTCTCACCTTATTCACTCAAACTATCCTCATATGCTCACTCAGACCTCTTCACATAGCTTAAAACTACAATATCACTATTATGACATCAAAAATATGGCATGAATGTCATACATATTCAAAAAAATATTTTACTCATCAACTCATCCAATAGTCACACTACATTTCCTCTCTTCTTCATTTCAATGCTCACTCACCACCAACAAGCCTTGCACAAGTCAAGAAACCATCTCATTTGGTTTCACTATTTATATAGGCTTTATGATGAAAACCTGATCTTAAAAAGCTCTGAAACCATCATATTTTGAGCTAACTTCATATTACATGCCTATTAGTCAAGCATTCCTTGTAGCCCTATTTTCCCTATTTATTGGACATAACTCTTTTTCAGTTAACTCAAAAATGAAAGTAAAATCATTTATGGATACCCATTAAGCCCTTCTATAAAATACTAAAAAATCTCTTGAGGTTACTTTGTACATAATTGTACTTTCTTCTTTAAGCCCTATTCCAATTAGCCCTCCTTTAGTGCAAAACCCCTTGTCCAGAGTGATGTACAGACTTTATAATTAAAAAAAGCATCATTACAGATACCCATTATCTTTTTATATGTTCATAAATCATTTTTTAGTGCACTTATTTGGAGAAATTCACTTTTCCTATATTGGCATATGCTCTTTCCTTCACATACACCTAGGATCCACTTGGCAATTGTTCTTTTCCATACTTCTCCATATTGTAGTACCTTTAAACCACTTCAAAAAGTTTTATAACATCATCAAGGTTAAAATTCAAAAGTTTAAAGAGGTTTCAATCATTAAAACTCATTTTGAGGACTAGAAGCTAAATCAGGATTTTCCCTTGGACAGTCACAGGCTGAGAGCTAATTAATTTTTATATGAGTGTTATACCCTATTTAAAGGGTTAAAATCAGTTTTATAGGGTCTTTATTGATTCCCTACACCTTTTAAAAAAAATAATAAAGTCATTTGGATTAATATTTTAGGAGTTATGTCCTTTTTAGTGACTGGGAACACATTTTTCTGAACTATTCCAGAACTACAGGTCTGTATTTTGACCATAACTTTTTCCAAATTGCTCTATTATATCTAAAACAACTTTCATTGGATTATTAACTATAATTTTCATCTACACACAAAATTTCACAACTTTTAATTGGGTAAATCTTGAGATATACCCATTTTTCCAACCGTGGCCTAACTTTTTGTCCACACAGGCCTGAATTCCAACTGTGGAGTTTTTGGACATTAATGGGGTTTCTAACGCCTGTTTCTTCCTTTATTAAGTTCATACCTGACTCAGGGACCCATTTCCATACCATTTTCAACTCCATACAAACATTTTCATGTGAATTTTACCTTAGACAATGAGCTGTATTTTTTAATTCCTGAATATCTAGTTTAGGCCTATTTGGGCTTCTTATGACATTCAAAGCTCTTTTAGATCTCTTGTTCACAGAATATCAGTTTAAACTCATTCCCAACATGTCAAATAACCAGTCTTCATTTATTTTTCTAAATTTTCTCAAGTGAACTATCATCCACACACTCATACATATACACACACAAGCCTATTTACCAGAATTTCATAAAGAGACCATAACATGAAACAAAACATTCATTCTCCTTAGATCAATTAATAAACTTACAATTTAATATCAATGTCCATGGCTTTAAAATCCTTGATTTATCCTTCATAAATTCTTTAATTCTCCTTCTCTTCTCATCCTCTCTCCTTAATGAATTCTTCTTATTTTCTCTCTTTTCAAGAATCTCTCTTCCAACTTCTACGCCCAAATTGGGCTTAAGGCAAACAAATGTTGTTTTTAAGTTTTAACAATATTCTAAGGTTGAAAATAGTTTAAACCATTTCCCCCTAATTTACTCAATAGCCTAACCATTACTTTTTACCTTTTTACTTTCACTTTTTGATAATTACATTTTACTTTCAAGGTGAAATTTTGAAATCTCACAATTTGGAGGGAAAACTAAAATTTGAATTTTCATACTAGAATTTGAACCATTGTAGATGCTCCTGCATCATACTCTCCCTCTAGAAAAGATTTGAACCTTAGTTCAAATGAGATGCTTCCTCCATGCTTTAGCCTTCACTCGTACACCTGGATCCCAAGGTCTTGTTACCAATACCAATGCTTGTGTTTGATAGTCTTTGTTCTTCATCTTGCTTTTCTTCCTCTTCTGGTATATTCTTCTCCTCATCTCCTTCTCATCTCTCATCTCCCACTTCCATGCTTCTTCATCTTCATACATATCTTCTAGATCTTCTTGTTGTTCTACTTGGTTCATGAGCTTCTTCAATGACTCATGTATGTCATTCACTTCAGCAACCTTCATACCTGCATACAAAACATTCAAAGCCACCTTAGTAGAAAACATTTGAGGCCATGAAGCCTCTTGGCTGCCTTCACATTCTTGCTCCTTGATCAAAATTGTCTTTGCCTCTTTACTTTGCTCTTGTCTTGTTTCACTCTTCCCAATGCTGCCTTCATCATGGTTTGTACCTTCATTCATCTTTCTTGAATTACCAAATAGCTCCTCCAACATTCTCAACTCTTCCTTTAGTGAGCTCTCATCTATCTCACTATCTTCATCAAAATTGGGCTGATCACACACAAGGATTACTTGCCCTTTATCTCTTATCTCATCTTTTCTTAGCTTGTCTTCACATAAATCAACTTCTTCATCAATATACTCATCAAATACAATTGAAACACCCTTACCTTGTGTCTCCTTGCTTTCTTCAATCTCTGCTTGAAGCCATCTTGATTGCTTTGCTGTATACTTTCTTGTTTTCTCATCATCTATCCATTTGGAACTCTCTTCATGTTGCATATTAGTCCTTACAGCCACTTTCCATCTTTCATTTCTCATGAAAATATCATTGAAGGATTCAAAAACATCATCACAAACAATGTGTTTACCTTTCATCTTTGCATCCTCATACTCTACCTCATTATCCCTTGAGAAGTTTTCTTTCTTACCTTCATTCTCTTGGCTGCTTGAATCATCTTCAATCCTCTTCCATTGACTTCTTGGTGTTGCTATCTCAACACTCACATCTTCTTTCTTTGCCTTCTTAGGCAACCACATCTGAATCTTCTTCTTACCATTTCTCTTCTCAAGCCATGTAGGCATCTTGTAACCATGCTCTTGTATCAGCACTTCCTGTTTCTTGGGAGTTTGCTTCTTCCACCATTTAGGCATCACATACCCATGCTTAAATTATCTTTTTGAAGGCTCTATCATCTTCCTTAACTCTTGCATCTGTACATTAGCAGCTTCATGCTTATAATAACAATCAAAATCAGATCTTAACACTTCATTTACCTCTTTAATAACTTGTTCCATGGAGAAATCTTTCTCTCCCTTTGTTCTTGGCTATCCTCTTCCCTCTTCTTGGCATTCAATGGCATCATGAAATTCAGCTTCATCTTCTACCTCTTCTCTTACTTGTATGGGTTCTTCAACACCTCCTTTATGCATTAACCAATGCATCTCTTCTTCTTCCTTATCAACAGCAGCAAACTTACTTCTCTTTCCTCTTACACATTCACTTATGTACTTTATGTCTTTTCTTGCACCAATCTCTTCACTCTCCAAGGCCCTTCTCTTGAACTTCACAAGGCTGCTCATACCTGTACTTACCCATGCAAAAACAACATTAGATATAAAAACAAGAGACCATAATGTCTCCATGAGTGTCCTCTTCATCAACACTCTCATCTTCTCAAGTGCTCTTCCTAGCACTTCATCTTTTCTTTCTCCTCTAATCTCGTTCTCCTCAATGAGAACCTTCTTCACAACTTCTTCTTGCTGCTCACTTGGCAACCTTCTTATCTTCTTGCCTCTTTGGGCTTCTCTCTTCATGGCAATCTTCTTTTGCCTTCTTCTCCTCTTCACTAGGAGATCTATTGGCCACTTTATCCTCTTATTTATTGGCCATACCCATGATTTCTTATTCAACTGCATCCAAGACTCATATTCATCTTTAATCTTAGCTAACTCTCTCTTCAAATTAGCAATTTCTTTATCAATTACAAAACTGTCCATACCTTTGATGCTTGCTTTCTTCTTGGTGCCCTCATGTACCTTGTTGCTCTGTAGTGCTTTCAACAATGCTTCTATCTCTGAGATCTTCACCCAAGTATTTTCCACCTTGGTCTCTTGATCCCTTGTCTCACCCAAGCCTTTCTCCTTGACTGGTCTTTTGACAATCTCCTTGATCTCACCTAGGCCTTTTGCATCCTAGTCTTTTGATCCTTTTCTCAATCCTGCAGCAACTCGTTATACATCACTTCATCAAACTCAAATCACAAATCCAAGCTTACCTTGCTTTGGATCTTCCTCTTGAGAATTCACTTGCTCCCTTACTTTTGATTTTCCCAAGCTTCAAACTCCATCCTTTACCTCACCTAAGTCTATTTCACCTTAGTCTTTTGGCAAACTATCCAAGCTTCTTCTTGGATCTTCACTAAGCCTTACTTGGCTTCTTCTCTTCTTAAGCCTCAATGGCTTGGCTGACTTGAACCTGCAACTCCTTTACTTGATTGCTTCTCAGCACAATAACTCAAATCAAATAGCACAATTATGCATACCTTTTCTCCCCAGGGTCTCCTAATGCTTTGTCCTGCTAATCATCTTACCAAATCCTGTAACAACTCATTAGAAATCATAACCATCAACAAGTTACCAATTCCAAAGAGCTTCAAGCTCTGATACCAAATGATGAAAACCTGATCTTACACAGCTTTGAAACCATCATATTTTGAGCTAACTTCAAATTACATGCCTATTAGTCAAGCATTCCTTTTAGCCCTGTTTTCCCTGTTTATTGGCCATAACTCTTTGTAAATTAGCTCAATCATGAAAGTAAAATCATTTATGGATACCCATTAATCTCTTCTATAAAATACTGAAAAATCCTCTAAGGTTACTTTGTACGGAATTGTACTTTCTTCTTTAAGCCCTATTCCAATTAGCCCTCCTTTAGTGCAAAACCCCTTGTCTAGAGTGATGTACGGACTTTATAAGGAAAAAAATAATCATTAAAGATACCCATTATCTTTTTATAGGTGAATCAATAATTTTTTAGTGCACTTCTTCGGAGAAATTCACTTTTCCTATATTGGCCTATGCTCTTTCCTTCACATACACCTAGGATCCACTTGGAAATTGTTCTTTTCCATACTTATCCATACTGTAGCACCTTGAAACCACTTCCAAAAGTTTTATAACATCATCAAAGTTCAAATTCCAAAGTTTCAAGAGGTTTCAATCATTAAAACTCATTTTGAGGACTAGAAGCTAAATCAGGATTTTCCCTTGGACAGTCACAGGCTGAGAGCTAATTAATTTTTATAGGAGTGTTATACACTCTTTCAAGGGTTAAAATCAGTTTTATATAGTCTTTATTTATTCCATACACCTTTTACAAAAATAATCAAGTCATTTGGATTAATATTTTAGGAGTTATGTCCTTTTTAGTGACTGGGAACACATTTTTCTGAACTGTTCCAGAACTACAGGTCTGTATTTTGACCATAAATTTTTCAAAATTTCTCCATTCGATCTAAAACCACTTTAATTTTATTATTAACTACAATTTTCATCTACACACAAAATTTCACAACCTTTCATGGAGTAAATCTTGAGATATACCAATTTTTCCAACCGTGGCCTAACTGTTTGTCCACACAGGCCTGAATTCCAACTGTGGAGTTTTTGGACATTAATGGGGTTTATAACGCCTGTTTCTTCCTTTCTTAAGTTCATACCTAACTCAGGGACCTATTTACATACCATTTTCAACTCCATCCAAACATTTTCATGTGGATTTTACCTTAGACAATGAGCTGTATTTTTAAATTCCTGAATATCTAGTTTAGGCCTGTTTGGGCTTCTTATGACATTCAAAGCTCTTTTAGATCTCTTGTTCACAGAATATCAGTTTAAAATCATTCCCAAAATTATAAATAAATATTATTCATGTATTTTTCTAAATGTTCTCAAGTGAACTATCATCCACACACTCATACATATACACACACACGCCTGTTTACCAGAATTTCATAAAGAGACCATAACATGAAACAAAACATTCATTCTCCTTAGATCAATTAATAAAATTACAATTTAATATCAATTTCCATGGCTTTCAAATACTTTATTGATCCTTCATACATTCTTTACTGCTCCTTCTCTTCTCATCCTCTCTCCTTAATGAATTCTTCTTGTTTTCTCTCTTTTCAAGAATCTCTCTTCCAACTTCTACGCCCAAATTGGGCTTAAGGCAAACAAATGTTGTTTTTAAGTTTTAACAATATTATAAGGTTGAAAATAGTTTAAACCATTTCCCCCTAATTTACTCAACAGCCTAACCATTACTTTTTACCTTTTTACTTTCACTTTTTGATAATTACATTTTACTTTCAAGGTGAAATTTTGAAATCTCACAATTTGGAGGGAAAACTAAAATTTGAATTTTCATACTAGAATTTGAACCATTGTAGATGCTCCTGCATCACTTTATGATTATCAACATCTTGGCTAGCTATTAGGTATGCCTTAACCCTTAAGTTATCTCTCACATCAAGACATGGATCAAAACAATATTCATAGGCTGGCCATAGCATCTATGAGTCACCCTTAAGCAGCTACACCTTTCAATTAGGCCCTTGTAGCTCTTATAGGTCTCATGGAGACCTATTCACCCATTAGCACTTCATCAAAAAAACTAAGAACATAGACACTTTATAACTCATAGAGCCATGCCACATGATCTATAGGTCACTTTTAAGTTCTAGCATCCATCATATCACTCTTTTCCTAACCCCCAAGTAGCTTAAACACCTCTCTATACACACATTCATTATGAATGAAAACATAGTCAACTTCTAACCCTTTATTCATAATACATATGATTGTTCAAACCTTCATAATTCACACAAATGGTCCTAATAGATTCTAAAACATACTTAAATATCTAGTTCACCTTTAAACATCTAGATACCAAAATGCACAGCTAAAATATGATTCTCGAGTTACTTCTAGAACATACATGAACACATAGTCAACTTTGAACCTTAATATATTTGATTGTAGACACTTTCAAATATTAAAATATATCTTTTCAAGTGTATCTTGGATTCCTCTACAAATTATCTTTTCACAACATGAGTAAATTCTACATAGATCAAAAGATATAGCACAAAAACTAAGCATTGGTTTTTCCTTCACAAAATTGAATATTTAAATCCAAATGGTCACAGTTAACTTCAGTCACTTTACTTGTATCCCATTCCCTCAAATATTAGATTAAATATTCACCATCGATATTATTCAAAATTTAACACATAGTACACCACTACCTAAATGTTAAACTTTGAACAATTGACCTTAGCTCATGCAATCTTGCAATTTTGACCACATACACACAATCAATCTCTACAAGATTGTCCTTGTTTTAACAATGCTAGACAACTATCACTTTAACCTCTTAAATTTAATATAAACCATTAATATTTATTATTATGAACACCCACTCATTATTTATTATTGGAATAATCATGATCTTTATCTCTACTTAACAGTAAACTTCAAACACTTATCCTCATCTTGTTTCTTCTAGACATCTTGAAATAAACATGCTCCATTGATCCTTTTGTAAGGAGATCAATATTTAAATTTTTAAACAAATAAAAACTACCTATTTTACTCACTATTCACCTTATATATTTACTAAATGATCACTTGTGAAATGTTGAATCTGCATTTGGTCCTGACCTTTAACTTTGTGTAATATAGACTAAGTGTGGGGACTATAGTTATTTGCTTAGAAGGCCAAATTTGCACAACATATATTTTACCTCAATCAATATCATGATCTCAAATTTTCACCATATTATATTAATTTAAATATTAAATCATCCATATATCTATTGACTCTTGAAACCTTTGCACATGTGAGATATAACTTCATTAATCTGCTCACTCAGATTTTTTCTTCCACAAAGCCAACTCTGTCAAGAACTGTTTGGAAGGACAACTTTGCACATGCATATCTTTAAATTCACTTCATTTAATGACCTAAAATTTAGCACATATCAACTAGGAAATAAATTTAAAAAACACCTATGATCAACTTATTTTGAAACTACCACATGTGTGAAATATGACTACATCAAAATGCCTACTCAGCTTTTCTTACCACATACAAATTTGGCAAATATATTTATTTTAAATTAATCACATGAATTTAGACTTGGACCATATTAAATTAAGACTAATGTGATCACAACCATATGACCAAATCCCCCTGACTCATCCACACATGGAAATTATGATGTCATCAAATTGCCTACTCAAATTTTCTACCATTGGACCCAAAAGGTCTAGATTAAAAAATGGACTTCCAGATGAATTCCACTTATTCACACAAGAAATAAATGCATCATTAACCTCTTATAGTACATATTTCACAACCTAAAATCACCATACTCATCCCTAATCATTCCTAACCATTCCAAAATAGAAGATCAACCAAGCCAACTTCAATCATACTAGGACAAGCATACTCTACACTCTGTCATTGTCACTTAGACTATCAAGGAACTTAATCCACTCACTTGTAAAACTTCATTACATCATCATGACATCATTTATAATTATCTAATAATTTTCCCCTTTGTCATTGATGTCAACACCCATCATAAAATAACATACAACTCATATTTTTTCTCTCTCTTCAAGCACTCTCACAATAGGAACTTTATTCCCATTTGACACAATGACAAAGTGGGAACTGAATAATATTGAAGACCTAAAAATAATACCAATAGTATAATACCATCTTATAAATATAGTATAAAACTCCCCCTTACCTTGAGCCTACCTCTTCTTGTCTTAACAACTTCCTCTTGCTATAAGCCAATACTCTTCTTCAACCAAGAACTAAAATAAATGAATAAAAACCACACAAAACACTAAAATATAATGAAACTCACCAATAAAAATCTTATATGGATGCCCCCTAATATATTTAATCCATTGCACCTCTTGATAATATGTAGATCTCCATACACCATGAAGAACCACCATATAGGCTTACTAGCCTTATCTTTTCAAACCACCTCAAGGACCACCAAAATAAATTCATACCACTCAAATAATATGAAACATACACTAAACCAACATAATAACTCACCTTTAAATACTCATTCCTTGATATTTTTGATAATTTGATCAAAAAAACACTCTTCTTCACACTAGGCCTGTCTAGTCTCCTTGTAGCCCTACCTGGAACTTGCAGAGCCCACAAATTTTAGACTTCATAGATGGAGAACTCTCATATGCCCCCTCAATCACACAAATTTTCATCACCTATATCATATTCTAAAACATACTTTCTTCACAAACTAATTTTATAATTAGGCCTCTATCTTGATTAAAACATGAATAAGTTGAAGACCACAAACCTTCAAATCTCTATGAAACAAGATTTAATAGCCCATTTGTCCCATTCAACCTATTAAGAAACCTCAAACTTTAATTCACAAATAAAACCACTTTTTTTATCAAAGCCCAAATTCTTAGAATCCCAAAAATAAACAGGGTCAATAAACCTCCTTTTGGTCAACACCTACCTCTGAAACTTCTTGCACACCAAGAGAAAACCATCATACACTTTTGGACCAAGATTTGAGAATTCAAATACTTGAGAGATTTTTATTTATATAACCCATTTTAGGCCTTCTTTTCCTTAAGCCAAAACTTAAGAAAATTGAGAGCACTCAAAAATCTTCAATTGGCACAAACAGGATCATCAAGACATAAAACTACTTGGAACACATCACAAAGAAGTACACAAACATTTTTATCACCAAACTCTACTTGACATTGCATAAATCTCATTTTTACACCTAGAAACACCCATTCTAAACCTATAGACATTATATACATAGCAACACTTGTTTCTCCACTGAAACGAGTCTCTTAAGAAGCACAAACAATGACACCCTACTTCATAATGTCCTACAATAGTGTGAAACCAAGAGCTACCCACAACTCCTCATATTCCTTCTCCTCCTTATTCATCTAATAATTTTAGTTATTCTTCTTTTTCTTATGCTTAAGAGAAGAAACATGCTCAATAACTACAACATTATCCTTTTCTTCTAGGATTAGATTGATAATACATGGAGACAATATAGATTCTGACATCCCTTTTCATCTAAAAAATCTACCTTGTAGTTTGGAACTAATCACAAGGCACAAAAAATTGATGTTATCTACATGAAACTTAAATAGCAAGATGTTTACTTGGATCTATACACACCTCAGAATTAGCCTTAACCAACACCTTGGTCTTCTCCTTGAGCTTGGTCTCTTCATTCTCAACATGAGTAGACAATGACACCCCTTGTCACTCTTCAACTTCTATAGCATTCTCCACTATATAAAACATATTACTTGGACCTCTAGACTTGTTATGACTCACACTTGTCACCTTTGGATTCCATGAGTTAATTTTCCTTCTACTTTGTAATCTTGGTCCTGATTAAACTTATTTTGACTTAATGGACTTTGCTTACAGAACCTATCAATGTGACTAATCTTTTCATAGTTGTAACAGATAATACTCCTTGATGGAAACTCAATTTATTTTACCTTACTTGGAAAGTGCTTAGTAAAGTGTACCTTATCAAGAAAATTTAAGAACTTAACTCTATTTACACCTTTTTATTGATGACCCCCATCATAGTTACATGCAAATTTATTTCTAACAAGTCTCTTAAATTCTCTAGCTTTATGCCCAAACTGATTACATATGTAATAGTAACCATTTAAACTTACATACCTCAAGGTGTTTGGTTGTCTAATTTGATTTATCTTTAGTCTGCTAGTACCTTCATTCCTTGTCTAATGATTTTTCTTTAAATTCAAATTGTTCTTGTTCACATTTTTTTTCATCTTGTCTTGACTTGCATTCTCTAATTCTTCTTTATATCCAAGAATAATTCTATCACTTACATGTTTTTGATCATTCAAAATATTGTCTAGATCACTTGAGATCTTTTCAAATCTCATAAATGAATTCACCTTACTAGATGTATTCTCTAACTCAAATTTTAAAGACTCATTTTTAGAAACATACCTTGAACATTCATCTTCTTTAGCTTTCAGTCTTGTAGACAAGATTTCTAATTGACAACTGAGATTCTTGACTATATCTTCATTCTCCTTGGTGCCTTCATTCATTCTTGCCTCATACATACTGAATTAATCCTCATAGTCCTTGATTTTTGACTTCATCTTCTTATTAATCTTCTTCCCAATCTTTAGTTCTTAAATTGCATTCACAACAAACATAGGTTTTAAAATATGTCAATACCTTAAAAAGCTAGATAAAACTATGGTCGTTCATGGCTATATAATCTATAGTGAGGTCTTTCTGATCAACGAGATAAAAATTCAAAGTAATAAGTTCAAGATGTGAACTAGCATAAGAAATCCTAATTATAAATATAAAACTAAATGGGCAGCACAATGGTGCCACATGGAAAAAGGAGGTACAATGGTCCACGAACTTAGAGCATGAGCGAATGCAAGATAATATATGTCTAAAATGAGTATAAAATGAGAACAAGTCTAGGTAACTACATTCAATCCAAATGGAAAATCTCACCCAAGTTACTCAAACCAAGTGCAAAAGGTAAACCAATAGCATCTTGGATTAGAACATAGAAAGGAAAGATTGCAAATTTAGATTAAAAACAAGGCCTTGAGATTTTCAAAGTGGATGAATGATCTAGACTCAAATGGATATCATAATAAGGTTTATAAAACACAACAATAATGTTTTTAATGAATTTAGAATAAGGCAAGAAGTGATTTGAATTTTACTAGTGTAAAAACTCTTTATTTAAATGATATGGTGTATAATGAGTGTTTGGTTTCTTGACAAATTTTTGTTTCACAAAAATAGTTTTAAACTCAAAATACCATGAAAGAAAATGAGAACAAGAAAAATACCTAAGTGTACATCCTATCCTATAAAATTGACAAGGTGGCTTCATACTCTTCGATTTCATCTATATACTCCTTCTTGAGAGGAAATTAAAGTTGTAAATCTAATAAATTTTTATGCACATGAAAAGTAGGGTTTTTAGTCCCCCTCTTCTCTCAAGAGAATTTACGGTGACCTGTAACTTCAAGCTACTATCCTTACACCAATAGTGTTCCACAGTAAGTGGGGTTGTTCTAAAACTATCAATTTTTGTACATTCTAAATGGTCCCATATGTATGATTAAAAATAGGGAGAAACACATCATTTATATCTGCATTAGCTGACTTGTTGTGAAAAGTTCTTATCCTTTTCACAACCACTACATCCATAAATTACTTAGTGTAGTGAAATTTTCTAGTTAATCATAAGTATTGAAGCAGTCTCTTACTAACGAATCTTTTTTAACCGCTCAAAAAAGTGTCCTAACAATTTAACCTCAATTTATATACCCATACTATGGATTGTGGTTGAATTTATGTTAGGAGGTTAATTCTATGGTCAACACTTCCCTAGAGAACTTGTGAGGGAGAAGTGATCTCCCACCCACAAGTCAAGATGCAAGAAATGAAAATTGTAGAAGGAATTTAGGGTTATTTTGGGGTCACCCCAATTACTCAAATTTTTGGGGGCTACCTTAGCAAATTTCATTTCATAATTAGACAAAGTGATAAAAAGTAATAAGTGAAGCATTTTTTATCACCCAAGTTTCATAAAAGGGATGGGGGGAGAGAATACACACTAGACTCATTTTGAAAAACAAACACATAACAACAATTAAAAAACTTTTAAGAGAGCTTAACTAAAGTTTGAGTTATTTTTTAGATCACCAAGTGAAATATGATGTGAAATTTAACCCCTTGACATTGTTTGAGTTTTGAACTTTGAAAAATAAAAACAAAGCAAGTAAACAATTTTTGAACACCAAATGTAAATGTAATTTGAATCTTAAAGTGTTAAAAATGTCTTTCCTTGGTCTTTGGGTCTTGAAAAAAGTGTTAGGGGGTTTTATTGTTTCTTGTTAAAAGTGATATTTCTGAAAGTTAGCTCAATAAGACACAAAAATCAATCTTAAACTATCAAAACCTACAAGAAACAAGTTAGAAGGCTAACTTGTAAAATCAATATTAAAAATAAAACTGAACACACAAAAACATAAAAAGAAGCAATTAGTGTTTTAATCAGTTCTTCTAAACTATGCATCATTTATTCACAAAATTTTTTGAGGTTGTTAATAGAATTTTCACCTCTATGAAAAAATTCAAATAAAAAAAGTAAATATTAAAAAAAAAAAAAAAAAAACATTATCTCTATATCATCCCATTTTTAGCAAAAAACCAAAAATAAAATTAGCAGTCGCTAATCTGATGATAATTACTAAACTATAACTACAATTTTTTTGAAATTTTTAGAGAATTTTTATTATACACATACATATATCTATAAAAAAATTAGAAAAAATAAATAATACACAAAAAGTAATGAATATTTTATTATCCTTTTTTAAGAAACAAAACAAATAAAAATAAATTGAAATAAAAGTCTAAGAACAAGAAAAAAAATTGGTGTGCACACTCATTAAGAGTGGTCCCACTAGGTGTGAAAAAAATTAGAGAAATTTAAAAAGATGTGTTAGTTCATGCATTAGTCAATAAAACCTCTATAAATAAGCATAAATAAACTGGCACATCAATATTACTCCCTCAAGGGGTGTTGCTTATGAATTTTAAGAGCTAATTAAGAAAGGAATACAATCAAACCTTCCAAGTAGAATCCCTTCTTCCAAGAGTGACCAAGAAATGTGATTTTTCCTATATTTGGTGATACAAGTCAGTAAATGAAGAGTAGCATACTCCTCCATCATTTCCTATTGCACTAATGGCTTAGGATCACAAGATTTGTCAATTTGTGCAAATAGGTGAAGATTGTCTATTGTAATTTATGCATAATAAGTTTGGATAACTTAAGATAAAAGATAAATGGGTGAGGACTTGTATTTATAGCCTCTAAAACAAACTCTAACCCAAGTTTAGTTAGGTTATAGTTAACCTCAATTGAGTTTAAACTAATTCTGAGTTAGACATAGGTCAAATGATTATGTCTTCCACCCAATCCAGATATTTTGAAGTGGATTGACAACTCACAAGAGTAATGATGAATAAAACTGATATTTTTAATTTTTTGATTATGACTTTCTATTAAATAGGTATTCTAAAATATCATGTAATTTCCACTTAAAATATTAATTTACTTAAGTGACTTTGATTAATTTGTTGTAATTATTTGAAAATTTATTGGATGCTTAACCAACCTGGTCGAAAATGTCATTTTACTAAGTCATAATTTTATTTGAGTATAATCATAATAAGGTGTTAGTTTAATATGGGGTAATACCCTAGCTAGGTTATTATGGATGTGAGATAACACATGCACATGACGTGTGTTACCGAATTAGAAGAATTCAATGATTCAGGACATCATTTTACATGGTTTCAATTTGACTTGAAATGATTTAAGAAAAGATTATAATCACATAAAATTCATTTCCCCATTTAGGGATACATTAACATAAACTAGTACCTTTATATGACAAGTTTGAATGATTTAAAGCATTTTAGTGATTTTGGTCCAGATTATGCATTATCACAAAATATCATTTAGATTGAAAATTTCATCATAATAGTGATAGGAATTGGATGTATATAGGTGAAACTATAGTGTGAAGGAATTGGATGTATATAGGTGAAACTATAGTGTGATACATGATAATAATGTTATTTAATGGATGTGTCTCCTCTATAATTATGTGATAGGAATCTAGTCATGGATGTGCCTGATATGTATAGAGAATACCTGATGTACCCCCTACCTCATTTATTGTATGCTTTGGGAATGGATATGAAAATATATTTAGTTCCTTTGCCTCTATTTATTATTATTTTTATGCCTACGTGGGTGTTCCCACATCAATAATATCAGCCTCAATTATATCTTGTGATTTAGGCTAATGCATCTATGTATTGTGTGGCCTAGTGTCTTGTGATACTCATATAATGCATTTGAATCATAGCTATTTATAAGAGGCCATGTCGTATCAACATATTTAATGGGAGGGAAATATATGACATTGAATTTTAATATATATATTATAACCCATGTTAGTGGCTTTAGAAGATTATTGAAAAATTTACACTAAGCAGATAAACCAATCTAGGATATGGCTCAGAAGCTATGTTGACTGTGGCCTTTTGATCACTTTTATTCTCTATGGCCCTTACCTTGTATGGATTTTTTTCAACTATTAATATTTTATTCTAATCCATTTTTATACTTGATTTTTCCCATTGATAAGAGCTTAACTTCTCTTTCCTTGATTGTTTGGCACAAATTGGTAAATGTAGGGAACTTGTTGAATAAGATAGCTTCTTATGATGTTTGTAATAGACTTTGTTTAAATATGTCATGAATCTCTCTATATTCCATGGAGATAGTCAATTTGGATAACATTATCCTGTATCATAAGACATAATATATGATAGGCTCATTCAAATTTTGCTTTAACTATCCCACTTGTGCATATGATATCTTATCACTAATGTTGATAGAGAAATGTGTTAGAAACTTATTGGCTAAAGGATTGAATGACATGATACATTGATTTGGTAAATAATAAAACCATGATAGGGCATAATCCTTGAGAATGCATGTAAATAACTTTATAATAATCCAATTGTTGGACACATAGTCCAAGCATGATGCATGAAAATATTTGAGATGATGTTATGGGTCACCCTTGCCATCATATAATGTAATATTTGGTTCCATAAAACTAGATGGAAAAGGATTTTCCACTGTGTGATGTGTCAAAGGTGTATGCAAGAGAATGTTAGAATATAAGGCATGTGATGGCCTAGTGGCTCCCTTATCGAGATCTAACACCTTAGGCTATAGAGTATGAATCTCATGTATAAGGGATTATACATCTAGAGTGGAATAACTAGCCACAACTAGTGTAGCTGTCACTGATGGTTATTGAATAACAATCTTAGGTTGTGATATCTAATTTGGTTGAGTTGGTCCCATTGGAGGTGTAATAACATTATCAAATAGGGGGTTAAATATTAACCATTGTTTATTTTTTGGAGATCTTCTTGAAGTATATTAATGAAATTATCTTATATATCGGTATGTTTGGAGGCAAAATATTATGAATATTGCTTGTCAGTTTCATCAAATCTATTGTTAAATTCTGTCATTGTAGTATGGAATGTAGGAAAACAAGTTTTCTATATTTTAAATATTTTAAGAATATTAATTTAAGAAAGATTGAAAAAATTAAATATTTCAGCAAATTTAATACTTTTGTAATTTAAATTTGAATATATATAGAAAAGGAATACAAACCCTAACTGTGTCTAGGGTTAAGGTTTTTTAATTCTAGGGTTTTTTTGCACCAATTTAAATTATATGTAAAATAAATTAAAACCGTAACATGAAATTGATCCAATTAGCTAGGTTATCTAAAAAAATTAAAAAATCAAAAGTATGTATCCCTCATTTATTGCACAAAATTTTGGATTAATGTAGACTAGGTTTGAAGTAATATTCAAAGTAAGTCAAGTTCATGAAATGATTTAACCTTTTAGGGTTTTACAAATGTAAATACATAATCTATATTAAAGGGATGAGATGTCTAAATTAGTTAAATAATATGAAATAATTAACCACTAATTTATTATGGGTTTTGACTTATTTTGAATTTCTGAAAATAGTAATAAATATGTATAAATAGAGATTTATCTATAAAGTGACTATCGTGAAAGATCTAATTTTTTAAAATGAGGTTTTGGATAGGTCTAAGTGTTGTTAATAGGGTCCCAATATATGATTCATCATCAGATAGTAACACCCCACATAGATAGTAGTGTTATACTACTATAGTGTCTTCAAAGTGGTGATAGTGTCCTCTTTGAAATTCTATTCTTATTTGATGTGAGCACTTACAACTATGTTTATGGGTCTTGTTCCTTCATGCACAAAATTTAGAACTATATATTATGCCTAAAAAACTTGATTTAGTGTACAAACCCTAATTCTACTTACAAGTATGTCATGATTTTAAAATGTGTGTTCATCAATCAAATATGTTGGATATCCTTAATACCCTACTATGAAGAGAGTTTCCTACATACCAATACTCTGAGGAGAGATCAACCCTGATTTATTTCTCCCACCTAGTGCTTAGTGAAAGTGTAAGTGAATGTTAGAATGAGAGTGGTCTTGATTTCTTTGAATGTGCTTGAGATTGATAATCTTTGAAATCTTAGATTAGGGATGTTTTATATGGTAGTAAATATAAATTAGGGTAGAATAGGAATCAAATACCTTAATTTTTCTCAGCTTGTTTCTTATATGGATAGGGTTTTGCATATATTTTCCATTTAGTTAATAGAGTTCAAATAATCTTGTATTTATAAAGATATGTAGCTTATGCAAATAATAAAATATACTTAGGCTGACCTTAGGAGGGGCACAAATTTTAAAACATATTCATTCAGGAGATTTAGGACAAGGGGTACTAGCACCAAGTTGGGGAAACTAAAACCATGTGGCTCTATTCTCCTTAATGTGGTGTTAGTGTCCAGATGGAAGACTGTTAGGCACACTAGATTGGGATCTAAGAATTTTGTTCTGGGACTATGTTTTAGTTAACAAAATATGTATGTGGTTTGCACAATGGCTAGAAAAGTGTGATAAAGGCTCTAAGATAGGTTTAGGGCTAAGTTATGAGTAGGCTATCTCAAACAACATTCTTAGCATCCAAATACCAAATTTAAGTGATTACACATGGTATTATAATAAAGTACATAATCATTGATAGGCTTATTAATTTATTTCTTAAGCTTAGTAATTTACGCATAAGAAATATGTTGATCAATGTTGATTCTAAAATGATTATAAATTGATTTTTTAATGGATTGAATTCTTTGACTAATTAAAGAGGTAAATCATAAAACCATCACATGGCATAATATTTTAGGTTCTTAGAAATAATTTGGTTATCAATTTGTCATTGAAAGCATCACCTAGACATACTACATGAAAAGATCTAATATGTTTTATTAGAACTCCTTTACCCTTTGTACACAAAAAAATTAGATCAATTTAAATATAAATAATAAAATAACACTAATTTATACTATAGTCAAGCATCATACTTCAAATTGGCTTAAAGTGAAATACAACACTCCTTCACTTACCACAAGGGGTTCCTCATTGTGTGGATTTTTATTGGATTAAAAGTGGATATGATTTCTCAAATTAAATGCATGCAAGAAATTTATTATTAAGTCCCCCCTTAGTTAATTGATGATTTACTTGATGGAAGAATGGAACTATCACTTGGGGTATTCTCTCAATTGATAGAGTCTTGTTAAGTTATGGAATCTTATTGAAAGTGGAGGAAGGGATTCTAATTTATAAATTTATTGATGAGAAATGGACAATCAGATCTGATTCAAAATGGATGGCTTGATATGATTCAAAATACTCATTGAATAAGAGAATTTAGGAATTAAATGATGAGGGTTTAGAATGTAAATATTTGTGTTTATGAAGAGTGGGATTGATATTGACTTGGTCCTTGCCATTGAGATTTGTTGATGTGATGACTTTATTTTGGGATTGAATTGATTTGATTAAAATTGGTGTTGTTAATTTGTTATATTTAGGATTTTATATTTTCCATGGATTTTATTATTATCCTTAATTAATCACCTAATATGATTAGTTAGTTGATTAATCCATTATTGCATTTGGTAGGATTTGCCAAGTTCAATGTTTAGTATGATTAAATAATTAGGGGGGTGATGGCTAAATAATAATGGGTTAGGCTAGGATGTATTGATGATGGGATTAGGGTTTAAGGATGACATGATTATGGATGAACAGTTATGATTAGAGGTGTATTAGGATGTCTAAAATTAGGGTTTTACAAGTGGGGTGTCACAAGTAGAGTGTAAAAATTGCAGTGTCTAAATTTTTTCCCTCTTTTAAAGGTCATTATGACTAGAAGAATAATAGGCTTTTCAAATAATGTAGATGAATAAAGATAGGTTTATTAGGATGCCCCTAGTGGCATGATGGTTAGGGAGATAGATGAAATTTAGTGATAATTTAGTTATAAATTATTCCCCATCGAGAGGGCATGTAAGGATGAAAGACACAAAAGGGATCTCAAAATGAGAAGAGGTGTTAAAATGGGAGACATAAGGTTAAACTAAAGGGGTGGGGGTTTAAGGTTAAATTACCTAGGGGTTGGGGTCTCATGAAAAATATGATGATTATGGATATAGATGATATGGGATATGTTATAGTGGATGTGATTAATTCACTTGATCTAAAGGCTTGAAAACATTGATTTGTTTTTATTTTCCCCAAGTAATAATATATGTGAGGGAGTTGGATTGAGAAAAATATATCTTGATAAAGATGTGAGCTTTGATTTACACCAAATAATGAGATATATGATGGGTGTATTAGAAAAAATATATATCTATAAAGCTATGAGTTTGGATTTGATTTATTAGACTTGTGTGCAAGCATAAATTTAGGAGTTATTTGATTGCATGGATTAATGATGTGATGAATAAGGCTCATGTTATAGATGGATATTTATGTGTGGATAGTTTGTTATAATATATGTATTTTTATAAATAGATGTTGATGATGTGATGAGACATGTTGTTATTCTTGCATGGATTTCTAAATGTGTGAGCAACCTAATTTTTTTATAGCATTAGACATGATGCACCATGATATGGAAATACCCTGACATCATTGTTTCAATATGTTGTAGGACTATCATAAATGCAAAAATATAAAACAAGTAATAATAAGAAAGTAGTAAAAATAAGTTATGTTTTATCCTTTATGAGGTGAAAAATTCTTTATATATAGTGATATATGATACTAATAGGATTGGGAATGAGTATCCCAATAAAACATGTAAGCTTTGATTTTCCCTAAGCAATGATATATGCAAGGGCTTTCATTGGGAATGATATATCCCAATAAAGCTATAGTATTTGACGTGGGAATGATATATCTTGATGAAGATATAATGATTGGTTTAAATCAAGGATTTTAACAAGACTAAGGGAAAGACAAATTATTTTTTGGGAGTCTTGGACTTGTCTATTGTTTTGGCTTTTTAGGTTTTTTGGATTCTATAATATTTTTATATTTTTGTATTTTTTAATGTTTTTAGATTTTTTAAATTTTCTAATATGTTTTTAGATTTTATAATTTTATTTTTTTTTTGGGGGGGAGGGGTGGATTTTTTGGGTTTTTCATATTTTCTATTTTTTTATTTTTGAGATTTTCTAATGTTATTGGATTTTTGATATTTTATAATTGTTTTGTATTTTTGTAAATGTCTATTTTTTGTGGGGGGTGGATTTCTAAATTTTTAGATATCATGTCGTTTTCACGCTAATGAGAAAGGTTACTAATAAATGGAAAACATATTATAACACTAGGTATAGAAGTGGTAGTGGATGGAAGGGTGGAAGGATTAAATATAATGTTTAGGGATGATGAGAGATGATTATGGATGATGAGGGAGTGATTTGGAATGATAAGGAACATTGAGGGATATCCAAGGACCATATTGTGTAATAATGAAGTGTCAATTTATTGAAACACCATTAAGAGGTTACATCGATATGTTTCCAAAGTAGGTCTCAAAACTTATTACACTTCCTTATTAAGTTCAAATGAGAATAAAAATAGGTGTGATAGGATGAATATGGGAATGGTGAGCACAATATTGAGGATGGTTGAGGATATCAATGGATGGATATGGTGTCCCCCCCCCCCAAGTATAGGGTACTTATAAATAATAGATTTACACATGAGGTTATAAACTAGTTTTCGTCATGGTACTTGTCCCAGTCACCATAAGAATGTTTTTCACCATTGGAAAGAAAATTATTTTTATCTTTTATTAATTTTTTTATAATTTTTTTAATTTTATTATGATAGCATATGAACCTTCAAGTATGTGCTCCAGATATGTACATGATAACTTTTATGATATTACTATCAAGATTCAACTATGTAGTTTTTGATTCAAACTCATTGACCCATGTTTCATGAGTATTGGTTCACATGAACCCATCTCTCATGAGAATGAATGGTCCACTTAGCACGTTACAAGTTAAGTGGGTTTAACCTTAGAGGAAAATCCATGGTTAAGCATGCTTGAGTTGGAGTAGTACTAGGATAGGTGACCTCCTAGGAAGGCCCAAAGCTTCACCCATGTGAACATCACATAGATGCAATGAGTGTCAAATGTACCATTCATTCTCATGAGATTTGGGTTCATGTGAGCCACTACTCATGAAACATGGTTCAATGAGTTTGACTCAAAAATTACACAGTTGAATCCAAATAACAATATCGTAATTTAACTCATTGTAGAAAATACCTCCTAATCATCATGATAAATTTATTTATTATTGAGTTAGTTTATTCAAAACATATTAATTAGCTTAGTTATATCCTCTCTGATAAAAGGTGTTACTAGGGGGATGAAGAGGAAGAAATATTTGATAAAGGTTCTGCAATGGTGGTGTAGAATAGTTTAAGGGATGATGTGATTATGGTGATGAATGGAAATGTTTAGATATTAAGGGGGATTGGGGTAAACAATCTCACTTTCCATTTCATATTTTAAACAATTCTATATGTTTTAAGAATGGGATTAATGACATTTGAAAATTCACTCAGGAGGGTAAAAAGAAGGTTTTAATCCTTAGGACGAAGCATCACTAAAATTTTAATGTTTTTCATATTGTCCTCATTTATGAGACTAATATCAATGATGTCCTTGACAAGTGATATAGGATCATCTTGTAAATTTGAATTGAGTCCCATGTCCATTAGCACCTCCAAGAGGTTTTCACCAATAGGCATGTTTGAATTTTTATTCTTTACTCAATGATTCATTATCTCCTTGAATAGGTTTTGACTAGGGGACATTGATGTATTTTTATTTTTATTTTTTTATTGTTTTTTATTGATGAACCCTTCCTATTTCTTGAGATATGTTGATGTATCAGAATTTATTACAAAACCCTACTAGTGGTCTCCTAGTTGAATATCATATTGGATTCCCATGAATTCTATGATTAACCCATAGTTATGAAAGAGATTGAATGGTACATGATAATAGGTCATAATCGATGAATGTAGGATATTTGAATTCAAAATGGATGGTACTACTAGTAGTTTTACTATTAGGATTGGTGGTAACAACATATTTATAGAGACTATGAGGGGAACCTATTTTAATGTTAGAAAATTTTCCTCAATAACTGTCAAGGTGTCACAAACATCTTTATTTTTATGAATAAGGGGATTTTATCTAATGTCTTGATACCCTTGATTTATGTACACATGGATGGGATTTATAATTCCTTGCTCTAAAATGTCAAGTCCATTACCTTTATATCCCATGACTTGACAATTTTCTTTTGTGATGGGATACTTATTGCTTTGAAAATGGGAGGACAAGTTGTCATTTTATAACAAGGAGTCATGGTAGTTTTTAATCATCTCTTCTCCTATAAATATAGATTTGATAATCGATATTAAACAAAACTTTTATATTCTAATTATGATTTTTTGTTCATATTAGGCCTGTTCGAATTAAACATATAGAGGGCATTTTATATTTCATTATTTACATGTACCATCTCCATTTTAGGTTTAAGGATGAAGGTTTCAATACATTCATGGATATGGTGTTATGGGTGAATAGGAGGTGTGTTGTATTGATAAAATATGGGATGGTCAATGATGGGTTCATTGAATATGGGTAGGTCAATGATGGTCACATTAAAGGAAAGTGGTTGGTTAAAGATGCCTCTATTATCAAAGATGGGTCATTGGTCAAAGGTGGGTTTATCAATGAAGTGTTCTATTTTTTATTATTATATTTATTTGATATGTGTAGGAAAAATTAGGGTTTATATGGCTCAGGGACCTATTGGATATTGGATTTTAGATGGGGATGACTATTGACAAGGTGGTGAAGGTACTTATGTTGAAGGATGGATATGGGATGCTAAGGTCACCATTTGTTGGCTTATCTATTATATTTTGTCAATTTTTATTTGATTATGTGATTTGGTGCCATAATTGGTTTCCCTCTGTATTGGGCATGGGATATATTAGGATTGGTATGGTAGATAGTGAATAAAGACTTGTTAGGTTAACAAATCTATCAACATCATTATTGTATATATTGAAAGGGTTGTCATCATTTTTTCAAAATTTAATTGGATTGAGTTTTTTTTGTTATATATTATATTTATATTAGGTTGATTAATTTTAACACTATTTTATCATGAAGGGGTAAAAATAATGATACATGCAAATAACACCTCATACACTAGTCAAGTGGGATTACACCCAAATAGTGGACCACTAATAATACCTTGAAAGGCATGTAATGGGTGATCTTGGTGAATGATGTGTTCCTAGCACCACTATACATATGTGGTTATAAGTATCCTATGCTAGGTTAGACTGGATGACTAGGGGAGTCATTTATATACCCTATGGTATGATGAGTCCTAAAACTATAAAAGGGTGTTGTCTTTGGATTGGTTATTGGTGGATAAAACCACCACACTTTAGAGTGTTGGTAAACAAGTGATTTATAATACAATAATGATATATCCTCCTTAATTTGTATATCCCACCATAACATAGTATTTATCTTAAAGTTGGATGATAAAATCCCAATTATAAGACTTTAGAAAGGAAAAAAAAAACACATAATTTTTTATAGTTTCCAATATCACCTTACCACACAAGGATAGAGCATATGAAATTCATTCCTTAGGTTCCAAAAATAACCTAGACCATTTATTATTACCAAATTTTACCTTGTATCATAATGGAAGAGCATACATGACCATAATTCAAATAATCACACATAAACAAGACAAAGAAATGATATGCAAAAAAATGATTGATTAATTTTAACTAATAAATATATGTGTTGGTTAGATTATAAGCCTTTGACAAGTGAATTATAAGATGATCATTATTAGTTTGGATTGATTGGAGTCTTTGACACATTATTTATATTCTAAAATAGGGTTAGGTGTATGAAAAATAATAAATTCCAAACATGCACATTAGATTATCAAATATTATGGATGAACAAACTTGAAAGATAAACTTAAGAAGAAATAAATGACCTATATGTATAATCAACCCTATCTAGCATAACTATATATGGTTTCATGTGTATTTTTAAGATATTCATTTTGGCATGTATAAGAGCTCAAATGAATGCCCATTTTAAATTTCATGGCCCTCAAAAGATAGTCTTTTAGCTTAGAAACATCACTCTTAAATATGGAAACATCACTCTTCAATAAGTATCTTTAGAACGTAGACATTTTGGTGTTTACACAAATGTTGAAACATTTTTGTAGATTCTTAAGTGTCAAAATAGATCCATATCTACCAAACAAAATGCAAACATTGAATATTTACATGTAGATGTCACTATATTGGCATAGACATTGTAACATTTTCATAAATGTTAAAGTATCAAAACAATATGTAGATGTTAATAAATATCATGTAAACTAGATTAACAAGACACATGTTGCTAATGATGTATTTATTGTGATGTCTATGCATATGTTAAACGTAGATAGAATAGAATCCATTGATGTAGATGATGATTTTCAATGTGAAAATGCTCTTATATATAATATAAATGCTAAAAATAAAAATAATAGATTGAAAAAATGTAGATTATAACATATCCTATACATACATTGTTAATAAGGATGAAAAAATTATTACACATGATGGAGACACTACTCTATAGAAAACATGATTTAAATCTATAAATTAACAAATTTGGACCTACTATACTTTAAAGTATGATTAGCCTATAAAAATACTTCCTAGTAAACAAATTAAGCAAAATAATTATGGGTTTATCTCACTAGGCATACCAATAATGTACACATGCAAGTTAGAGAAAATAAAATTGAAATAATCAAATAACACTGATTTATAGTCTAATCAAGCATCAGAATTTAGAATGAGATTAAATGGAAATACAATACACCTTTACTTACCATAAGGAGCTACCCATTGTGTGTATTTTTCTTAGATTTAAAATGGATGTGATTGCTCAATGAAATGTATAAAAATAATATGATACCATGTCCCTCTGATTGATTGATTATTTGTCTTGATTGAGGGATGAAATGATCACTCAGCTTATTCTCTCAATTAAAAAAGTCTTGTTAAGCTATGGGAACTTGTTGAAAGTGGAGGAACGATGGTTATATCTTATTCAAAATGGATGGAAATATTTGATTAAAAATCATCATTGAATTAGAGTTAAAAATTAAATGATAGGGGTTGGTGATGTATGTATTTGAGTTTATGAATAGTGATGTTGATTTGCACTTGGTACTTGCCATTGGGATTTGTTGATGTGATGACTTAATTTGGGGGTTAGGTTTATTTTCTTTAAAAATAAATTTTTAATTTTTTATATTTGGGATTTTTTATTTTCCATTTATTTTATTATTAGGATTAATCAACCACCTAATATTATTAGTTAGTTGATTAATCCATTATTTTCATTTGGTAAGACTGGACAAGGTTCAATGTGAAATATGATTAATTGAATAGAGGTGGATGGGGGTGATTTCAAAATAGTAATAGGTTAGGCTAGTGATGTATTGTTGATGGGATTAGTGTGTAAGGATGATAGGATAAGGGATGAATACTAATGATTAGGGGCAAATAAGAATGTCAAAAAGTGAGGTGTTACATGTAGAGTATCCAAATTTTAGTGTATATACCTTCATATGATGATATTTTAAGATATAAAAATCATTTAGGTAAAGGGTGTGTTTCAATGTCAGGGGATAATGGATTATGAAGAAAAACTTGGGAATCTAGTGATTGGTTATATTATTTTATACATTGCTCTTACTACAACACCTTATAATGTTGATTCATTTAGTTGGGAATGGGAATAAATATTTGTTAGAATCCTTGGTTTTCCCCTAAATTTAAAGGTGTAGATATAATGAAAATATCAATAGTAGAAGTATCATCACCTATGGTAAGGTTAAAAATATGAGAGTGGTTCTTGTTGTGCATTGAAAGTAGAATCTTTTGCATTTTGTGAATTGTTATAAGATAAAATGACTTCAATTATTTTGGGTATAGCTTGTGGTATTTGATAAAATCCTTCCCAAAAATTGGATAAACATTGGCTTGAGTATGATCTACTACATTGATTTCATTAGGATGGATCCTATCTGAGCCTTTATGGGTATCTTGTACATTATGATCATCATGATTAACTTTTTCATTATGATTATTTTCTTGAAAATATTCATGAACAATTTGCTCATCAAAAGAAGAGGAAAAAATATTTCAATAGTAGAATCCATTTTAATAGTGGTCAAAGGGATTTCAATGTGCTCAATAGGGAACTTGCTTAACCTATCATTTTACCTTAAATGGATATAAGAATCGGGTTTTATAAATGGCATAGAAAAAAAACATGGAAAAGAAGATATAAATAATAATATAAAATGAAATTTTAGAAAAAATAGGGAATTTTTTTATGTATGGAGATTAGTAAATTCTTGTGAAATTCAAGGTTAAAATAAGATACTCTAAGTGTCAAATGTCATGTCTGAGGTTAAAAAAATGTTTTTATTGTTAGTGATTATATCCAAGGTTTAAATTAATTTATTTTAGTTTTAGATTTAGATCCAAGGTCAAAATAAGATTCTTTTAGTCTCAGATAATTAGGAATTCATCTAAACCCTATGACAAAAAATTTGAGGCAATGCTCAAATGAAAATCAAGTTCATAAATAAATTTGTGTGACTATATCAGGTTCACCAATATGTTTTACCTTATTTTAATTAACATGTGAAGTAACCCTAATTTATATAAATTGAATAAAATATATCATAATTTTATAAATGGACTTTCGAAAAATGGAATGAAATTAAAAGACTGAATTCAAAAAAAATCAATCAATTGAAAGAAGGATAACTATGAAATGAAATGATAAACTTAGTTGTTTATGTTTAATATATAACTATGTGAAGCAAATAGAAGACCAAAACTAATAAACAATAAATAGACTTGTAAGTACATAGAATATAGAATTGAAACTAATGAAAGACATGATTATTTACCTTAGGGAATTATCTACTAAGACTACAGTCCCTTATTGGTTGATCTTGTACTTTGATAAAAGTTAGGAACTCATGTCACAATCATTTTATACAGATTGAATTAGATCTGTTTGCATATATTTAACCTTAGGAAGAGTGTATAAGACCTACAAATGACTTCTCCAAATTTAAAATCCTAGTAGGAATTGTAATGATTGAAATCTTTTAAATAGAAAAGAAGGAAATGTAATGGTTTGAACTAACCCCAATCACCCCTATGATGATGGAACACTACCTACATATCCAATATTTCAAAAAGGGAATTCAAGCCCATGTAGTTCTCCCACTTAGAGTCCTTTGTGAAAATTGTCTTATTTGGCTATATGAATACATCCAGAGATGGTTTGAATGATTGATCATGCTTTGTTTTGGCTTGGATAAAACATGATTTAGACTTGGATAAGGACTAATTCAAGTGATTATAATTATTATTAGGAAGAATAGGGAAGCTTTGATCGATGTATATTAGTGTTATTATGCCTCTCTATTAAAATTTCCAAGTGGTAAAATAACTAACTTGAGTGTGCCTTTATAAAAATTGAAAATGGAAGATCACATGATAAGAATCCTAAAAACATATTATAAATTAATGGAAAGTTTAAATTTAAAAATTTGATCATTAGAGGGTTAAGGACAAGAGATTCCCATAGGGGATAAGAACATATCCACTATTGTCCCCTACTGGGAATTTATATCCTTCAAAGAAACATGTGTATTTTTGGTTGTAGATCCATTTGTGTAGATGCATAGGGGTATCTTTATCAATTAGAACATTTTTTAGGCATCATATATAAATTTAGGAAATAAATAGGTCCATACAAGTGCTTAGGATAGAGTGAGGTTGTGAAATAGGTCTAGATTAAGTGCTCAAATTAGTTAAGGTAAAATAGGGCTAAAACTATCATAATCAAGTATTCATGACCAAATTTAGGTGTATATATAAGTTACTATGTAGTGAAAAAAATTGTTGCATATTCCAAAGAGAATACATGAACAATTGATGATATTTGTGAAAGTATGAAGTCAATATTTACTAATTTATTTTGAAATCATGAATTCAATATATAATGAACAAATTTGAAGACTCAAAAATATATGGATTAAACCTAGAACATGAAAGGAAAAACATATTTTCATCTTGATTTAAAAATTTATGAAATTGCTAGACTTATAAATTCTTTCTTTATTTGTCAGATGCCCTCTAAAGTAAATCAATGCAAATGTTTTCTTGTCTAGAAAGTTGAATTTATGAATGAATGTTACTTATCTATCAAAATTTATTGATCCATAGATTTTCACTCTATTGGCTCAAACCTATTGACATGGATTGAATTTTGGTGTGTTTATTCTTATTGACATGTATTTCTATAAAATTTCTCATGCATGGTTTGTATATATAATATATAATGCCACATTTGTAAAAAAGATCTAAAATCTCTATCCTTGAAAAAGAAACATCAAAAAGAGGAATCCTATGGCCATACACAATAGACCTATAACCAATGCCTTGCATGTATTAATGAGTAGTATATCATGAGGGGTGGACCCTAATAACATAAATTGTATAATGAAAAATACATACCATGAAAAAACATGAAGCCATTTCTAATATGAGAGTAAAGTATCAGATTAGATCTCAAATCATCTACATCAAGTATTCAATAACTAATGATGGAGTATGTAAGGTATTTTCACATGCATAATTTTCATACAAATTGTTTTAACTATAGAAATAAATATACCAAAAGAAGGAAATAAGTCATAAAATTAATGAAGTTAAATATGTAATACCCCTTGTATTGATCCATTATTCCCTACTTGAATTCAATACATTTGTCATGTTCAATGACCCCTAGTGTATGAGTAAATTTAAATTATTTTCACTCCTTGTTCATACAATTAAACACTTGCATTTATGTTAGTAAAGTTTAAATAGGTTTAAATTAGTCAATATTATTATTAGGGTAAATAAAGGGTTTTGATAGGGATTAAAACCCTATAACAATCATTTTAACATAAATCATGACAAAAACGAAATACATAATATTGAAACCAAAATACTCAACATCAATCCAACTAAAATAAAATAGATTGCCAACTAAATTTCAACAAAACAATTACCATCATGTTGAGGTGAACATACCCCCTATTTCTGAAAATTGGGGACCCGTATGTTAAATTATGCAAATTTATACTTAAAAGTTGAAATTCACTTGATAAAAGTGTCATTAATATGTTTACACATTATTTGGGTTTGACCATCATCACCCCATGCCCTAGTTAGTCTATTTGTTCATAGTTCTGCTTCAACTTCACTTAATATTGCTAACCTTGATCTTCATGTTTCAAGTTATAGGTTTAATAGAACCCTCTATTAAATAGACCAGTTGGGATTTTACTAGCCTTTGGCCTATGAAAATCCAATATAAATATATGTTCAAGCTTACTAAAATCTTTGTTCAGAAACCCTAACTTAGACCTTTTGATTTAAATTCAAAATTAGTGAAATCAAAATTGGCGGGAACACTTTTAAAAAGATAGGGACTTAATACTAATTTTTATAGTAAGGTTTCATCATATTTTTCAACATGACCAAACCTTAGCCTAAAAATTATAAGCTTGGTCCCCTATATGTCCCGAGCCCTTCATCCCCTTTTAGCATGGTTTAAATTCATGTTTACAAGGTCCTTTTGATATGTTCCGAACTTATTTAACTTTATTATTCATGGTCCCCCTTGTTATGAACTTAGACTAATATCTTAGTCATAAGACCTTGTTCATGTTTATTAACATAAATGATACCTTAGTCTTAAGACTTTATTCTAAGTCTTATAAGTTTTTGAGCCCCAATTTAAGTTGTGTGTTTTTTTGTAGGATCGAAAGCCCATGGTTGCTCATACAGCATTGACCAAATAGAGAAAGGTAGACCTAAAAAATTGAAGGATTTGATACATGAAGCCAATCTCACTTGATCACATGGACCATAATCAATGATTCATGACTACTCATACAAAATCAATCAAATGACACATCTCAAATAAAAATTCCTATGGGGTAGATTATTTATAGGACTTAAATTTGAAGTTCTCATGCCCGTCAATTGACGTTCATGAGGCTATCAAATTTTAGTCCCTATAATTATTTATGTGAGATTAAAACTGACGTTCTCATGACCATCAATTGACATCTACAAAGCTATCATTAATGACCATGAAACCATCAATTATAAGCCCCTATGAATAATTATATGAGCTTAAATTTAATGTTATCATGACCATAAATTTATGTCTATGAGGCCATCATTGACATCCAAGAGACTGTCAAATTCAAGTCTAAGAACCAATCTCATTTGTATAAATGAACATGTTTTTTATTTACATTACAAGATTAATGGAGTCTCATTTGGAGAATAATCTTATTTAGTGTTGTGATTCAATGATAAAATTTTACTTTCATCAAGCCTTTAGCCCTCCATATACCAAGTTCAAATTTGAATAAGAGAAATTATAGACACCCTAAACCTAGCTCAAATATTATCCTAAAGTGTGGTCATGTTTCTAAACATTTGACTAAACTTTGGTCTAAAATATGATGCTCAATCTCCATATGACCCATGATCTTATTTGGGTCTATTTCATCAACTTAACCTAAAAAATGCAAGTTCCCATATTAAAATTTAGCTTAGAACCTTTTACCCTAAAGTTTTATCATATTTATTAATACGATAAAACCTTAGGTTAAAAGGCATTTTACTCGGTCCTTATTATTAAAGGTCCACTTTTATCATGATCTAAACTTAGCTTAAACACTTTAGCCTAAATTTTATATCATGTTTTATTAACATGAAATAAACCTTAATATAGAGTATTTAAACTAAGTTCTTATATATCCTGATGCTGACTTAAACATCATGCACCTTTATAGGATCTACGACTCAAATGATATCAGAGGAACATGATCAAACAAAGTAGGATCTCTATAAAATATTCAAAAAAACCTCTGAGGACCTATGGGATTTCCATGTGGAAAATGTGCATCAATGGATGGGATTGATAAGATATAGATCTTGGGAAGCCTCATAAGACTACCAAGTGGGTTAACCATAGAGCTTAGTACAAATAGCAGCCAATGGCATGCAACTCATAGGATTGAGATCAATGGCTCACATTGATCTGTGCAAGATGATCCAATGAAGTGAGACCAAATGAAATTTTCAAAAACCAATGGTAAGTTTTTGAATAGTAATGAATAAAATGCCATAAAAAGTGCCATGTAGATGCCATACCAATGCCACAAAGGTAGAAAACAACAAAAATAGAGATTTTATAGGCACAAAAAATCAAAGGTATAAATGCCAAGGATCAAATCAAATCCAAGGAACAAATTCACTCAAGTGAAAAAAAACTTCACCATTAAAGCTCAAAGAAACCTATAAAAAACCCTTACATCTACAAAAACCCTAATTCAATCACAAATTGATCATAATAAAGCTCAAAAGTGTCTAATTACTATCTAAGTGAAAACTAATCCAAATGAAATTTTTAGGCCACTGTGGGAGATTTATAAAGTTCATAGTCATAGTGGTATGGAAGCAACATAAAGATGACACAGAGCTCTACTTAACCATAGACTTAAAAGGAAAGGTCTTTAAGGACATAGTGTTTGATATTATGGCATTGAACATTGTAAACAAAAATTGGTCCAAGCTATTTTAGACAATTAAGGAATTATAGCCCATAACGAGGGAGGATGAGAAGATTGAATCTTTCAAGATAAGATATTATGACCTGGCTATAGTACACATGGTGATCCTTCACCTTGTAGTAGTAAAACCAAAGGTAATTCATTAAATAGATGTCCTCATCCTTATTTTTAAAGAATGCAAAATTGAAAAGGGTATGTTGATCAATGAACATACTCAAAAATGCCTTACCTATTTGTCTCCCATTACTTTTGAGAAATATTATAATTTACCCAATCACTGAGTAGATATACCCACACTTAATGAATGGGCCAAGAATAATGACCTCAAAGCCATCCTAGTCCCATGGTTGTATTCTAGAAACCATGTGTTTTTTGACCTCAATGGAAACATTCCCATCAGCCAATTTTGACCAGGAATTAAGATGTTGACCTTGATGAATAAGATGTGTGGAACCCCACTACCACCTATGATGATAGCATGTGGGAACCCCTAGTATATTTTATGATTGAGAAAGATATCACCCCTCCCATTGGTGAAGTTATTAGCTCATGTCTATGTAGTCAGATCTTCACAATCAAGAAAGGGTCTAGGAAAAGCTTCTAAATAATGTCTTATCTCCTAGATGCCCTACTTGCCACAATTGAGATCCCCAACTTTAGGGGATGGTCACCTGAAATAACACAGAAAGTGTCCCAATTCTATTCAAAATTGCATATCTTCAAGTATAGGGACCATATCCAAATTATTTGTGACTGCATCTATCCTACCTTTAATGAGGCTCTAAAAGGATTCCTAATGCCTAGAATTAATCCATTGGCAAAGAAATATATTGATTTTATTGGGGACATCTAGTTTTATCTAACCTACACAATCATCAAGATTGAGGAACATAGAGCACTCCACTGAGACTACCAATCCATGTTCTAGACAAATTGGTTGAGTAAGAAGTTGCATTCCAAATATGCAATGGCATAGATGGGCTTTATAGAAGTAAAATGAATGGATTACTACATCTTTCACCCTTTATTATTAGTAGAACCATATTTTAGCATTGGGATAACATTGAATATGTTTTTAGGCATATAACATCTTTCAAGTTACAACATGATGAGTTGAGATAGTGGGAGCCCAATGATAGAGTTGGGAAACATTTGAAGACTAAACCAATAAATTTTACCTATGAGTATCGACCAAGATTATATGACTCAATATACATAAAGGTTTTATCCTTCACAATAATATTATTATAGATTGATAAGGGACCAAAAAGGAAGTGATGACATTTGCAAACTCGATCTGAGGTGGTACCACTTGTTAGGAATTTATTCATCTCAACCTCCTCCCATGCAGCTACAATCACAAGTGAAAGTACCAAATATTAAGGCTCAAACTGAGTAGAGACATAAATAAAAGAGACTTGGGGAGGGGACATCATCTTCATCCCAATCCAATGAACTAGGATCTCTAATTGAGTACATTGATGTTATGGCATTGGAGGAAGGTGAGACAATGGAAGATGCATTACAAATGTTATCCATTGCTTATTAGTTTGATGAGTAAGAAATTAAAATGGAATAACCTTAACCCCAAGTTTAGGAGGAAAATATAGAAAAGGGGAAGTAATTATCCTTGAGCCTAGTTCTAGATGTTCTCCCACAAAAGAAAAAGGCTAAACTTGCATTGGTTGCAACAGGAATAAAGAGGTCTAAACTGACCTTCACTTACCTTTTGAGTGAGGTAAATGTCTTTAGTAAAGAAAATGTGATACAAGGGCCAACCATTCTTTAATGGTTCATCTATGACAAGCTAAAAAATATTCCTAATCTACAACACTCTTGAGCCTTGACCAAGTCAATGAACGTAATTGTCCATGATGAGATCAAACCATGGATAGTTGCCTTGCATAAGGAGGAGAAAGAAATAAAGATAGTTTCCCTTGGGGAATCATGTGGCACTCATATGTCTTCTCATAACACATGATTAGAGACTTCACATCCTCCTCCAATAATGCATTCATTAGTTGGATTCCAATTCAATATATAAACTATAAGTTTGGAGAGGGTGATAGAAAAAAGAGCCATGGTCACTGGTGAAGAATTCATCTTTCAAAAAGTGGAACCATTTATTGGATTAAATCTAGTGGAGGTTCATAATTTGGGTGAGGAACCCATCTTTGAAGAAGATATACTTGGATTGGCCAAATCTCAATCAACCCAACTACAGACTAGCATCAAGGGCATGAAACAAAAAATTAAGAACTTGAAGAAGTAAAAGGAAAATCTAGAGATATAGGTTATCTCTCTATCCCATATGTTATGATAGACATGTTTGGGGCATCCTTTTATGACATATTTTATTCTCTAAATATAACAAAGGAAAGATAGGGTGTCTAAAGTTAGTAGGATGTAGCAACCAAGGGTTTAGTTACTTAATAGCAAAGTTCAAAAGATAAGATGAAATATTTAATTAGCATCTTGATAGGGGATAAAATCCAAGGTTTTAAGACCATCAACCTTGCCAACTCAACATGCTCATGGGAGTTATTATAGATAAAATTCAAGGCTTAAGCATGTGGTCTAAAAACATGGAAAGACTCCTCAGGGATGATAAAGATTTATTGGATAGGATAGAGAAATTCTTTAAGACCATGATTTCCAATCCTACAATACTTATCTCTATGGGCATCATTACAGATGATGAATTCAAGCATAGGACCACTTTATTCATGTAGGAGGTAAATATCAAGAGCCAAAGTAGGTCTTGGGGTGATAATAGCAATATCATGGATATGATCGTAATAGCAGAAGAAAAGATAGCTAAGGCAAGGAGCATTAAGGAGGCCTTGGAGAGAAATACTAGAGATCTTGAAGACATAGCTGATCAAGAGAATTAACTCTTCCTTGAATTTATAGTGTTGTTTCCAAAATTAGCTTAGCTCATTTTTGGGAACAACCCCCTATGAAATTTGTTTTTTTCATCTTTCATCTCTCTAAGTTTGTTTTCGAGATGGGTTCTTCTCATTCTCATCTTGGTCCAACTTAACCTTTCAAAATTTGTAATGTCTTTTTATCGTGTCTTCCCTGAGATGTGAAGGCTGTTACAGTCTCAATGTGATCAAGAGACCCAAACCTACCTCTTTCAGAGTTGGTGTTTTATTTTCTCCATTCTCATACATGAGTGGCAAAATTTGTCGTCACTGTATTTCCCTTTTGACCTGCAAGGGCAGAAATTTTTGCTACCCCTACATCTGAACTTCCAAACGAACATGCAAGGGCAGCAAAATTTGCTGCCCCTACATGCCTCATTTTCCATGCATGGCATTTATTTTCGTGTGTGGTGGATTTTTGGGGTCAGTTTTCTCCCCATATAACCTGATTTCGGCCTCATTTCTTTTCATTCTTCCTCCTCTCCTCCTACCCTTTGCATCTGGACACTCTGAAAAATGAGTAAAAGTGCAATTTGGTGGATTTGGGCTTGTTGCACGTGTGGTTTTTGAGGTAGGTCTTGTTTTTAACATTTATTTTCTTTTCTTTCTTCTTCTTAGCTTCATTTTTAGTTTTTGATGTTGATAGGAGTTTTTACTTTTGTTTTTTGTCTTTCCTCTCTCCCTCCCCTCTGCCCATGGTTTTCAACTCAAAACCCGCATGGGTGGCAAAATTTTCCCCCGTGCCTCTTAGCTTCCCTCTCTTTTTTTTCACCTGTGCGGGTGACAAATTTTGCCCCCCATGCAGGGTTATCCTGCATGGGTGGAAATTTTTTTTGTACATGCCTTTGTGTGTAAAACCTACATCAACGACAAATTCTATTGCCGATGTAGGCTAGAAGTGCAGGGGTGGCAAATTTTGCCACCCCTACACTTTCCCCTCTGACTCTGTAGGGGCAGTGAATTTTGCTACCCGTACAGGCCGACCCTGCAGGGGTGGCAAATTTTGCCACCTCTACATTATATTCATTCATCATGCAGGGGCGGCAAATTTTTCCACCCATGCATTTTTCCTCTAATTTTTATTCTAACTCTAGAACACTTTTCCCTTTTTTCCATATTTTTCCTTTCTTCCTCATTTTTTGACCCAGTTTCTAACCCAGCCCTTTTAAGTACCCTTCCTTTGGTCATGATCACTTAATATGAAAATTTCCCAACTCGCCCCCTTTTCCCTAATTGTGTGATCATGACTATAGTACTTTCAGAGAATTCTTGCTCATTAACACCTATTTGGCTAAAGCTAGTTCTAATGTCTGAAACGTCTCCTAGAAAGTCAAAGACCATGAAGTACAAATACCAGGTCATCTTCCCAATCACTTCGGTCACCTCCAACATTGATGACATTAGGACACTGAAATTGGCCACATGAATATGGTTGAGTTCATGACCCGAACTAAGGTAGTGAACCCAAGTTCTGAAATGAAGACGATCATTGAAAGCAACATTCACCTTATTGTCGCTTTTCCAGTGGTAGCACATCATACAGAGTTCATCCTCCAGTGTGCCCAGTTCTACAACAAAGAGACAAGATCAGTCTCAGATGCCAGTGGCAATGTGATAATTTAGCTGGATCTCAAATTCATCAACAAAGTCTTCATGTGCCCTCCTGCTACTGAAGTGTTGAAGATTGACTTCTTAGAAGCCTAGAAGGAGTATGACAAAGACCCTGAGAGGGCGAAGAAAGTGATGAATAACAAGTGGTTGAAGACACCCAAAACCAATCTATCTAGTTGGTCATGAAACTTCCTGAGGAGTGATTTCATTGAAGAATTTGGTGACTTAATCACCCTTCTCAGAAGAGTGCGAGGCCTCCCATCTTCCTCACAGTTCCACAAGTGGATGTACCCATTCATTAAGATCATCCTCTAGGGTAAGCAGGTCATCTTTTGGGGTGAGCAGATCAGCAACGCCCTTCATGAGCAGCTAACCAAGGTACAAAATTCTTCCAAGTTCTATATGACTTCATACCTTGTGTACATAGCTACCTCGATGCGGACCTTCCCAGGTTTGACAACTGAAGGGGATAGAAAGACCACCCTAGTATACTCATATTACCCCTAGCTAACACTTCAAGGGTCAATCCACCATTTCAAAATGGTAAATGATGCTTTCTTTTCCATATTTTTATGCCTCTTCAACCCTCAGCTTGAGCAAAAGAGAGTATCTGATAAGGCTTGGATGGTCGTCAACAACTATGGTTGCATGTTCCTTCAATTTCCCACCTTTTATTATCTTTGGGTTGGCTTTTTCCAAGGTTATCCCTATATGCTCCCCAAGTTTCCTTCTGAAAAGTTAGTTCTAATGGAGCTTTGTCAGCAAATGGCTATCGTACATACTAGGTAGATGGAGCTTAAAAAGCCAAGTCTCAGGTTTTTAATTGAAATTGGCAGATACTCTATCTTGACAGAAGCTAAAGCCAAAGTCATGGAAATAGAGATACAGCTGGTCACTATGAAACAATTCAAGAGAAGGGACAAATTTGACTATAGGGGAGTTAAGGACATGATCAGATGAAAGACTTAATTCCATGAGCCTATGATTGAAGACATTTGGGTGGACCTGAGAACAGCTGAAGAAATCAGAAGAATGGATTATAGCAGGCTGACCCTGAAACAAATTGAGTATCTTGCAGAGATTCCCCCCAATTTGGTCGATGATGGGAGCATTATCAATAGTAGGTACCTGGCCAAAAAGATTACTGGCTCCCCTCTTCCTCCAATTCAGTGGTCTCAGAAAGAAATAACTTCTCTGAGGAAGAGATTTGAGTCAATATTGGCTAACACCAATGATTGGTTAGTGGTCAAAGGGATCGTACTAAAAGAATTTATCATGGGATCAGAGGCTGAGTTCCAAGCAGAGATGAGGAAGAAAGTAGAAAATAGGACAAAGAATAAAGGTGATGTTCCTTCCCCATCTAGGCCTCACAAGCCTAGAATCATCTTTGTTTCTAAAAAATTAAAGGTTACTGAAGGACCAGAGGCAGTGACTAAAGGAATTGTAGAATAGAGCTCTCATAAACAAGTAGCCCAACCAATGGAGATAGACGACCAGACTTCAAAATAGCAAAAGACCGAGCCTCTACCTTCCTAAGAAGAAGCACAACCACTTAAGAGTGTCTCTCCTTCTCCACCTCAGTCTCCTATGGCATCTCCTTCTCCTCTCTCTCCTATCAGTGTTCCCTCTTTTGGAGTCACCTCTCCTTCTAGAGTTATATTTGGTGATCCTCAGGGTGCTTATGGAGATACTCTTTGCTCCTCTGGATCCATTCTTAGTTTGGCATCTCCTTCTTTCAATTTGGGAGGAAGTTCTGTGCTTGAGCTAGAATTAACAGCCGGTACGGTTTCACCTGTTACTCTTACTACAACCACTATTACTAGTAGTAGTGTAGACGTTGCCATGGTAACACCAGTTGTGGGAACTATTTCGACAGTAAGTACTTCTCTCCCACCCTGGATGTTAGCATTCACACCCAAAACAAAAAAGCTAGCCATCTCTATAGATGACTTCAATTTTGGCAAAATAGTGCTGGTGAAAGCTAAGGCTCCTAAGAGGCCAAGGATCCTCTCAAAATTGGTTGAGGAAAAAGGGCAAAATTTTCTAAAAAATAGCTAAGCCTCTGCAGGACATAACCCTTGAGGGTTTTGAAATGAGCAGCTATTCCATCTCTCGTGTTGAACTTGGAAAAATTACTCACGAAGGTGTGAAAAGTGATCTACAGTCTGCAATGGACATCATGGTCCAAAAATTTGATCGAGAAAAGGAGATGAAAGACTATTATAAGGCCAAGACAGAGAAGTTGACGGCAGTAATAAGGAAATTCACTCTTCCCCCTGAATCAGCAACTCCAGAGGCCTTCTCTATAGATGACCCTATCATTCAAAAGGTAGAGAAAACTTACTTGAAGGGGAAAGTGCTAGAGGATTATGTTGAAAACATGCATACTTAGGGAGTTTCCTTACTCACAAAAGTTGCGGAAAAGATAGACAAAATGAAGAAGGTGAGAGCAGATTTAGATGACCTTGTCTCTCTTATCTCTCAGGATGTTGAAAGTACAAAAAAATATCTTAGCAAATAGAGGGAGATAAAGGATCTGAAGAAAAGCACCTTGATATCTATCAGTATCATTTTCAGCAAGGATTCCTATGTTGAGATCAAGGAGTCCCTGATATACAGGATACAGGTACTCAAGAAGTTGGTTAAATATCTCAAATATTCTAGGGATGATAGTGAGAAGAGCGACACAGGCCTGCTGAATAGACTGGAAGAGATGCCTTGCAACCTCACTTCCATGGATAACCAATTCCTCTCAGCTGAAGAAATGATCCAAAGCTTCAAGGGGATGACTCAAAAGAATTTTGAAGAAAAAGCCTTCTCAATGGTTTTCCTAGACCATATTTTAGATACTCAGTTAACTCTGGACAATCTGAGGTCTAGGTTAACTAATCATGCTAAGGCCATCACAGCATTGAAGGATGCTTTAATTAGAGCCAGGGTCATCTCCAAAAACACAGTTGTGCCAGACAGTATAGGAATTCATGCATCCATTGCTATGTACGATGCTCATATGAAGAAGTCTGGCGGTAAGAACTGAAGTTTTTCCCCCTCTCTCTTCTTCTTTCCTTATGCACTTTTGTCTTGAAAAAAATTGATTACTTTTGCAAGCAACTAAACATGGAATTAACCAGAATTGAAAGTAACTAGAAATCAGAATCAGCAAAGAATAAGAGATACAAGAAATAATGAAAACTTGTATTAAACTCTTCTCAAAAGGAAATACAATTGAATAAATCTCTCTTTCTTCCACACCTCTCTCAGATGTATAGATCTCTTTCCCTCAAGAGTTCTCTCTTCACAATTACAAACACAATTTAGCTACTTGAATTGCCTATCTTACATCTTAAAACTTACAAGCTATGAAGATTTATCCCTATATATAGAATTAGGGATCATGAGCTATGCAATATCAACCATTAGATACACCTCCTAATCTAAGGCTTAAAATAGTCCTACTAAAGATAGAGACATGGACTTAAGACTAACACTTAATCTTATCATGCAAACAATCCGTTCGTCACACGAAAATAGAATTTTAGAACGCACAGGTGACTAACATTGGTCCCTGTTTGTCTGCATATGACTGACATCGGCCAATCCATAACTGACGTCGATAGCCTCCAGTCGATCCCTAATTGACGTCAATGACTGTGTAAATCTTGCAACTTTGCATTTACTCATCCATGAAGCTTTTAGCTCCACACCTCAACAATCTCCCACTTGGAGATAAATAGCAACACCTGTACCTGTACAGCAACATCTTCTAGCTTCTCCATCTTCAAGCTCAATTTTGAAGACCAACAAAATTTGAATGAAGATTCAACTTCTCCTTTTTTTACCGGCTTTGTTAACATATCTACAAGGTTCTCATCTGTATGGATCTTTTCCAGCTTCAACTCACCATCCTCCAATACCTGTCTAATGAAGTGGTACCTAAGCTGTATATGTTTGGTTCTTGAATGAATGGCTAAGTTCTTAGCCAAATGAATTGCACTCTGACTATCACTATATAATATGCAACTCTCTTGCTCCTTTCCCAACTCTTCCATGAACCGTGTCATCCATATCATCTCCTTGCTAGCCTCTGTGGCTGCAATGTATTTTGCCTCTGTAGTAGACAAGGCAACAACCTTCTACAACTTTTAAATCTAGCTAACTACCATTCCACCAATAGTGAAAACATATCCTGTGGTGCTTCTCCTGCCATCCAAGTCACCTGCCATATCTAAATCTACATATCCATGTAGAGAAGTATTTGACCCTCCATAGCATAAATGCCTACTGATGGTCCCTCTCAGATATCTGAGAATCCACTGAACTGCTTTCTAGTGTTCCTTCCCTGGATTGGCCATAAACTTACTAACAACTCCCACTGCTTGGGAAATATCAGGTTTAGTACATACCATTGCATACATCAAACTCCCAACTGTGGAAGCATATGGAACTCTACTCATGTACTCTACCTCATCATGTGATTTAGGACACTATTTTTTACTCAGCTTGAAGTGTCCAACCATAGGTGTGCCTACAGGTTTTGCATCCTGCATATTAAATCTCTCCAACACCTTATTCACATAATCTTCTTGAAACAAAATCAACCTGTGATTTTTCCTGTCTCTCTTAATACTCATGCCAAGGATTTTCTTTGTTGCTCCCAAATCCTTCATGGAAAATATGTGAGCTAATTTTACCTTAAGCTCATAAATATCTTACATGTGTGAACCTACAAGAAGCATATCATCTACATACAGCAATAGAATAATATATCTATCATTATCCAGTCTCTTAAAATAAACACAATGGTCAAATTGACATCTAATAAAACCATGCTCAGTCATAAACCTATCAAATTTCAAATACCATTGTCTAGGAGCTTGCTTAAGACCATATAAGCTCTTCTTCAACTTGCACACAAGCTTATCCTTACCTTTGACCTCAAACCCTTCCAGCTAATCCATATATATTTCTTCATCCAAATCTCCATGAAGAAACACTGTCTTAACATCAAGCTGCTCAAGATGCAAATCCTCAATAGCAACTAAAGACAATACAGTCTTAATAGAAGTCATTTTTACTACAGGAGAAAAAATTTCACCAAAATCAATACCTAGTTTCTGTGCAAATCCCTTTACTAGCAACATGGCCTTATGTCTCATTTGTCCATTCTCACCTTCCTTTAACCTATAAACCCATTTGTTTTTTAGTGCTCTCTTACCCACTGGCAACTCAACCAAATCCCATGTTTGGTTCTTTTCCAAGGAATCAATCTCCTCATTCATGCCAAGCTCCCATTGTTTCTGGGTTTCTACCTGCATTGCTTTATCAAAACTATCTAGTTCTACACTATTAGTGAGCAATAAGTAGAATAATGAAGGGGAATATCAAATTAGAGGTTTACTTACCCTTTCTAACCTCCTTAAGGGCATTTGAGACTTATTCACTGCTTGTTGTCTACCCAAATTCTTTGTTAGTGACTAATCTCGATCATCTCTAGGTCTGTACCTGACTGACATCGGTTCCACCCGACTGACATCAGTTCTTGTCTGAATGATGTCAGTTCCTGTATGACTGACATCAGTTACTATCTGACCTATCTAACCGATGTCAGATCCTACCTGATTGACGTCAGTGTCTATGTTTTTCTAGAAGTGATTTCGTGTGAGTTCATTTTGGATCACAATCTCGTCCAAATCTCTATTACTCTGCTCCGAATCATTCAACCTCTTGAGTTGATCCCTGTACATCACTTTCTCATTAAAAACAACATCATGGCTTCTAATAATCTTATTAGTTTCTAGATTCCACAACCAGAATCCAAAATCGTTAGAGCCATAACCAATAAAAGTGCACCTCATAGATTTAGCATCCAGCTTCTTTCTATTTTCTTTATCAACATGCACAAAAGCTTCAAAACCAAAAACTCTGAGAAATGAAAGATCTACCTTTTTACCTGTCTAGGCCTCTTCTAGAATTCCACCATCCAGTGCAATATAAGGTCCTCTGTTAATCAGATAAACTATAGTGTCTACAGCTTCTACCCAAAACTATAAGGGCAAACTAGCATGCAACCTCATACTCCGTGCACGCTCCTTTATTATTCTATTCATCCTCTCAAAAACTCCATTTTACTGAGGTTTCCTTGGAACCATTCTTTGCCTGTGTATTCCATTCATAGAACAGTACCTGTTAAACTTATAGCTATAGTACTCACCACCATTGTCAGATCTAAGACACTTCAATCTCAAACCTATTTCATTCTCAACCAAAGCTTTCCATTTCATAAATGTGTCAAATACATTAGATTTCTTCTTTATACAATAGACCCATACCTTTCTTGTAGCATCATCAATGAAAGTAACATAATATTGTGATCCTCCAATAGAAGCTACCTGAGCTAGTCCCCACACGTCTATGTAAACAAGCTCCAACTTGTGCTTCCTCTTTATTGATGCAATTTTGAGAAACTTCACTCTCTTTTGCTTTCCAAAAATACAATGCTCACAGAAATCTAGATCTATGCTTTTCAAATTTTAAAGCTTACCTTTTGACTTAAGAACTTTCATTCCCTTCTCACTCATGTGGCCGAGCCTATAGTGCCAAAACTTTGCATCTACATCTGAAATAGATAATATAGAAGGAGAATAATCAGTAATACAATTACATAAATAGAGAGTACCTTCTCTCTTACCTCTGGCCAATACAAGTGCACCCTTGGTAACCTTCCAAGATTCAACTGTGAGAGTTAATGTACAACCCTCATCCCCCAACTTTCCTATAGAAATTAGATTCTTCTTCAGAATGGGTACATACATGACATCCCTCAACACCCATGTGTTGCCATTCTGCAATTTCAGCTACACTTTTTCTTTGCCAACAATTTTACAAGGCTCATCATCCCCTAAATAGACTTTTCTAAAATCTCCCTGAACATAATCACTAAAAAATTCACTATTTGGGGTTGCATGGGAAGAAGCACCAGAATCTACAACCCAAGATTCTATTCTATTATCCAAAGAAAGTACAAGAGCATCTTGTGCAACAATACCTGCAACTTTTGCTTCTTCTTTACCTTCATGCTGGATTTCTTCTTTAACCGATAACCAACAATCTTTCTTTGTATGCCCTATCTTTCCACAATTCCAGCAGGTTATTCGTCTTCCATTTCTAGATTTGGATCTTCTTCTCATCTTTGACTTAGACCTTGATCTCCCTTGCTTGCTCTTCTCTTTATACCTTCCCCTACTTTCAATACTTAAATCATTACCTGATGATTCCCCTGTGCTTTTTCTACGAGTCTCTTCATTTAGGATTACACTAACAACATCATCTACTTTCAACATAGTTGTAGCAGATGCAGGATTACTAACTACCATTACTAAACTATGCCAACTTTCAGGCAAAGAGCATAATATTAAAAGAGCCTTAATTTTATCATCAAAAACCATTTTGACTAAATTTAATTGATTTACAATACCATAGAAATCATTTAGATGACTAGATACAGATCCACCTTCCTGCATTTGCAAATTAAATAATTGCTTCATAAGATATACCTTATTTGAAGTTGAGAGCTTTTCATATAAATTTTCTAAAGTGTCCATCAACTCTACCATTGTCTTTACCTGTGACAAGTTGGACATCACAGAAGATGCCAAGCTCAACCTTATGGATCCTAAAACCTTTCTATCAAGAACATTCCATTTTTCATCTTCCATATCTGTGGGCTTCCTTGAAACCCCACCCAACGGTAAGTATAGATCTTTCTGATACAGATAATATTCTATCTACATCCTCCATAATTGATAGTTCTTGCCATTGAACTTCTCCATTCTCAGTTTACTTTGTTTTGCCATTGTTATGCTCCCACTCAAATAGAAACCCCTGTGAGTGCCCTGTAATCAATACACACTAAACAAATCTGAAACCACCTGTTAGTGAACCCAAGCTTTGATACCACTTGTTAGGATCTTAACAAAAACAATTGATTACTTTTGCAAGCAACTAAACACGAAATTAACCAGAATTGAAAGTAACTAGAAATCAAAATCAGCAAAGAATAAGAGATACAAGAAACAATGAAAACTTGTATTAAACTCTTCTTAGAAGGAAATACAATTGAATAAATCTCTCTTTTTTCCACACCTCTCTTAGATGTATAGATCTCTTTCCCTCAAGAGTTCTCTCTTCAAAATTACAAACACAATTCAGCTACTTGAATTGCCTATCTTACATCTTACAACTTACAAGCTATGAAGATCTATCCCTATATATAGAATTAGGGATCATGAGCTATGCAATATCAACCATTAGATACACCTCCTAATCTAAGGCTTAAAATATTCCTACTAAAGATAGAGACATGGACTTAAGACTAACACTTAATCTTATCATGCAAACAATCCATTCGTCCCACAAAAATAGAATTCTAGAATGCACAAGTGACCGACGTCGGTCCTTGTTTGCCTGCATATGACCGATGTCGGCCGATCCATAACTAATGTCAGCAGCCTCTAGTCAATCCCTGACTGACGTCGGTGACTGTGTAAATCCTACAACTTTGCATTTGCTCATATGTGAAGATTTTAACTCCACACCTCAACATTCTCTATAAACGACCCTGTCATTCAAAAGGTAGAGAAAACTTACTTGAAGAGGAAAGTGCTAGAGGATTATGTTGAAAATATGCATACTCAGGTAGTTTCTTTACTCATAGAAGTTGTGGAAAATATAGACAAGATGAAGAAGGTGAGAGTAGATTTAGATGACCTTGTCTCTCTTATCTCTTAGGATGTTGATAGTACAAAAAAATATCTTAGCAAATGGAGGGAGATGAAGGATTTGAAGAAAATCATCTTGATATCTATCAGTGTCATTTCCAGTAAGAATTCCTATGTTGAGATCAAGGAGTCCAAGATATATATGATACAGGTAATCAAGGAGTTGGTTAAAGATCTCAAATCTTCCAGGGATGCTAGTGAAAAGAGTGACACAAGCCTGCTGAATAGACTAGAAGAGCTACCTTGCAACCTCACTTACAGGGATAACCAATTCCTCTTAGTTGAATAAATGATCCAAAGCTTCAAGGGGATGATTCAAAAGAATTTTGAAGAAAAAGCCTTCTCAATAGTTTTTGTGGACCATATTTTAGATACTCAGTTAACTCTGGACAATCTGAGGTCCAGGTTAACTAATCATGCTAAGGCCATCACAGCATTGAAGGATGCTTTAATTTAAGCCAGAGTCATCTCCAAGAACATAGTTACGCTAGACAATATAGGAATTTAGGCATCCATTGCTATGTACGATGCTTATTTGAAGAAGTATGGTGGCAAGAACTGAAGTTTTCCCCCTCTCTCTTCTTCTTTCCTTATGCACTTTTGTCTTGAGAAAAGTGCATGCAATTTTGTAATATGTAATTACATGTAAAAATTTTAGAAAAATATCTCAAAGTCAAAGATGAGTCATCTTTGACTAAGATATTTTTGTATTTTATTATTTTCTAAATTTTAAGAGTTTCTCCCTATATATAATGGAGACCTCTTTTGTAAATAGATCTTGGATAATTGAGAGTAAAAACTCTGCCCAAATTAAAACACTTTTTGAGACTTTGTGCTCAACTTGTAAATTATATTTTATTAAATGAATGAGAAGCAGGTTTATTTCAGACTTTGTGTTGAAATCATTTATGTTATTTAGGGAACAGTTCTTATGTCCTCTTTCCTAATAATCTCTTGTTTATCTGATTTAATAAGCAAAGTGGGTGTGTTAATATTATCTGAGGGCATTTCTAAAAGGTAGAAGAGAGACTTTGAGCTACTTTTATCTTTATTATTTTATTATCTTTTGTAGTTTTAGGTGAAGACTTTGTGCTTCGTTTCACTCTACGACTACGCTTGTTCCAGATCAGCAGAGGAGATAATGGAAGACTTTGTGCTTACGTGGGTTTTTTGTGACTTTTATTACTTACTTCAGGTGATTTTCTTCTCTACGCTAGATACCATTCCTAAAAGAAGAGGAATGTTATTGGCCAATGACTAAGATTTCTCCCTCTTGTTCTTTGAACATCACCTCTAAAAAAAGAGAGGTGGATGTTGTTATACCACCCCATGTGTTAATTTTTGATTAATTATATGTATACATATAGCGTATAAATATTCATAGAGAACCTCCCCTTGATGAGAGGAGAGATTTACCTCATCCAGATCTGGTATACCCACACTTTTCATGGCATAAATCTCCCTATGTTGTGGTTGATATACCCATTTTGTCATCAGTTAGTTGATGACAAAATATTCACCCAATAGTTTTTGGTGACTCCGCTGGGGAATACGAACGTGCATTTTGAAGCCTCAATCTTCAAATTGAAGCAATTTTAGTCCCTTTTTTATTTAAAATCTGGCAACTCCATGCTACACAAGAAGCCAGAGAGCCAAGGGTGTTTTTGACCCCGTGTTTGAGTTGGCACAATAGAGCAATTTTGATCTGTTTCCTCCACCACCTTCCCTTCAACATTCTAGGATTTTTCCTCCTGACCTTATCAAGTCACCAACGCAAGGTAGAGCTTCTTTTCCTGTTGTTAATCAGGACCTACCTATAGACACTCCACTAAGGTTTTTTATCCCACTATTTAATCGTCCTATCATAATGGCTCAAGGCCCATGGGGTAATTCCTTTGGTCCTCTTAATTTGACTGCACCTTTGCATGAACTACCTCGTAGTTCTAGAAAAAAAATCCTAAGTTTTTTGGTGATGGAAAGGTTCATCCCGACGAGCATATTGCCACTTTCTCCATAGCATGTGGAGTAATCAGTGTGGAATTTGAGGATGTAGCAGTAAGACTTTTTGTGGAAACCCTATAAAGAGTTATTGTGGATTGGTTCTACCACCTGCAACCTAGATCAGTAACTAACTGAGACACGCTCAAAGCTAAATTTGAAGCTAGATTTAAACCTACTAAAGATGCACATGCTTTGTTAGAACAACTAACCCAGATGAAAAAATAATCTCAGGAACCCATGAGTGATTTCATTTCCAAATTCAACAAATTAAGGAACCGGATTCCAATTATTTCTCAACCTACGCTGGAAAATCTCAAGTGCTTTTTTATCAACTCATAGCTTCTCGAAGTAAGTTTCCTATTGAGATGAGCTGGCCCCATGGATCTAGCATTGGCTCAAAATTTGGCTACTGGGATTGAGGATGATCTTATCCTGGCAGGTAAGATCAGGAAAGACCCTAGTAAAAATAAATTCTCTTCATCTACTAAAAACTCTTCTACAGGCACTACAGATCCTATGGTGCAAAAATTGATGAATGAATTGATAGCTTTAAAGAGGCAAATAACCCAAGGTACGTCTACTCCCACCTATCGAGATATGCCCAAGAGAACATTCTAAAATCAACAATATCAGGGTAATGCTACCCGAAACCAAAGGCAACCAAATCGCCTGCTTCCTCCTCTAGGGAAATTGGCCATTGAAGCAGCACCTGCCAATTTAGTGGTCAGTTACCTAGAGGCTAAACATGACTATTCACTCCAACCTCAGTTTGACCAATAAGATGATGCTAATCTCTTCGATGAGTGGGAAAAAAATTAGCTAGCGACTCCAATATTGGTTTTTTGGATTACCAAGACGAAGCTGGAAGTAAAGGAGAAGGGTTGGATGGATCCTATGTTGTTTTCACCATATCTCAACACCAGTTAGCCCCATAGGCTGATAAAGGAAAGGTGAAAGAAGAACCCTGGTCAGTGGTTTCCATCGCTAAATGAGGAACTCCATTGCCTCCTCAATCAAAAGATCAGGTAATTCACAAAAAAGTAAATACCTCCAACCACCCCTACCTTCCCCTTCTATTGCTCAGACCAGTACCACACCTACTAAAATTTTAGATGATGGACTTTCTTCCTCTATTTCAAACTCTTTCCAATTATTTGATATAATTGATCACGCTAGAAAGACTAAAATCTAAATGACAGAGATTGAATATTTGAGGGCTAACCCAAAACAATTTGATAGGTTGGCAGAATATGTAAAAAATAAAGCCATCTCTATAAGACAAGATTCTTCAAAGGCTGTTCATGATCCCCTCAAAGATAAATCTGCCTAGGATAATCTTGTCGTGACTCCTCCTATTGCTCCCAGGAAAATAGAACCTTTTTATGTTTCCCTGCTTATAAATGGTTACAAATTGAGTAATTGCATTATAGACTCTGGAGCCTCAAATAATTTCATGCCCGCCAAGGTGGCAGATTCCCTTGGCCTCACCTTGACCAAAACTTTTGGGAGGTGTTTTTCTATGAAAAATAAGCAAGTTCCACTCCTTGGTTAGATAAAAGATGCCCAATTTGCTTTCACAGCTTTTCCAAAAAAGTGGATAAAAATGACGGTCTTAATGGCCAATGTTCCAACCTCTTACGGCATCCTGCTTGGGCAGAATTTCTGCAAAGATGTTGGAGGTGATCTAAGTATGGACTTGTCAGAAGCAAGGATCCTAATTCAAAGTGTTATGAAGAAGTTGCTTCCTAAAAAAGAGGCAAGGTATGTAGTCACCCGATCATCAGAGCTGGAAGCTCAAATTTTATTTGAGTCTTCAGGCATGGGCAACCTTCCTATCTATAGATGTGATCTATGAGGCATCTATTGGAGCTCCTATAGGTGATTGCTTTCAACTATGTTCAGCCGACATGGCAGGAGAATTAACAAGGCAAAATGAACACATGAGAGAACCTCTTCCCCCAAGTGAAAGAGTTTTCAAAGAAAAAGTGGTGTATAACGAGGTATGGACCTTAGAATTTGATGGTAGTTGTTCTTCTACCAGCTCAAGAGCTAGATTTTTGTTGGTATCTCCTCAAGGAGACATTATTCTTTTGTCCTACAAGTTGCAGTTCAACAACACCAACAACACAGCTGAGTATGAATCCCTGTTACTTGTATTACAGGCTACCAAAGAAAAAGGAATTAGGCTACTCCATGCTAAAGGGGATGCCGAGTTGGTGGTCTGTCAGGTAAGAAGCCTCTATCAGACCAAAAATGAAAGATTGCACCACTATCACAATCTTGTCTGGGACCAAATCAAAAATTTTGACACTTTCAGCATCTCTACCATCCCACGAGAATTCAACGATCAGGTAGATGCATTGGTTGTCTCTGCTACTCTCTTGGTTCCCCACCTAGACTTTAAAGGAGAAAAGTACACTATTAAACTAGTCTTTCAGCTAAGTGTACCTGATAATGCCAGCCATTGGCAAGTATTTAAAAATGATGATCAAATCAATGCCTTCTTGGAGCAAAAAGACAGTTTCAAACAATTGTGTTTTGAAGGTAGTGAGCTCTGAGAATGTGAAGCAACTTCTGAATCAAGCATGAACATAGGTGAGGATTTCCTACAGCTTAAGGGGAATAAGATTCCCAAAGGCCTGGTTACCCTAGAGAAGTTGTTTGATAACCATGACAAGTTTATTAAACAATAGCGAACACATTCAAACTCCTCTCAAGATTTTGATCAGATAGACATGGGAACCAAGGGAGACCCTAAGATGGTAAACATTGGGAAATACTGCACTCTCGAGGAGAGATTTAAGCTTGCTAGTTTACTTCTCCAATATATAGACGTCTTGTCTTATTCCTATGATCATTTGAAATCACTCAGGCCAAATGATATCTGCCATGACATTCCTCTTAAGGCAAACTCTATACCTTACAAGCAAAAGTCCAAGCAATATAATCCAAAATTCTTAGGTACTATTTTAGCTTAGATACAAAAAATGCTTGATGCCCGAATAATTTTTCCAATCCATCACTCCACATGGATTGCCAACATAGTGCCTATCAGAAAGAAGAATGGTGAAATTCAAATCTACGTGGATTTTGGGAACTTGAATCAGTTATCTTTAAAGGATAACTACCCTCTCCCTATGATGGATCAAGTCCTACAAATGGTAACAGGTTTAAAAATGTTATCAATGCTGGATGGTTTTTTGGGGTATAATCAGGTCGAAGTTGAAAAAGCAGACCAGCATAAGATGGCCTTCACCACACCTTGGGGCACATTCGCCTATCGAAGGATGCCTTTCGGTCTGATAAATGCAGGCACCACATTTCAAAGGGTGATGGACCTCGCTTTCAAAGAAGAGATGGGTAAGTTCATTGTAGTGTACTTGGATGATTTGACAGTATTTTCAAAGCATTATTTTGACCATGTCCACCATCTGTAAAAAATACTAAAACACTATCGTCAAAATAGTATTTCTTTAAATACAAAGAAGTCTATCTTTGGGGTGAGTGAAGGAAAACTTCTCAAACACATTGTGTCCTAAGAAAGTATTAAAATTGACTGAGAAAGAGTCAAGTCCATCCAAGAACTTGCTTTGCCTACCAGTAAAATTGCAGTTCACTCATTCTTCAAAAAGGTGAATTTTCTCCAAAGGTTCATTCCTGATTTCACTGAGAAGACCCACCATATCATCAATATGATGAAAGGCAATGCTACCTTTAGATGGACTACTGAGGGTAAATCAGCATTCAAAGAAATCAAAAAAGCAATTGCTTGCATGCCAGTCTTGTTTGTCCAGACTACACCAAAAGATTCAAAATATACAGTTACGCCTCTGAACATACACTCTCAACCATTTTAATTCAAAAAAACTAAGAAGGTGTGGAATCTCTTATCTCTTTCATGAGTTGTCCACTCAAATTTCATGCGCTAAAATATTCTAACATGGAGAAGCATGCATACGCGATGGTCAAAGCAGTCAAGCATTTTAGGTTTTATATCCTGAACTCGCACACCGAAGTTCTCGTACCTGATACCATAGTGAAGTCCATTTTGACTCAGCAAGAGTTTGGTATGAAGAGAGGTAATTAGATCTCTAAGATTCAAGAGTTTGATCTAGACATCAAACCTACCAAACTCATGCAGGGAAAGGGTCTTTTCCAGTTGATCACCAACAACATCCTAGATGAAGTAGAAAGTGAAGGAATAGAGATCAAAGGCGTGTCTACGGTCCTCTTTGTTGCCACTACTGATGAGTGGTATTCTGACATTGCCCATTTTTTGACATATGGTGAGTGTCCCACTCATCTGTCCTATAAGGAAAAATAGAATTTTAAGTTAAAGGCTGCTAGTTATGTCCTGTGGGATAATGGTCTGTACAAAATTAACCTAGATGGGGCATTTCTTCATTATGTTGATAAGGCACAACAAGATAAACTCTTGGAGTCTTTCCACAATTTGGCTTGTGGAGGGCATTTTTCTGCACTAGTGATAGCGCACAAGATTCTACGAGCAAGGTATTATTGGCCCATGCTTTTCCAGGATGCCTATAGATGGGTGTGTAGGTGTGAATTATGTTAACAGTTCGTTGAGAAGCCTAAGCTAGCTGCTTTGCCTCTTAAGCCGGTAGTAATCGAGGAGCCTTTTTAGCAGTGGGGTATCGACTTCATTAGTATAGTCAACCCATCTTCAAGTGTTGGACATGATTATGTCCTCACGGTGATGAATTACTTTACCAAGTGCGTGGAGGCCATCCCAACCAAGCACGCTACATCTAAAGTGGTGTGCAGCTTTCTCAAGGAAAATATTATCTCCCAATTTGGGGTCCCACTCAAGGTTGTAATAGATAATGCGGCTTATTTTTCATCACATGAAATTACTCAATTTTGTTTTTATTATGGGATTATCTTATCCCACACTTCAGATTATTTCCCTCAAATAAATGGCCAAGCAGAATCAAGTAATAAGAACCTAGTCACTATTATCCGAAAGTTGGTAGACAACAATCAGAGAACATGGCACAAAGGATTATATGATGCTTTATGGGCATACAAGATAACACCCAAAAAGGCTATAGGTATGTTGCCTTTCCAACTTCTATATGGATTGAATGTGGAAATCCCCATCACTCTTGAACTACCAGTGCTCAAATTAACCAAAGTAATCAAATATTCAACCTTCAAAATTTTAGTCGACAAAAGAATCATGTGTCTAATCGAGCTAAATGAATGGCGAGCCATGGTAGTGGATCGGATTACGATGCATCAGAACCAGGTGAAAGAACTTTTGGATTAAAAAAGCCAAGGTTCATGAATTTTGAGTCAGAGATCAAGTCTTGTTGTGGGACAAGAGGTGAGAACCAAAAGGGATGCATGGCAAATTTGACTCCTTATGGAGAGGCCCATTTACCATTCGATAGCTCTATGGTGAGGCTAGCATCTTGCTGGAGTACCAAGATGGAATGCTATTCACACTACCTCATAGTGGACAGCATCTGAAGCTGTTCAATCCTTGAAGCTTAGATGGGTATGTTTGTATATATGTAAATTTTTTACGTTTTGTCTATTTTTCTTTCATTTTTGGCTTGACACCGTAGCCCAATGGCTTGGATGAAGGCACTTAGAGACTGGTTTCTACCTCCATTGATCGATTCGATTAATGGAAGTTCCCCAATAAGAGCCAGCTGTTGTTTCTAAAATTAGCTTAGCTTATTTTTGAGAACCCCCTATGAAACTTGTCCATTTCATCTTTTGTCTCTCTAAGTTTATTTTCAAGATGGGTTCTTCTCATTCTCATCTTGGTCCAACTTCACCTTTCAAAATTTGTAATGTCTTTTTATCGTGTCTTCCCTGAGACGTGAAGGCTGTTACAGTCTCGATGCGACCAAGAGACCCAAACCTGCCTCTTTCAGAGTTGGTATTTTATTTTCTCCATTCTCATGCACAAGTGGCAAAAATTGCCATCAGTGCATTTCCCTTTTGACCTGCAAGGGCAGCATTTTTTGTTGCCCCTACATTTCCCCTACAAGGGCGGTAATTTTTGCCACCCCTACATCTAAACTTGTAAATGAACATGCAAGGGCGGCAAAATTTGCTGCCCCTACATGCCTCATTTTCTGTGCACAACATTTATTGCCACACATGGTAGGTTGTTGGGGTCAATTTTCACCCCATATAACCTGATTTTAGCCTCATATCTTTTCATTCTTCCTCCTCTCCTCCTTCCCTTTGCATCTGGATGCTCTGATGAATGAGTAAAAATGCATTTTGGTGGATTTGGGCTTACTGCACATGTGGTTTTTGAGGTAGGTCTTGTTTTTAACGTTTCTTTTCTTTTCTTTCTTCTTCTTAGCTTTGTTTTTAGTTTTTGATGTTGATAGGAGTTTTTACTTTTATTTTTTATCTTTCCTCTCTCCCTCCCCTCTGCCCATGGTTTTCAACTCAAAACCCACACGGGTGGCAAAATTTGCCCCCGTGCCTCTTGGCTTCCCTCTCTTGCTTTTCACCTGCACGAGCGGCAAATTTTTCCCCCCATGTAGGCCTATCCTACATAGGCAGTGATTTTTTCCACCCGCACCTTTATGCGTAAAACTTGCATCAGTGGCAAATTTTGTCCCTGGTGTAAGCTAGAAGTGCAGGGGTGGCAAATTTTGCCGCCCCTACACTTTCCCCTCTAACTTTGCAGGGCCAGCAAATTTTGCCACCCATGCAGGTTGACCCTACAGGGGTGGTAAATTATGCCGCCTATACATTCTAATCATTCATCATGTAGGGGCGGTGAATTTCACCACCCATGCATTTTTGCTCTAATTTTTCTTCTAACTCTGAAACACCTTTCCCCTTTTTCTATCTTTTTCCTTTCTTCCTCATTTTTTGACCTAGTTTTTGATTTAGCCCTTTTAAGTACCCTTCCTTGGTATCACTTAATATGTGAATTTCTCAACTCATCCCCTTTTCCTTAATTGCATGATCATGACTGTAGTACTTTCAAAGAATTATTGCTCTTCAGCACCTGTTCGGTCGAAGCCAGTTCTAATGTCTGAAACGTCTCCCAAAATGTTAAAGACTATGAAATACAAATACTAGGGCATCTTCCCAATCACTTCGGTCACCTCCAATGTTGATGACATCAGGGACACTAAAATTGGCCATGTGGTTATGGCCAAGTTTGTGACCCAAATTAACGCAGTGAACCTGAGTTTCGAAATGAAGAGGATCATTGAAAGCAACATTCACTTGGTTGCCACTTTCCCAGTGGTAGTGCATCATACGGAGTTCATCCTCCAGTATGCCTGGTTCTACAACAAAGAGACAAGATCAGTCTCAGATGCCAGTGGTAATGTGATAATTTAGCTGGATCCTGAATTCATCGACAAAGTCTTCATGTGCCCTCTTGCTATTGAAGTGTTGAAGATTAACTTCTTAGAAGCCGAGGACTATGACAAAGACCCTGAGAGGGAAAAGAAAGTGATGAATAACAGGTGGTTGAAGACACCCAGAACCAATCTATCCAGATGGTTGTGGAACTTCCTGAGGAGTGATTTCATTGAAGAAGTTGGTGACTTAATCACCCTTCTTAGCAGAGTGTGAGGCCTCCCATCTTCCTCATAGTTCCACGAGTGGATGTACCCATTCATTAAGATCATCCTCCAAGGTAAGCATATCATCTTTTGGGGTGAGCAGATCATCAATGCCCTTCATGAGCAGCTAACCAAGGTACAGACTTCTTCCAAGTTCTATATGACTTTGTACCTTGTGTACATAGCTGCCTTGATGCGGACCTTCCCAAGTTTGACAACTAAAGGGGATAGAAAGACCACCCCAGTATACTCATATTACCCCCAACTGATGCTTCAAGGGTCAATCCACCATTTCAAAAGGGTAAATGATGCTTTTTTTGCCATATTTTTATGCCTCTTTGACCCTCAACTTGAACAGAAGAGAGTATCTGATGAGTCTTGGATGGTCATCAATGATTATGGTTGCATGTTCCTTCAATTTCCCACTTTCTGTCATCTTCAGGTTGTATTTTTCCAAGGCTATCCCTATATGCTCCCCAGGTTTCCTTCTGATAAGTTAGTTTTGATGGAACTTTGTCGACAAATGGCTATCATACATACTAGGTAGATGGAGCTAAAAAAGCCAGGTCTCGGGTTTTTAGTTGAAATTGGTAGATACTCTATCTTGACAGCAACCAAAGCCAAAGTCATGGAAACAAAGATGCAGCTGGTCACTATGAAACAATTCAAGAGAAGGGCAAAATTTGACTATAGGGGAGTCAAGGACATGATCAGACAAAAGACTCAATTCTATGAGCCTATGATCGAAGACATCTGGGTGGACCTGAGAACAACTAAAGAAATCAGAAGAATGGATTATAGCAGGCTGACCCTGGAACAAATTGAGTATTTGGGGCTTGCAGAGATTCCCCCTAATCTGGTCGATGATGGGAGCATTATCAATAGAAGGTACCTAGTCAAAAAGATTGATGGCTCCCCTCTTCCTCCAATTCAGTGGTCTCAAAAAGAACTAACTTCTCTGAGGAAGAGATTTGAGCCAATATTGGCTAACACCAATGATTGGTTAGCAGCCAAAGGGATCATACTGAAAGAATTTATCACAGGATCAGAGGTTGAGTTCCAAATAGAGATGAGGAAGAAAGCAGAAAATAGGACTAAGAATAAAGGTGATGTTCCTTCCCCATCTAGGCCTCACAAGCCTAGAATCATCTTTGTTTCTAAAAAATCAAAGGTTACTGAAGGACCAGAGGCAGTGGCTAAAGGAATTACAGAATAGAGCTCTCAAGAATAGGTAGCCCAACCAATGGAGACAGACAACCAGACTTTAGAACAGCAAAAGACTTAGCCTCTACCTTCCCAGGAAGAAGCACAACTGCTTAAGAGCGTCTCTCCTTCTCCACCTCAATCTCCTATGGCATCTCCTTCTCCTCTCTCTCCTATCAGTGTTCCTTCTTTTGGAGCCACCTCTCCTTCCAGAGTTATATTTTGCGATCCTCAGGGCACTTATGGAGATACTCTTCACTCCTCTAGATCCATTCCTAGTTTGGCATCTCCTTCTTTCAATTTGGGAGAAAGTTCTGTGCTTGAGCCAGAATCAACAGCTGGTATGGTTTCACCTGTTACTCCTACTACAACCACTATTACTATTAGCAGTGCAGACATTGCTATGGTAACACCAGCTGTGGGAACTATTACCACAATAAGTACTTCTCTCCCGCCCTAGATGTCAGCATTCACACCCAAAAGAAAGAAGCTAGCCATCTCTGTAGATGACTTTATTTTTGGCAAAATAGTGTCGGTGAAAGCTAAGGCTCCTAAGAGGCCAAGGATCCTCTCAAAATTGGTTGAAGAAAAGGGGCAGAAATTTCTAGAAATAGGTAAGCCTCCACAGGATGCAACCCTTGAGGGTTTTGAAATGAGCAGCTATTACATCTCTCATGTTGAACTTGGCAAAGTTACTCATGAAGGTGTAAAAAGTGATCTACAGTCTGCAATGGACATCATGGTCCAAAAATTTGACCAAGAAAAGGAGATGAAAGACTATTATAAGGCCAAGATGGAGCAGTTGATGGCAGTAATAAGGAAATTCACTCTTCCCCCTGAGGCAGCGACTCCATAGGCCTTCTCTATAGATGACCCTATCATTCAAAAGGTAGAGAAAACTTACTTGAAGGGGAAAGTATTGGAGGATTATGTTGAAAAGATGGATACTCAGGGAGTTTTCTTACTCATAGAAGTTATGGAAAAGATAGACAAGATGAAGGTGAGAGCAGATTTAGATGACCTTGTCTCTCTTATCTCCCAAGATGTTGATATTACAAAAAAATATCTTAGAAAATGGAGGGAGATGAAGGATTTGAAGAAAATCACCTTGATATCTATCAGTGTCATTTCCAGTAAGGATTCCTATGTTGACATCAAGGAGTCTTTGATATACAGGATACATGTACTCAAGGAGTTGGTTGAAGATCTCAAATCTTCCAAGGATTCTAGTGAGAAGAGTGACATAGGCCTGCTGAATAGACTGGAAGAGCTACCTTGCAACCTCACTTCCAGGGATAACCAATTCCTCTCAGCCGAAGAGATGATCCAAAGCTTCAAGGGGATGATTCAAAAGAATTTTGAAGAAAAGCCTTCTCAATGGTTTTCAAGGACCATATTTTAGATACTCAGTTAACTCTAAACAATCTGAGGTCTAGGTTAACTAATCATGCTAAGGCCATCATAGCATTGAAGGATGCTTTAATTAGAGCCAGGGTCATCTCCAAGAACATAGTTGCACCAGACATTATAAGAATTCAGGCATCCATTGCTATGTACAATGCTCATCTGAAGAAGTCTGGTGGCAAGAACTGAAGTTTTTCCCCCTCTCTCTTCTTCTTTCCTTATGGAATTTTGTCTTGAGAAAAGTGCATGCAATTTTTTAATATGTAGTTACATGTAAAAAGTTTGGAAAAATATCTCAAAGTCAAAGATGAGTCATCTTTGCTAAGATATTTTTGTATTTTATTATTTTCTAAATTTTGAGAGTTTCTCCCTATATATAGTGGAGACCTCTTTTGTAAATGGATCTTGGATAATTGAGAGCAAAAACTCTATTGAAATTGAAACACTTTTTGAGACTTTGTGCTCAACTTGTAAATCATATTTTATTAAATGAATGAGAAGCAGGTTTATTTCAAACTTTGTGTTGAAATCATCTGTGTTATTTAGGGAATAGTTCTTATGTCCTCTTTCCTAATAATCTCTTGTTTATCTGATTTAATAAGCAAAGTGGGTGTGTTAATATTATCTGAGGGCATTTCTAAAAGGTAGAAGAGAGACTCTGAGCTACTTTTATCTTTGTGATTCTATTATCTTTTGTAGTTTTAGGCGAAGACTTTGTGCTTCGTTTCACTCTATGGTTACGCTTGTTCCAGATCAGTGGAGGAGACAATGGAAGACTTTGTGCTTACGTGGTTTTTCTGTGACTTTTATTACTTACTTCAGGTGATTTTCTTCTCTACGCTAGATACCATTCCTGAAAGAAGAGGAATGTTATTGACCAATGACCAGGATTTCTCCCTCTTGTTCCTTGAACATCACCTCTGAAAAAAGAGAGGTGGATGTTGTTATACCACCCCATGTGTTAATTTCTGCTTAATTATATATGTATACATATAGCATATAAATATTCATAGGGAACCTCCCCTTGATGAGAGGAAAGATTTACCTCATTCAGATCTGGTAAACCCACACTTTTCGTGGCATAAATCTCTCTATGCTGTGGTTGATATACCCATTTTGTCATCAGTTAGTTGACGACAAAATATTCACCCAACATATAGTTAATCTAAGACTTTTTAATGAGCAACATTAAAAGTCAATAAGGATACAAAAATAGAACTAAGGGACTTCATCATCAAAGGGTCCACCAGTTAGTTAGGATTATTCTCTTTTATTGAAACATTGTAAATTTTGAAATAGAATATTCTTTTATAAAGGCATGTGAAATTTGTATAATTCGCATTGCATATAGGTCAATTCATTTTGGAAATCATAGTATATTCTAGAATCTTTATCAAAAGTATAGTTATCCTTTACATTTATACACTTATAGGTTAATGCAACTAACTGACATACTTCCTTGTTCTTATAAAAGGAGTATTGTCTATTGTAAAATTGGAGGGAGTTTTTGAGCTATAAAAAATTAGTGTAAACTTTAGAGCAATTAATACAAGTAGAGAATTCTGAGAATATTATCTCATCTTGTTTGTGTGAATTGTTATTAAGCTTCTCTCTCAATTATTTGTTCTGAATCTTAGATTTGAATGGTTCTATTGAATTCTTGGCACATACTTTTTGAATGTAGAATTGTTAACTTATGCATATGCTAGGCTAATTGAAGTTTCCCTAGTTTGCTTCATTTTATTTACTCTACATTTTTAGATGTGCATCAACTATCTACTTAAAGGAGTAAAACATAAAAGTAAATGTGGTTCTTATTTACATTGTGTCTTATCGTCCTTATAAGTTTGCCTGATATATGTTGTGATTTGAGATTAAGCTACTTTAGTTCATATATTAGTTTTAAGTATATACCTAGGAAACTCTTGAACTTTGTCATAATGTCTGAGATAAAAATCAACAACACTTCTCTTCTCTGCTTTAACCCTTTAATATTTTTTTATTGACTAGTTTGGCAAAATTATTAGTCCCTATATCTTACACCAACAATTCACCACAATCAAGAGGGGTAAAAATGAACCTATAAGAGCGTTTAATGCTAGGTTACAAAATATGTATAGCTATACCATAGATACCTACAATCCTGATGATGCTTTAGCTCTGAAAATATATAAAGATGCCTTAGATCCCATGACCTCTATTTTCATAAAGAGGGTTGTTAGACCTATGAGTACTCTAGCCTTGGCCTATTTTGAAGTAGTGATAATCAATGATTAAATGTATCCCCAAGGTCAATTGGCTTGATCCATTCCTAATGTCATCCCACATATGCCCTCTTAGTGCCAGTAAATCTTTGCTTATTGATGCATCTAGGTGTATCACAGGTGCTCTTAGTGTTTAAAAAACACTTATCCTTTTAGAATTTGAATAATTAATAGCATGAGTAGGGTTTTGTTAATCTAGCTACCTGTGATGCAATAGCAGTAGATAAATCAAATTGTTCCACAATATTTATATTAGTTGGTGGTTGGGAGCCAACTTGGCTTATATCTATGTAAATAAGAAGATGATCTACGCTAATTAGTGAGTTATTCCCAATTTTGAGTTTAAAGACTAATCTATATGGATATTTACAATGGAGTTTAAACTAAAGTGATTTGGTTAAAAAAGAATTAAAAAGTTAGGGTAAGGTAGAGAATAAAAGTTTTGTTGATCTTCATCTCCTATATTATGAAAAAGTTTAATTTTTTCTTAGGCATGCACTTAAAACCAATAAATGAATTAAAATAGCTTAAGCTCAAATCACAACATATATTAAGAAAAATTCTAAGGAAGATAAGACACAATGCAAATAAAAACCACATTTACTTAAAATATTTACACATTGAAGTAGATAGTTGATGCACATCTACAAATGTAGATTAAATGAAATGAAGCAAACTAAGGAACCTTCAATTAACCTAGCATATGCAAAAGTTAACAATTTTTCATTCAAAAGGTATGTGCCAAGAATTCAAAAGAACCATTCAAATTTAAGATTCAAAATAAACAATTGAGAGAGAAGATAAATAACAATTGAAAAAAACAAGATGAGACAATATTCTCAAAATTCTATTCTTGTAATAATTGCTTCAAAGTTTACACTATTTTTTTATCTCAAAAACTCCCTCTGCTTTTACAATAGACAATACTCCTTTTATATAAATAAGGAAGTATGTTGGTCAATTACATTAACATACATGTGTATAAATGTAAAGGATAGTTGTCCTTTTTATAAAGTTTCTAGAATACACTAAACTTTCCAAAATGAAATGACCTATAGAAAAATGTACTAACAAAATGCACATGCCTTTAAAAAAAGTATCCCATTTTCAAAATTTATAATGTTTTAATAAAAGATAATATTCCTAACTAACTGGTGGGCCCTATAATGATGAATTCCATTGGTTATATTTTTGTAGCCTTATGGACTTTTGATGTTGCTCATCAATAAGTCTTAAATTAACTGTAGGTTCAAAGAAGAATTCATCCTCTTGCTCAGCTAAGTCTTCAAGATCTCTATTATTTCTCTTCAAATCCTCCTTAATTCTACTTACCTTGGTTATCTTTTCTTCTATTATTAGGATCATATCCATGATCCTACTATTTTGACCCCCAGACCTGCCTTAGCTCTTTCTCTTTACTTATTGCATGACTAAAGTGGTCATTTGCTTGAATTCATAATCTATAGTGATACCCATAGAGCTAAGTGTGGTAGGTTGTGTAATCATTATCTTAAGGAACTATTCTATCCTATTCATTAACTCCTTATCATCCCTAAGGATCCTTTCCAATATCTTGGACCATATGCTCAATCCCTAAATTTTAACAATAATTAGTCACATAATTATGTTAAGATGGACTAGGCTGGTGGTTTTGAAACCTATGATTTTATCCCCTATCAAGATGTTCATTAAATCCTTGGTATTATCTTTTGAACTCTATCATTGAGTAAATAAACCCCTGACTATTGCTTATTATTGACCTAGTACACCCTGTCTTGCCTTTTTTATCTTTAGATAATCAAACATGTCATAAAAGGATGCCTCAAACATGTCTATCATAGCATCTAAGATAGAGAAAATAGTCTACCTCTATATAATTTCATTTTGCTTCTTTAGGTTCTCATTTTTTCGTTTCAAGCCCTTGATGCTAGTCTGTAACTGGACTTATTGAGACTTGGCCAATCCAAGTATATCTTCTTTGAATATGGGATCCTCACCTATATTTTGGCCCTCCACTGAAGTTAAACCAAAAAATGGTTCCACTTTTTGAAATATGAATTATTCACCAGCCACCATGGCTCTTTTCTCTATCACCCTCTCCAAACCTATAGTTTCTAGATTGAATTGGACTCAAACTGATGACTATGTTATTTGAGGAGACTCTAGAGTCTTTACTTGTGTCTCAGGAGTATCCATCTGAGTGCCACTTGACTCCCCAAGGGAATCCATCTGTTTTTATCTTCCTTATACAAGGAAATTATCCATGGTTTGAGCTCATCATGGATAGTTATGTTCACAGACCTGGTCAAGGCCCAAGAGTGTTATAGAGTAGGAATATTTAGTAGCTTGTCATAGATGAACCATTCAGGAATGGTAGGCCCTTGCAACACATTTTATTCACTAAAGAAATTGACCTCACTCAAAGGGTGAGTGAAGGTCATTTTATGCCTCTTTTTTTTTTCTAGAATGAATGGAAGTTTAGCCTTTCTATTTTATGGGGAAATAATTGGAACTAGGCTCAAGGCAAATTATTTACCCTTTTATATCTTTGCCTCCTCAACTTGGGGTTGAAGTTATTCATTTTATATTTATTCTTCATCAAACTAATAAGCATTGGATAACATCTATAATGTATCTTCCACTATCTCATTTGAGTCTAATTACACCACATCAATGTACTCAATTAGAGATCTTGGTTCATTAGGCTGGGCTAAAGATGATGTCCCCTCCCTAGGTTTCCTTTCTTTAGGTCTATGCTCAGTTTGAACCTCAATATTTGGGACTTCCACTTATGATTATGGCTATATGGGAGGAGGTTCAGAGGACTAACCTCCTAGCAAGTGGTACTGCCTTGAACCAAGTTACCAAATGTCATTACTTCCTTTTTGGTCCCTCATCAATCTGGCTTCTAGATTGATGCCCCATTTATTCAACCTATCTAATACTATTATGAAGGATGCAACCTTGGTGTATATTGAGACATATACTCTTGGATAATGCTCATAGGTCAAATTTATTTGTTTAGCCTTCAAATGCTTCCCAACTCTATCATTGGGGTCTCACTCTCCCAACTCATCATGTTGTAACTTGAAAGAATATCTATGCCTAGTAGCATCTTCAATGTTATCCCAATTATGAAAGATGGTTTTTCCAATAACCAAGGGTGGAAGATGAAACATTCCCTTCTATTTAATTCTATAAAATGCATTTATACAATTATATGTTTAGAATGTAACTTCTTGCTCAACCAATTTATCTAGAACATGGACTGGTAGTCTCAATGGGTGCATTATGTTCCCTCAATCCTGGTGATTATGTAATCTAGATAAAACTAGATATCCCCAATGGGTTGAATTTGGGCATTGGTCATCATGTTAGACTCTCATTCAAGGTAGGATAGATGTAGTCACAAATAAATTGGATATGGTCCCTATACTTGAAGATATGCAATTTTGAATAGAAATAGGATATTGTCTATATTATTTTAGGTGACCATACCCTAAAGTTGGGGATCTTAATTATAGTAAGTAGGACATCTAAGATATAAGACATCATGTAGAAGATTTTCCTAGACCCTTTTCTGATTATGAATATCTACCTACATAGACATGAGCAGATAACTTCACCAATGGGAGGGGTGAGCTCTTTCTCAATCATAAAGTATATTGGGGGTACCCACATGCTATCAACATAGGTGTTAGTAAGATTTACACACAGCCTATTCATCAAGTTCATTATCATCCTAATTCTACATCAAATTTCACTTATGGGAATGTTTTCATTAAGGTCAGAAAACACTTGGTTTATTGAAGACAACCATGGGACCAGGATGGCTTTGAGGTCATTATTATTAGATCATTCATTAAGTGTGGGTATATCTACTCAGGGCTTAGATAACTTATAATATTTCTCAAAAGTAATGGGAGACACATAGGCAAGGCATTTTTTAGTACATTGATTAATCAACATACCCTTTTCAATTTTACGTTCTTTAAAAATAGGGAGGAGAACATCTATATAGTGAAGTACCTATGGTTTTACTACTACATAGTGAATGTTCACCATGTATACTACAACTAGGTCATAATATCTTATCTTGAAAGATGAAATCTTCTCATCCTCCTTTGTTATGGGCTAAAATTTCTCAATTTTCCAAATGAGCTTGGACCAATTATTGTCTCCAGTTTTCAATGCCACAGCATCAAACACTGTGTCCTTAAAGACCCTTCCTTTCGAGTCTAGGGTTGAGTAGATCTTTGTGTCATGTCTATGTTGCTTTCATGACTATGAACTTTATAAATTTCTCGTAGCTGTCTACAAATTTCCTTTAGATTAGTTTTCACTTTCTCAAATAGAAATTTGACTCTCTTAGGCTCATTTATAATCAATTTATGATTGAATTAGGGAATTTTTTAGATGTTAGGGTTTTTCTATAAATAATTTTGAGCTTTAATGATGAAGGCTTTTACACTTGAGTGAATTTGTGCCTTAGATTTGATTTGAACCTTGGAATTTATATCTTTGTTTTTTCACACCCACAAAATCTCTAGTTTTATCATTTCCAACCATGTGGCATCACCATGGCATCTACATGGCACTTTTCATGGAATTTTGTCTATTAATATTCAAAAACTAACATTGGTTTTTGAAAATTCCACTTGGTCTCACTTCATTAGATCATCTTACAAAGATTAATGTGAGCCACTAATCTCGATCCTCATATTTAAATGCTATATTCCATTGTTTGGACTAGGCTTCATGGTTACACCACTTGGTAGTTCCATTGCGCTTCTCAAGCTCTACACTTGATTAGCTCTATTAGTTAGTGTACATTCACCACATGATGGTCCTATGGGTCCTCAGAAGTTCTATTGAATAGTCCACAAATATCTCACTCTATTTGATCTCATGTGAACCATCGATCTTGTAAGGTGCACAAGGTTTAATTATCATCAAGACATATGAGAACTTAGTTTAAAGACTTTAGGCTATAGTTTATTTTATTTTAATAAACATGATATAAACCATAGGCTAAAGTATTTAAGCTAAGTATTGATCATAATAAAAGGGGAATTTTAATAATAAAGGGACCAAGTAACATGTTCCTTGTATCCTATGTTTTTACCATATTAATAAATATGATAAAAATTTAGGGTAAAAATTTTTAAGACAACTTTTAATAATAGGGCCTCGCATTTTTTAGGTTAAGTCGATGGAATAGACCCAAAAAGATCATGGGACATATAGGGACCAAGCATGATATTTTAGACTAAAGTTTAGTCAAATGTTTATAAATACGACCCTACTTATGAAAAAAATTGAGTTAGGTTCATAGTGTCAATCATTGTTCCTACATAGTTTACTTAGTCTATGATGGGATAAAGGCTAAATGAAAGGCCAATTTTATCATTGAATCACAACTCTAAATAGGTTTATTATCCAAACAAGACTCCATTAACCCTATAATTCAAATAAAAAACATGTTCATTTATCCAAATGAGAATCGTTACTAGACTTAAATTTGAAAGTCTTAGAAATATATAAGACTTAGATTAAATTCTTAAGACTAAGGTCTCATTTACGTTAATAAACATGATTGGGGCCTTAGGACTAAGACATTAGTCTAAGTTTTTAATAAGGGGGACCATGAATAATAAAATTGAAAAAGTTAGGAACTTATCAAAAGGACCCTACAAACATGAAGTTAGACCATGCTAAAAGTGGAATGAAGAGCTTGGGACATAAAGGGGAAAAAGCTCATAATTTATAGGCTAAGTTTTGGTCATGTTATAAAATATAACAAAACCTTAGTATAAAAATTAATCTTAAGTCTATAGCTTTTTAAAAGTTTTCCTGCCAATTTTGCTTCCACCAATTTTGAATTTAAATTAAAAGGTCTAAGCTAGGTTTTATAAATGAGGGTTTTAGGGAGCTCAAACATAGATTTAACTAGTATTTCCACAAACCAAATGCTAAAAATCCTAAGTTGGAAGTGAACTATAAAATATGAGGCATGATCCATTCAATGAAGGATTTATTAAACCTATAACTTAGAACATGAAGATCTACGGTTAGGAACATTAGGCAAAGTTAAGGTAGAACCTTAAACAAATAGACCAAAGTATAACATATCATAGATGATTATTCAAATACAAATAATGTGAAAACATATTAATGATACTCTAATCAAGTGAATTCTTAGTATTAAGGTACAAATTACATAATTTAACACATGGGTCCCCAATTTTTTGAAATAGGGGGTATGTTGACCTCAAAAATGGTGACTTCCAGGGAAACATAACAATATGTTAGAATTCAAAGACCTTAATTCAAACAAAATAGCTAGATTACTTATTATACTTGATCAATATCATTATCAAGATCATTTCATGGTTAAAACAAACCTTGCATCTTCAAAATTAGGATCAAACATCAAAACCTAGCCATATTATGTGTGTGATTTGATTCCACTTATTGTTTGCCATGGGATTCAAGAGATAACTTCCAGGTTTCTTGTCTTCAATCATTAATATAGACTTACAACATATTTGGATATTCATTAAGAATCATGCTTTAACTCAGGGAAGGCTTGAGTATTACTTTATTGGTAGCTAGACATCCATAGCCCTAATAGATATGTATTTGGCTTAACTCAATGTCTTGCTCCACTGCAAACCAGGCATCTAGAACGACTTATAATTGGAAATATTTTGATTTTGCAATAAGATCTTAATTTTTATTTTTTTAGATCTTTTAGGATTTCTAGCAAAGGTTGGGAGCCAAGTTAGCCAAGTTTAGGGTTTTGATCAAATGTTTGATCCTTAGATAATCACCTATGGTTGTAACTTTGTCCCATGCAAGGATATTTGTTAAGTGCAAACATGACTATGCCTTAATAATTCAAACTTTCATCACACATGTGAAATTCTTCTTGAAACCAAATTTAGATCAAAACAATGTTTAAATTTTCATAGAATAGTTAACTTATCTACCCATCCTTACCATTTTCTCTAAACTATAACCTAATTTTACATTTCAAACCTATGATCAACAAATGCTTGAGATTCATGCCTATATTTATGAACTATGGAGTTCCTAAACTTTGAGCTAAGGTCTATCCCAAAGGACTTATTAGAAGTAAGGAACAAAGCAAAGAAAGGAGAAACAAGGAAACACAAAGAATAGAAAGTAAATAAAGCATGAAAACAAAGAAAGGAAAACAAATATATACAAGCATATGTACAAACAAGGGATAGGAATTAAAGAGCAGAAAGAAACTAAACTATACTACCTACTCCAGCTCTAAATATTCTTATAGTTTACTCCATGAAGACCCCAAGGGGAATAGTAGAAAATTAATGCTTGAAGTACTATGCATTAGTGGGCAATGTGAATTCTGCTCCTTGTAGTCTTTCAGCTTTAAGGTGTTATTTCTAAGTGTATTATTAATCTGGTAGGGACCTATCCATAGAGGTGTGAACCTCCCATGTTTATCCTTAGGTTTAGATGCTTTATCCTAAAGAATAACTAAGTCTCTTTACCTGAACACCTTTATACTTGGTTGCTTGTCAAACCACCTTTTCACTATGGTTTGGAGCCTACTAAAGTTGGAAAAAGCCTCTTCTCTGACATCTTCCATTTGAATAATATCTAACAACCTTGAATTTTCCAATTCATGACCATGTTCCATGTACTCTTGAATGAACCGATATATCGGTAGCTTGAGTCTTATGGGGAATATGAGTTCTTGACCATACACCAAAAGGAATGGTAATGCCTTTAGGGCCTACTTGATTCTTATTCTATCTACCCATAGGGCATATTTGAAAAGATGTTTCCATGTTTTGAGTTTGTTTATAGTAGACTTATTTATTGATTTCATTAAGTTATTATTAGTTGATTCAGATACTCCATTACATTGAGGGTAATGGTTAAATGAAAAATTAAGAATGATGTTATCATATGCCCATTTTGTCATTTCAATGAATGTGAAGTAGATCCATTTTCACATACTAGGGATACTAGAGTCCCAAATCTAGTGTATATGTTTTCTTCTAAAAAATAGATCACATCTTCAGTTCTACATTGCTTAGTGGCCACTACCTCAATCCACCTAGTGTAATAGTCAGTAGTTGTTAGAACATACTTCTGACCTTTTGATGAATTGGGGTTGGTTGATCACCCCCATGAAATCTAGTCCTAATTGGGTAAATGGTTGTCAATCATCACTAGTTGTAGTGGCATGGCTGCCTTAGGCTCCTTTATGCTAATGATTTGACATGAGTGGCATTCTATCACATGCCTATATGCATCCTTAAAGATGGTGGGCCCATAATAACCAACTCTAAGGATTTCATGAGATGTTTTCCTTTTAAATGGATGTCTACTTCTCAGCTTCTCATGAAAAGTGCCCATGATCTTAGTTACTTCTTCCTTGGATACACATCTTAGGTAGACACCTTCATATTTCTTATGGTATAACACTCTATTCTTGATTAGGTAGTGGGATGCCTTAAGTCTTAGATCTCTCCTTTGCTCCTTGGTCATACCTATAGGATAAGTTCCATTTATTAGTACATGGATAAGAGGATCATACTAATCATTGGACTGAAAGCTTTATTGACCAAATTACATGACACTTCACTTAGGGTTAGCATTAGCAATCATTTGAATCAAACCTTGGCACCTTACTAATTTTTTAGTCTTTAGTTCAATTTCATATTCCAATAGAGCAAAAATTCACTTGCCTCTTTGTTCTCTAAGTTCATTTTAACTTAGCATAAATTTTGTATTAGAGTTAGGTAAGATGGCATGCACTTTATTCCTAAGAATGTACTGCCTAAATTTTTTCACTACCTTTACCAATGCACATGCTTGTTTATCAATCAAAGAATAATTTAGCTCAAAATTATTAAAATTGGTGCTCATGAAATCAGTTGGATGGTCACATCCATTAATCTTATGAGTTAAAACTATAGCAATAGTATGATAAGAAGTAAAGGAGTAAAGGTAAAAATACTTGGATAGATTTGTGCTTATTAGGACTAGAGCTTGACCAATTTCCTCCTTGATGTCATCAAAATCTTCTTAGTTTCATCATTCTAAGTGACTTTGGCATCCTCTTTTATCATGACATTCAATGGTTTGACAATTTTTGCCAAATTAGAAATAAACTTCCTTACAAAGTTAATTTTGCCAAAGAATTATTTCAGTTCTTTCCTACTATTAGGAGTCTCTATTTTAGGATCTATAGAGATTCCCTCTTTAGTAATGACATGGCCTAATAATTTATCCTTATTAACACAAAATATACTCTTTTTAGGGTTGAGGTAAATCACATACCTTCTATACGTTTCAAATACCTACTATAAATTCATGATGTGCTTTTCCCTATTTTTAGAAAAAATAGTCAGATCATCCATGTCTATAATGATGCATTTACCTACCAGACCTTGTGAAGCATGATCCATGGCTCTTTAGAATGTTTATCATATGTTGATTAGATAAAATGGCATCTTTTTTTATGAAAACATGCCCCACTTGGTAGTAAAAGTAGTTTTCATCATGTCTTCCTGGTTCACCAATACCTAGTTATACCCTAAAAATATATCAAGAAAGGACATAATAGCAAAACTAGAAACACTTTGTATGACTTAGTATAAATAAGGCAAAGGATAATTTTCTTTCTTAGATGACTTATTTAGATTCCTAAAATCAATTTATAGTCTTATTTCAATGTTTTTTTTCTAATTGGGACCAAATTGGTTACCAAGGTAGAGTACCTAATAGGAAATACAATCTTAGCATCTAACAACTTTTTCACTTCTTTTAAAATTAGAGGCTCAAAAATAGGGTTAATAGGCCTCTAATTTTTTCTAAAAGGTTTATAGTCTTTATTTAATGGTATGGTATGGTGATGACTCTTGGATAAACATATTCAAGTCATCATAGGACCATGTTATCATGTCCTTATAATTTATCAGTAGGTCTTTGGCTTTTCTATCTTCAATGCTCATACATGTTGTTCTAATGTTAACTAGCTTAGGTTGATCTTGGGGTCCAAGATCAATTACCTTGTACTCCTTCCCACCTAATTTTGAAATCCTAGTGTTCTCAGCTAGCTTATCCTAGTCAAATAACCTCTCTAAGGCAATCATGCCTTTTGGAATTTTATTGTCATTCAGTTGAATGACTTTGCCATCAAATCTATCATTTTTACTATATTATTCTTATTAGCCCCATATATGATATGGGCCTCAAATACTCTTAAATTGGTCATGAAATCTAGGATTTGTTAGTCATCATTAAAAAAATGTAGGTGGTTTATATTATATGGAACAGAAGGGTAAGGAACCAACTCAATGCTAAAGTTTTGAGAGTTAGGGTTTGGCACAAGATTGCCTACAACTAAGGCAAGCTCATCACTAGCCTTGTTTTCTTCCCTAAGGATGGAAACAATCTTAAATGCATCAAAATATTCCATCAAATCTTAGACTTTGAGCTTATATTTATTGAGATATGATAATTTGCATTAGTACTTGCTCCTTACCTAATTAATTACAAATTATGAATCACCATGAACAAGCAGTTCTTTAACTTTTTACTTGATGGTAGATTATAAACCTAAGATCAATGATTAATATTATATAAGATTATTAGTGCATGGAAATTAGATTCTATAGGACACATGATATTCCTTACCCATAGGATTGGTTAGGACAATTCCTACTCTTGATCCAGACTTACATCTACCTCTATCAAAATATAGCTTCCATAATCCAAGAACAATATAAGAAGCTTTAGACTCACATACCTTGGCAATTTCAAGACTGAAAACTCCCAAATCAGAGTCAACTATGTTCGCCTTTTCATTCATAGCATTTTATTATGTGATCATGTGCTTCATCGGAGGTTCTCTTTCCACTTTGATATGATTTAGGACTCTTTTCCATGGTAGCTAAAAATGAGAATAGTTAGTGGACATATATCCATTTAGGGGCTTTGTCCATTCCCTACTTAATAATAAACCATAAGCATTAGGAATGTCTGCCTCCTAGATGTTAATAAATTACTTTTTAAAAGTGTTCCCATCAATTTTGCTCCCAACAATTTTGAATTTAAATCAAAAGGTCTAAGCTAGGGTTTCTGAATGAGGGTTTTAGGAAGATTGAACATAGATTTATCTTGGATTTCTATAGGCCAAAGGCTGGTAAAATCCCAACTGGTCTATTCAATGAGGGTTCCATTAAACCTACAACTTGAAATATGAAGGTTGAGGTTAGCAATATTAAGAAAAGTTTAATCAAAACTATAAATAGATAGACTAACCAGGGCATGGGGTGGATGATGTTCAAATACAAATAATGTGCAAACATATTAATGACACTCTGATCAAGTGAATTTTAACTTTGAAGTAAAAATTTGCACAATTTAACACATGGGTCCCTAATTTTTATAAATGAGAGGTATGTTGATTTCAATAAATGGTAACTTCCAATGGAATCATAGAAATATTTTAGAATTCAGAGACTCTGCTTCAGACAAATAACTAGATCACTTATTCTACTTGATCAATGTCATTATCAAGATTATTTCATGGTTAAAAGAAATGTTGAATCTGTAGAATTAAGATCAAACATTAAAACCTAGTCATGTTGTGTGTGTATTCTTATTTCACTTACTATTTACCATGGAATTTAAGAGATAACTTCCAAGTTTCATGTCTTCACTCATTAACATTAACTTACAACATGTTTGGATATTCATTAAAAACCATGCTTTAGCTCAGGGAAGGCTTAGGCATTGCTCTATTTCTAGCCAAGTGTTTATGTCCCCAATAGAGGTGTCTTTCACTCCACTCAAGGCCTTGGTACACTGTCATCCAAGCATCTGTATCTTTGGTGGAGATTACCATAATTACCTTTGCTTGGAAAAAATTTAATTTTGTAATAAACTCTTATTATTTTGTATATTTTTATATCTTTTAAGCTTTCTAGCAAAGGTTGGGAACCAAGTAATCTAGGTTTAGGGATTTGGTCAAATGTTTGATCTTTAGACAATCACCTATGGTTGCAACTTTGTCCCATGCAAGGATGTTTGTTACGTACAAACATGATCGTGCCTTGATAATTCAAGATTTTATCCCACATGTGGAATTCTTCTTAAAACCAAATTTAGATCAAAACAATGTTTAAATATTCATAAAAAAAAATTGACCTATCTACCCATCCTTACCAATTTATCTAAAATATAACATAAGTTTACATTTTAGATCTATGGTCAACAAATGCTTGAGATTCGTACCTACATTTTTGAACTATGGAGTTCCTAAACTTTGAGCTGAGGGATGCCCCAAAGGACTTACTAGAAGTAAGGAACAAAGAAGAGAAAGGAAAAATAAACAAACACATAAAATAGAAAGCAAAGAAATTAGTAAAGTAAAGAAAGGAAAATAAATATATACAAGCATATGTATAAACAAAGGACATGAAGGAAAGAGAAAAAAGAAACTAAACTAGCCTACCTACTCTAGCTCTAACTATTCTTATAGCTTACTCCATGAAGACCCCAGAGGGGATAGCAAAAAAGTAATATTGAGGTACTACCTATTGTTGAGCAACATGAATTATAATACTTGTAGGTCTTTTATCTTGAAGGTGTTATTTCTAAGTGTATTAGTAATCTGTTAGGGACCTATCCATAAAGGTGTGAACTTCCCATGTTTACCCTTAGGTATAGATTTTTTATCTCAAACAAGAACTAAGTCTCCTTATCTGAATACCTTTATCTTTGATTGCTTGTCAAACCATCTTTTCATTGTGGTTTGGTGCCTACTAAAGTTGGAAAAAATCCTCTTCTCTAGCATCTTCCATCTAAACAATGTTCAGCATCCTTGAATTTTCCAATTCATATTCATCCTCCATGTACTCTTGCATGAACTGGTATGTTGGCATCTTGAGTCTTATGGGGAATATGGGTTATTATATATACACCAATAAGAATGGTTATGCCTTTAGGGCCTACTTGATTCTTATTCTATCTACCCATAGGGCATATTTGAGAAGCATGTGGCATGCTCTAAGTTTGTCTATAGCAAACTTCTTTATTGCTTTCATCAAGTTCTTATTGGTTGATTCAAATAATCCATTACCTTGAAGGTAATGGTTGGATGAGAACTTGAGATTGATGATGTTATCATATGCCTATTATGTCATTTCAATGGATGTGAAATCAAATCCATTATCATATACTAGAGAGACTAGAGTTCCAAATCTAGTGCATATGTTTTCTTCTAAAAAATTGATCACTTATTCAATTCTACATTACTTAGTAGCCACTACCTCAGTCCACCTAGTATAATAGTTAGTAGCTATCAAAAAATACTTGTGACCTTTTGATGAATTAGGGTTGATTACCCCCATTAAATCTAGCCCACATTGGGTGAATGGCTTGTCAATCATCGCTAGTTGTAATGGTATGGCTACCTTGGGATTTTTTATATTGAAGACTTAGAATGAATGGCATTGCCTCACATGCTTGTGAGAATCCTTGAAGATGGTGAGCTAACAAAAATAACCAGCTCTTAGAATTTTGTGTGTTATTTTCCTTTTAGATGGATGCCCACTTCTTAGCTTCTCATGAAAAGTGATCATTATCTCAAAAGCTTCTTCTTTTGAAATGTATCTTAGGTAGACACCTTCAAAGTTCTTCCTATATAGTACTCTATTATTGATCAGGTAATGGGTTGCTTTGAGTCTTAGAGATCTCTTATGCTCCCTAGTCAATCTTATAGGATAAGAACCATTAATTAGAAAATTAATGATATGATCATACCAATCATTAATCTAAAATCTTTGTTGATCAACTTGCGTTACATTTAACTTGGGGTTAACATTGGTAATCATTTGAATCAAACCTTGGTAACTTACCAATTTAGCAGTCTTTAGTTCAATGTCATATTCTTGAATAACAAACATCCACTTACTTCTTCACTTTTCAAGTTCATTTTGACTTAGCATGAGTCTTGTAGTAGGGTTACGTAGGATGGCATGCACTTTATTCATAAGAATGTAGTGCCTAAATTTTTTCACTGCCTTTACCAATGCACATGTTTATTTATCAATCAAAGAATAATTTAAATTGAAATTCTTAAAATTGGTTCTCATTAAAGTAATTGATGGTCACATCCATAAATATTCTAAGTTAAAACTACAACAATAGTGTGGTAAGAAGCAAAGGAGAAAAGGTAAAAATCCTTGGAGAAATATGGGCTTATTAGGATAGGAACTTGACCAATTGCCTCCTTGATGTCCTCAAAGGCTTTCTTAGTTTACTCATTCCAAGTGATTTTGGCATCCTTTTTTAGCATGTCATCCAATGGTTTTATAAATTTTTCAAAACCATAAATAAACTTCCTTAGAAAGTTAATTTTGTCAAATAATGATTTTAGTTTTTTCCTACTTTTAAGAGGCTTTATTTGTGATATAGCTTTTCCTCTTTCAGGATCTATAGAGATTCCTTCCTTAGTAATGACATGACCTAAAAATTTACCCTTAGTAACACAAAATATGGTCTTTTGAGGCTTGAGGGAAATCACATACCTTCTACACCTTTAAAATACCTATTGTAAATGCATTATGTGGTCTTCCCTATTTTTAGAAAAAATTATCAGATCATCCATGTATATAATGATGCATTTACCTACCATACCTTGGAGATCATGATCCATGGCTCTTTGGAACATTATTCCTGCATTGATTAGTTTGAATGGCATCCTCTTGTATGCAAATGTGCCCCACTTGGTAGTAAAAGTAGTTTTCATCCTATCTTTATGGTTCTTCAATAAATGGTTATACCATAAAAATCCATCAAAAAATGACATCATAGCAGACCCAGAAACACTTTGTATGACTTGGTCCAAAGAAGACAAAATATAGTTGTCTTTTTTAGATGACTTACTTAAATTCTTAAAATCAATGCATATTCTTATTTCACCATTTTTTTTTCTAATTGGTGACCCAATTAGAGTGCCTAATAAGAAATATAATCTTAGAATCTATTAAATTTTTTACTTTTTTAAAAATCATAGGCTCTAAATTACGGTTGAAAGGCCTCTGCTTTTGTCTAAAAGGTTTGAAATATTTATTCAAGGGTATAGTATGGGTGATGACTCTTGGATAAAAAAATCTTCAATTCATCATAAGATTATGTTATTATGTCCTTATAATTTGTCAGTAGATCTTTGGCTTTTCTATCTTCAATGCTCATACATGTTCCAATATTAATTAGTTGAGGTTGATATTGGGGTCCAAGATCAACTACCTTTTAATCCTTCCCACCTACTTTTGGAATCCAAGTGTTCTCATCCATCTTATCTTAGTTAAATAACCTCTCCAAGGAAATCATGACTTTTGGAATTTTGTTATCATTTAGTTGAATGACTTTTTCATCAAATCTATCATTTTATTCAAGATTATTCTCATTAGCCCCATCTATGACATGGACCTCAAATACTCCTAAATTAGTATTGAAATCTAGGATCTATTGGTCATCATTAAAAACTTATAGGTGGTTTATGTTGTATGTAACATAAGGTCAAGGAACTAGCTCAATTCTAAAGTTCTTAGAGTCAGGGTTTAGCACAAGATTGGTTGTAGCTAAGGCAAGCTCATCAATAGCTTTATTTTCTTCCTTAGGGATGGAAACAATTTTAAATTCATCAAAATATTCCAACAAATTTTATACTCTAAACTTATATCTCTTGAGATATGATAATTTTCACTTGTACTTGCTCCTTACCTAATTGACTACAAGTTCTAAATCACCATAAATTAGCAGTTATTTGAATTTGTAATTGATGGTAGATTATAAACCTAAGATCAATCATTCATATTCTACAAGATTATTTGTGAAATAAAATTAGATTCTATATGAAGCATGATACTCCTTACCCATAAGATTGGTTAGGACAACTCTTACACCAGATCCAAACTTACATCTAGCTCCATCAAAATATAGCTACCATAATTTAGGAATAATATATGAAGGTTTAGACTCACATAACTTGGTAGTTTCAAGGATAAAAACTCCTAAATTAGAGTTAATTATGTTCACCTTTTATTTACAGCATTGTATTATATGATCATGTGTTTCATCTGAGGTTCTCTATCCACTTTGATCTGATTCAGGACTCCTTTTCATGCTAGCCACAAATGAGAATAGTTAGTGGACATATATCCATTTAGGGCCTTTATATAATCCATGATTAATAGTAATCCATAAGCATCAAGAATGTCTACCACTTGGATTTCAATAAATTGCTTTTTAAAACTGTTCCTACTAGTTTTGCTCCCGCCAATTTTAAATTTAAATAAAAAGGTTTAAGATATGGTTTTTGAATAAGGGTTTTAGGAAGATTGAACATATATTTATCATGGATTTCCATAGGATAAAGCCTAGTAAAATCCTAATTAGTCTATTCAATGAGGGTTCCATTACACCTAAAACTTGAAACATGAAGATCAAGGTTAGCAATATAAGGCAAAGCTAAAGTAGAACTATGAATAGATAGGCTAACTAGGGTATGGGGTGGATGATGTTCAAATAAAGATAATGTTAAAACATATTAATGACACTTTGATCAAGTGAATTTCAACTTTGAAGTACAAATTTACACAATTTAACACATGGGTCCCCAATTTTTAGAAATGGGGGGTATGTTGACCTCAACAAATGGTGACTTTTAGGGAAAACATAGCAATATGTTAGAATTCATAGACTTTGGGTCAGATAAATAACTAGATTAATTACTCTACTTGATTAGTTCCATTATCAAGATCAGTTCATGGTTAAAACAAACTTTGCATCTACAAAATTAGGATCAAACATCAAAACCTAGTCATGTTGTGTGTGTTTTTTGATTCTACTTACTATTTTCCATGGGATTCAGGAAACAACTTTAAAGTTTCATGTCTTCAATCATTGATATTAACTTACAACATGTTTGGATATTCATTAAGAACCATGCTTTAGCTCAAGGAAGGCTTGGGGATTGCTCTATTGCCAGCCAATTATCCATAGCCCTGACAAAGGTTCCTTTAGATCCACTCAAGGCCTTTCTCTATTGCTAGCTAGGCATTCATAACCCCAGTAGAGATTACCAGAATCACATTTACTTGGAAAACTTTTGATTTTTCAATAAGATCTTATTATTTAGTATTTTTTTAAGATCTTTTAGGATTTCTAGAAAAGGTTGCGAACTAAGTTAGCTAGGTTCAAGGATTTGGTCAAATGTTTGATCTTCAAAAAATAACCTATGGTTACAACTTTGTCCTAGGCAAGGATGTTTTGTAAGTATAAACATGACTTTGCCTTGATAATTCAAGCTTTCATCCCACATGCGTAATTCTTCTTGAAACCAAATTTAGATCAAAACAATGTTTAAATTTTCATAGAATAGTTGACATATCTACCCATCCTTACCAGTTTCTCTAAACTATAACATAAGTTTACATTTTAGACCCATGATCAACAAATGTTTGAGATTCATACCTACATTTCTAAACTATGGAGTTCCTAAACTTGAGTTGAGGGTTATCCCAAAGGACTTATTAGAATCAAGGAACAAAAAAGAGAAAGGAGAAACAAGCAAACACACAAAAGAATAAAGAAAGTAGGAAAGCAAAGAAAGGAAAACAAATATATACAAGTATATGTACAAATAAGGGATAGGAAGGAAAGAGTAAAAATAAACTTAACTATCCTACCTACTCTATCTCTAACTATTCTTATAGTTTAATCTATGAAGACCTTATGGGGAACAATAGAAAAGTATTGATTGAGATACTACCCATTAGTGGAAAACATGAATTCTACTCCTTGTAGTTCTTTTAGATTGAAGGTGTTCTTTCCAAGTTATCGCCAATCTAGTAGGGACCTATCCCCAAAGGTGTGAACTTCCCATGTTTACCCTTAGGTTCAAATGCTTTGTCCCAAAGAAGAACTAAGTCTCCTTGCTTGAACACTTTTATCTTTGATCATTTGTCAAACCACCTTTTCACTATGGTTTGGTGCCTACTAAAGTTTGCAAAAGCCTCTTCTCTAGAATATTCCATCTGAACAATGTCCAACAGCTTTAAATTTGCTAATTCATGATCATCCTCTATGTACTCTTACATGAATTGATATGTTTTTAGCTTAAGTGTTATGGGTAATATGGGTTGTTAGCCATAAACCAATAGGAATGGTGATGCCTTTAGCGCCTACTTGATTTTTGTTCCATCTTCCCATCAGGGATATTTGAGAAGCTTATACCATGTCCTAGGTTTTTCTTTAGTAGAATTATTTATGGATTTCATCAAGTTCTTATTGGTTGATTCAAATACTCCATTACCTTGAGGGTAATGGTTGGATGAAAACTTGAGAATGATGTTGTTATCATATGCCCATTCTATTATTTCAATGGATGTGAAAGCAAATCTATTGTCACATACTAGGGAGATTGGAGTCCCAAATTTGGTGCATATGTTTTCTTCTTATAAATGACCACTTATTTAGTTCTAAATTGCTTAGTGGCCACTACCTCAGTCCACCTGGTGTAAGAGTCAGTAGCTATCATAACATACTTGTGACCTTCTAATGAATTGGGGTTGACTACCCCCACAAAATCTAACCCCCATTAGGTGAATGGCTTGAAAATCATCACTTGTAGTGCCATGGATGTAATAGGATCCTTTGTATTGAAGATTTGGCATGAATGGCATTGGTTCACATGCTTATGAGCATTATTAAAGATGGTAGGCCAATAGTAACTAGATCCTAGAATTTTTTAAGCTAGTGTCCTTCCAGATGGATGCCCACTTCCTAGATTCTCATGAAAAGTGCTTATTATCTTGATAGCTTCTTCTTTTAAAATGCATCTTAGGTAGACACCTTCAAAATTATTCCTATATATCACTCCATTATTGATCAAGTAATGGATACTTTGAGTATTAGAGCTCTCTTCTACTCCCTAGTCAGTCCTATAAGACAAGTACCATTAACCAACAAATGAAGGATATGATCATACCAGTCATTAGTCTAAAAACTTGTTTGATCAACTTGCATGACATTTAACTTGGGTTTAGCATTGGCAATCATTTGAATCAAACTCTTGGCACCTTTCCAATTTTGTAGTCTTTTGTTCAATGTCATTTTCCAAAAAAATAGACATCCACTTACCTCTTCACTCTCCAAGTTCATTTTGACTTAGCATGAAGTTTTTAGCAGTGTCAAGTATGATGGCATGCACTTTATTCCTAAGAATGTAGTTCTTGAATTTTTTCACTACCTTTACCAATGCACATGTTTTTTTATCAATCAAAGAAAAATTTAACTCAACATTCTTAAAATTGGTGCTCGTGAAAGTAATTGGATGGTCACATCAATCAGTATTTTGAGTTAAAACTATAGCAATAGTGTGGTAAGAAGCAAAGGAGTAAAGTCAAAATCCTTGGAGAAATCTGGGCTTATCAAGACTAGAGCTTGACCAATTGCCTCTTTGATGTACTCAAAGACTTTCTTAGTTTCCTCATTTCAAGTGATTTTGGCATTTTTTTCAGCATGTCATTCAATGGTTTGACAATTTCTATAAAACCAAAAATAAACTTCCTTATAAATTTAATTTTTCCAAAGAATGATTTCAATTGTGTCCTACTTTTGGGAGGCTCTATTTTTTATATAGCTTCTATTCTTTTAGGATCTATAGATATTCCCTCCTTAGTAATGACATGGCCTAATAATTTACCCTTAATAACATAAAAGATGCCCTTTTTTGGGTTGAGCAAAATCACATACCTTCTGCACCTTTCAAATACATGTTTTAAATGCATGATATGGTCTTCCCTATTTTTAGAAAAAATAGTCAAATCATCCATGTATATAATGATGCATTTACTTACCAAACCTTAGAAAGTGTGATTTATTGGCTCTTTGTAGCATTGTTCCTGCATTGATTAGTTTGAATGGAATCCTCTTGTATGTAAATGTTCCCCACTTGGTAGTAAAAAAAATTATCCTATCTGGGACTCCTTTCCATGATAGCCAAAAATGAGAATAATCAATGGAAATATATCCATTTAGGGCATTTTTTCATTCCTTAATAGTAAGCCATAAGCATCAAGAATGTCTACCACCTGGATATCAATAAATTTCTAGACTCTAGGCTTAGAGACAAGTTTCATATGAACATTTAATAACTCCCCAATTACCTTGAATCTATTCTTATCTAAATGAGTGACAACTCTATCAAATTTGATAGGAGTCAAGCCAAGTTGTTTACAAATACTTGTTGGATAATGTTGGTGGATGTACCAAAATATAACAAAGAACTATGTATATTATTACCAAACATTATGATAATAAGCATAAAATGTGTGGATTCTATCTTAGCTTTATACATAGGAACATTTATGTTGTCAGTCTTGGATGGCTTTCTAGGTTTCTTGGACAAGGACTCCAATAATAGGTCCATTTGTTCAATGATCTATGTCAATTTATGTAATGTGATGTTAGCCTTTATTTTCTTCATGTTTTCCATAATATTATACATATTTTTATTTGAATAAATAAATGCATTAGTACTTTTTTTATAAGTACTTCCCTTTGTAGGCTCTAGGTTATTATCTGATGTAGTGTCTAGAGGAGTGCCAAATTTTTTTGGAGGTGTTGAGGTAGTCAGGGGCTGATTCTAAACTTTGTTCCTTAGAGGGTAGGTATTCTTCAAGAATTTCTAAAGAACATGGAACTCTTCAAGAATATCATCAAGTTCATTATCTTCTTAGAAATGGAATTCAAACTTTTCCACCATGAAGGCTTGATCAGCATTTTTAGATCTTGATGTACCTGCACCATTATCTTTGTTAGGAACTACTTCAAATATATCCAACTCCTCTTGAAAGGCTTTAAAAGCATTATAAAATTCAATGAAGTCCATTTCACCATGCTTAGTAGTATAATAAACTCTATAGTAATCATTTAATTCAACATCAATAAGATTAATGTCCATAGTCTTCTTATTAGTAGATGATTCAATGTTCTTATTATTGTGAAAATTGTCATTCTGGAATTTATTATTGGGTTTTTTGAATCTTTGAAATGAGAATTTCCTACCTAAGCTTTCTCCTGTATGGCATACTTGCTTTTTTAATTGAAGGAAATTAGTGCTAAGCTTTTGGACCATCTTTAAGATAGAGTCATTCTCACTCTTGGGAGTTTATGAATTATGAACCTAGTTATTATTAGCACCATTGGTTGGTACCAAATCCTTTTGATCATTTTTATTAAAACTAATTATAGTATTGTTCAAAAATCCTAAGTTTTAATTAAGATTAACATGGCTCAAGGGTAGTTGGTTCAAAGTTGGGATCTGATTCAGAACTGGCATATTATGATTGTTATTAGGAAAGATATTCAAGGTGGACATATGTGGTTTGACATTGGGAATAGAGTAAGCTAATTAACCTTAGGGCTACATATGATCATTAATGATCACCACTTCAGAATAATTTAAATCTAGAGTATTCATAGGTCCAACAACCCTCTTTATGAACATAGAGGTCATAGGATCTAAGGCATCCTTATAGATTTCTAGATCCAAAATATCATCAAGCTTATAGGGATCTATGGTCTGACTATACATATTTTAGAACCTAGCTTTAAATGATCTTATAGGTTCATTTATATCCCTCTTGATTGTGGTTAATTATTGGTATAAGATACAAGGATGAATAATTTTGCCAAACATGTCAATAAAAACATTATTAAAGTGGTCCCAACTATTAATGTATTTTTTAAGTAAATTTAAAAACCATTCATACATAGCATATTTAAAATTAAAATGAAATAGCCTACATGTTACATCCTAATGTACTACATTCAATAATATTAATGCAGCTTTGAATGACTTAATATGTTTCTCTGTAATTACAATACTAGTTGGACTAAATGTTAGAAAATATTTTTCATTATTATGGGGAAGGTCATGTACCACACCAAGCATGTTGATAGGAGAGCCTCCCAGCAAAACCATAGCTTGATTGGGGTTGAATGTGTGAGCACCCTAAAGTGATGAAGTTGGAAAAGTTTTTGAAATCTTATGCTTACCTTTATCCCACCTAACTCTTCTATGGACTTATAACTCAAGCAAAGGTTCCCTGGTCTTTGAACATGACCTTGTTCTGATTCGTGGTAGTTCTAGCTTGATAATTTTGAATCTTATTTGAAATACGATGTGTCAAATCAATCTTTACAAAGAACAATGATTAGACTCACACATTAAGCAAATTTTATCAAGATTCATATAAAGAACAATAAAAGACAATAATCTTTACCTAAATTAGCTTAAATAAGTCTCCAAATATGTAAGTAAGATCAAATTTTACATGTTTTATGTTCAAATTAACTCAAAATTGCAAATTATTTATGAGTCTTTGATCAAAATAGCTATTACTAACCTCAAACCTATTGAATTTACAATTCTAAAGCCATATTTCCCAAAATCTAACATATGTCCTCAAAGAACATCAATCTTTGTCTAAATAAGCACAAAGACTAGTTTAAAAGTATAAAGATCACCAACCTTTACACAATTATGCTAAAAGAAACAAAAATATGCAAAGATTAAAGTGAGATTTGATCAAAATTATTAAAAACTAATAAAGATATTACAAATATATAAAGAAGGCCCTCCTTCTAGCACTAGTGGAGTTCCACCTATTGATGTCTCTAGGTGTATCACAGGTGCTCTTGGTATTTAGATAACACTTCTCATTTTATAATTCAAAAAATTCAAAGCATGAGTAGTAGGTTGTGGTAATCTAGTTTATTGTGATGAAATAGTGGTAGAGCAAGCAAAATGTTCCACAATATTTATATTAATTGGTGGTTGGGATCCACCTTGGCATATATCTCTATAAATAAGTAGATGCTCTATGCTAGGTTAATTGAAGGTTCCTTAGTTTACTTCATTTCATTTGCTCTGTATTTGTTGATGTGCATTAGCTATCTACTTAAAGGAGTAAATCTTTAAAGTAAACATGGTTTTTATTTGAATTGTGTCATATCTTCCTTAGAAGTTTGCCTCATATATGTTATTATTTGAGCTTAAGATATTTTAATTCATATATTGAGTTTAAGTGCATTCCTAGGAAACACTCAAACTTTGTCATAATATCTGAGATGAAGATAAACAACACTTTTCTTCTCTACCTTACCCTACCTTTTTACTTCTTTTTAAATAGATCACTTTGTTTTAAACTCCACTGTAAATATCCATATAGATTATTATTTAAACTAAGAATTGAACATAACTCACTAATTATCATAGATCATCTTCTTATTTATAGAGATATAGGCCAAGGTGGCTCCCAATGACCAATTAATATAAATATGATGGAATAGTTTACTTGCTCTACTGTTATTTCATCATAGGTAACCAATTTACCATAACTTTCTACTCATGCTCTAAATTCTTTGAATTCTAAAATGAGAAGTGTTCTCTAAACACTAATATCACTTGTGATACACCTAGAGGCATCAACGCATCCATTAGCTAAAAACTACGAAGTAAACTAGACTAGCTCTTCCTTTTCCTCATTTTTATTTTCCTTCTTGGTTCCCTAACTAAGTTATGCTTGAATTCCTTATCCTTCATGTACTTATTGAGGCTTTCTTTGCTTCTCTACTTAAGGAAAATAAGATTGATTTAAGATTATATAGATTAATACAATTTTATTTTAAATTTTTAAAATTCAAAAGTGAAAATAAATGAGTGCCTAAGCCCTCTAGGAAGGCTATTATCTCTAGTTTTTAGGGTTAGTAGGTAGCCTATAGGACCTAGGATTATAGCATAAGTATGGTGGGATTATGCAAATAGAAGTACATGTGTAAGAAAATTAATTAACTTGTAATAAACCTATGTAGGCATGTAAGGAATTAAGTATGTGTGTAAAAATGTGGGATAACTTGTGAAAGTAAACCCACATGGTAAATGTAAGAGAATTAAATAAAAGGTTAGAAAGTTATGGGACTTGTAATGGAATTTAATGAACTGTAAAAAATATGTAAGAGTGGGTTTACTTGACAATGTAAAATCACAATGACATTGTAAGGAAAAGCATAGATGTGTAAGGGGAAGAAAATGACTTTGTAATAAGGTTACTCCCTCCATTAATGGAAGTTGGTAGGGTTTAGTTGAAGAAATTTTTATTTGATCTCATATCAATTACTCATTTTGGGAGTTGGCTATCCATGGTTGGGATCTTATTGGAAGGTGGAGCTTAGGGAGATGGAGGTGAAGATTTTTTTTTTGGAGTTTTAGAGGCTCAGGTTTTACTTTTAAATTGGTGGAGAAGATGTAGGATCCCAACATTGAGCTTTGCTTTAACATGTAAATTTGTAGGAGAAAAATCTAGTACTTTTCTTGATTCTTATAAATAGTTAATTAAAAAAGGAAATTAGCTTGGTGGCATAATATTTTAAAAGTGGAAATGGAAAATGATGAATAATAGAATTATTGTCTTGTATGTTTGCATTATTAATAGCATACATATCTTAGATAAAAATGTGTAAAAAACATTGATATATATATATATATATATATATATATATATATATATATATATATATATATATATATATATATATATATATATATATATATATATATATATATATATATATATCATTCTCAAGGTTCATATATGATTTTAGACTTGTGAAATAATTTGAATGTACAACTCAAGAATGTTTTTTTCAAAATAGGAATAAAAAAGTATAAATTTTAATTGTAAAAATTTAAATAAATGAAATTAAAGAGAATTAATATTTAGTTTGAATTACACAATGATTAGTCCTAATATAAAGCTAACGAATGGAAGTTGGTTTGTTAAAAAGTACACATTTATGTGTGTGTACATGTGCACATGTGTGTGTGTGTGTACATGCACACATGCATATGTGTGTATAAATAAATTAGTAAAATTATTATCTAAAATTTTATTGATTTATTTATATATATACATACACACACATATAAAACTTATGCTATAAATAATCACTATATATATATAGACACACACACACACATATACACACACATATATATGTATGTATGTATATTAAAAAATGTATGGGAAGGAAGGCGATCAGCCAAAAGGTCAATGGATCCCCATCATACATACACACGTACACACACACACACACATGTACACACACACACACACACACACACACACACACACACACACACACACACACACACACATGTATATATGTATGTATGTATATAAAAAAAAATGTATGGAAGGAATATACACACACACACACTTGTGTGTGTGTGTGTGTGTGTGTGTGTGTGTGTGTGTACATATATATACATATGTATGTATGTATATTAAAAAAGGGGAAGGAAGGCGATCAGCCAAAAGGTCAATGGATCCCCATCATACATACACACACACACACACACACACACACACACACACACACACACACACACACACACACACACACACACACACACACACACACACACACACACACACACACACACACACACATGTATATATGTATGTATGTATATGTAAAAAAAAAGGGAAGGAAGGAAATCGACCAAAAGGTCAATGGATCCCCATCAACCCCTAGATGAGGGAGGGATGTCATAAATGTACCTTATAGCTTATGAGTATGGGATAATTATTTTTGTCCTCCTCGGTCATTAACCTAGGTGGTGGGACTACACATTCCTACCATGTGTCCTGTGAGCAGAGGTCTGTTGTAGACTTTCAATCTTTTTTTATATCCTTTCTTACATATATACACTTATTCACTTTTATAATTAATATTATATTCTCAATCATATTTATATATAATATAAATGGTGTATTTATATTATTTTTTATAAATACCATGACCATGTTCACATTTAATTTTTTTTTTGGATATTTTATATATACACAAATTTGTTCTTTTATCCCAAACTAAGGAATATGAACACACATATAGTGTTTGTAATTAAATAAAATAGTGTATTTTTTATATACATGTTCTTAATATTAAACTAAATATTTTATGTGATATATATATATATATATATATATATATGTATGTATGTATGTATGTATGTATGTATGTATGTATGTATGTATGTATGTATGTATGTATGTATGTATATGTATGTATGTATGTATGTATATGTATGTATATATAATCTAAACCCAAAAATTTAAAACAAAAAGGAAGTATTTATCTAGACTTTTCAAATAAAATCAAATGAGAAGTGAAAAATAGTTGACCATTGTGTTAGAGTAATAATACAAGCATGGAGACTTAGTGGATCCATTATCTAGTACCACTTGCCCGAATTCTTCTAAACTTGAATTTTAATCTGATATGATGATCTTATTAACCTATTAACCTAATAAATTATTTATGCCTTTTCAATTAATTTAAGATAATGTTTGAGCTTTGTAAAATTAAATCGCAACTTAAAATATAAACTCTTCCACAAAGGACAACTTCATTGTTTTAGTGAAGAAGCTAACCTTGAAGGTCGTCTTGAATAACTTAAATTCAATCCAACTAAACCTTTATTTGATCCAAAAAAATTACAATCATCCATGTATAAATTTAGTTTGAAAGCAAACATATAAGACAACTTTATATATAAGTGGGACCTTTGTAGTATTATATATAAATGGGAAATATTTTTGTGAGGCCAAATATTCAACTTAAATAAATATTTTAAAGCTAAACCCTTTGGTTTTATAAAATGAATCCCATATTTAAACTAAATTAATGAACCAAAGACCTTTTAACTCTTTCAAATCAAATAAATAAGTTTTAATGTTTTATCGCTTCCTTCTTTGTCTAGCAAAACCCTTTTAGAATTGAAGAGAAAAAAATAATTATTATTAATATTTTCTAACTTAAAAACTTGAAATAATCTTGAAATGAATATGAAATTTCATATTAACAATTTACTAATTTTTATTAACAAATATTTCAAATCAAATTGGTCGGTTCTAGAGGAATTTTTCAAAAGCAAATTGTTAGTACTTTATTATGTTACCAAAGGCATTTTGAATTATAGATAAATTGAATACCCAAAGATAAAATTTATTTAATCCAAGAATTGAAAGATATTTTAAATAGTTAAAATTTATAATTTTAATAAGTGAATAATTTTATTATTGAAATTTTCAATTAAATTTGGATAGATTTTAAATCATTTTTGAAAGTGAAATTCGTTAAGGAACTTTTTAGCTTGTCAAAACCATTTCAAAATGATAGGTATTTTTTAAATTAATCTCACATAAAAACTATCTAATGATTTATTTGTATTCTCCATAGCCTATAAAAAAAAAATTTAAACCATCATGATAATTTATTATTTCTCCCAATAATTAATTTTAGGTGTTTCCAAACCCAATTTACCAACTTGAAATTTGAGTAAAAATATTATTTTGAAATTGGTGTTTTCCACTGTGACTATTTAGTGTATATATTCTTGGATAAAAAAATTAGGTGACTATTTTATGAAATTTTAGAATTAAAAGTAAAGAATATTCATAAAATTAATATTTTATAATTTTTAGATAATTATTTAGACGTCATTTCATGTACAATCAAAAATAAATACACTAACCTATGTGCACTTGAATTCCTAAGAATGGGCCAAAATAACTAATGAAAATATGATGTGAAGGATGGTATTTTGTTTTGGTTGGTTTGGATGGTTCAATTCATGTTTTTGAATTGGAAGAGCTAGAAGGTATGGCTAGTTTCGATGAGCTACCTGATAGGATTTTTAACTACAAGTGGTAGAGGGTGTTTGTGTTTATACCATAATATCTTAATTATGAAAAAAAAAATTAAATATATGAAATTTAAGTGTAAAGAGAGCCCAAGCATATCCATAGTTTAGGAAAACTAGGTAGTAAAGTTTTTGGTCTATGTTAGGCTCTAGAAATGGGTTGAAATGGGGTTGGATAACTCTAGGTATCTGATTGGATCTATTGGGTTGGGTTTGCCTAGACATTCCATTCACAAATATAATAAAAATTTTAAGGATATAATTGAGGATGAGAGGAAATGTCAAATTTGTAGTTTATGGGCTTAACAAGCTAGGAGGTGAATTTGTCTCACTAGTTGGGATTCAGTCAATATGGTTTACTCATTTAGAGAATTCAATTGGATAATTATGAGGTTAGGTAAGGGAGTGGATTAAAAAATGGTATCTTGAGCTTGTAGTTGATGTTGATTTGAATATTATGATTTGGTATGGGGCTAATATTCATTAAAACATTCATGCTCTATGCAAATGAATTTGTTCAAGAAGCATCATTCAAGGGTGAGGAAGCATTTGTTTGAAGTTTTGGAAATCATTATTTGTTTTTATTTATTTAATTTTTTGATGTGTATTTATGATTTTATTTATTTTCCAAAAGTGTATGCTTGTTGATTTTGAACTTGAAAGTTTCTTATTGGTGTTTTGTTCACTTGTTTGGGTGGAACAAGGCTTTTGAAAATATTAAGGACGCTTATGTTATTACTAGAAATGAAATAGTGAGAAGTAAATAGATTAAAAATTTTAATTATGTTCTTTTCTTGAATAATGTATAGTAATTGGTAGTGCTTCAGGAATTGAAACTAAACTATACAATTATTGATTTTTTATTATTATTTTATGTTTGAAGTTGTAGAAATTTTAACTACACTTGTTAAATATTAATGTTTTAATTATTTTTTTAATATGAGTGAAATTAAATATTAATAAATACTTTAAAATTATTATATTACAAAATTAAGGTTAAGTCTACATTTCATATTTCATGTGCATGTAATGCAATTTTTGAATTCTAAAAGTCTAATTTTTAAATGCAAGACTAGATGAGTTTTTTTTTATTTTTATTTTTTTTCATATGAAAATTGAATTAAAAATAATTAAAATAATTATTATTTATGATTTTGGTTGTGTTTCTAATGAATTTTACTAGCATGTAATAATAAATGATGATTCTAGATGCAATTCTTCTTTTGAGTTTTCTAAGTTCTCTATGCAAGTAGGTGTGAGGGTTTATTGTTTATGTTGTATGTGAATGTGTGTATGGTAGAATATAAAATTGAAATAGGTTTATAGATGTAAATTAAGGATATATGTTTCTATTCAATACTAAATTTAATATACAAACTGTTATACTTTAAAATGTATTATATGTAAATGAAACAACAAATAATTTGATTAGTTTTCAATACAATGAGTATGAAAGATTATTTATTTTTGATATTTTTTCTATATGAATTTTCAATATAAAAACTAATATAATTTAATATATAATTTAATATAATGAATAAATTAATAACAAGAAATAAAACTAAAACCCCCAACCTAACCAAAGTAGAGGATAATTGGAGAAGAAAAGATTGATCTAATACTAAAATCAATTGATCCTCAGGATGATAAATCCATATTTGTTATTAAATAATGACCTAATAATTATAAAAAAATATAAATACAAAATTTTATTGAGTCAAAATCAAAAAGTTAAGAAATAAATAATTGAATTATTCTTGGTTTCTCACAAACAACATAGTGATGTGTTGTAAGCTCATGAGTTTTCTTCCTCCAATTTACATGGGTGACTAAAAGGTTGCTATATAAAACTTGTGTTGAATTATTCAATAACCTATATAATACAAATTATATCTATTTAAAACATTTATTCTCAAATATTAATGCAACTTTTAAATCTAAAAATAAAATTAAAAAAGAGTTATTTGTAAGGAAATAGAAGAGGTTACATGTGGGAGTTAACTAAATCTTGACTAAGACTTTGTAAGAGTTAATGTAGAGGTAGCTTAAATTGACATATGAATGACTAGGATTAAATTGAATAATTAATGATGAAAGTGTAATAAATTAAAATAAAAAATGTGAGCTAAAATTATAAATACTAAATCTAGATTTTACATGATAAACTAGTCTTGTACAGTTGAAAAATGTCACTCATGACTCAACCCTTAAGTTTACAACCTTTTTATTATTGCAAGGATCGTATTCACCATCTCACTATGCCTAAATTATTATCTTATATTCCAACCTTGATATTATTATCTTTAGCCATAGTATGCTTAAAACTTGATATACATCTGACATTGTCAATTCTAGTTATTCAATAATTCTATATCTTTCATAACACGATTATTGAGACTAGGACATTAGCATGAATTTTGGTGTCCCACATATGATGTTAGTTTATATACCCTATAAACACTCAAATTTACAAATATTGTGATATGTATAGGTCAGCCTATTTATATTAGTTAACCCTCCCATGAGAATATTTCAAAATGTGTACTATAAATACAAAATAAATCATGCTCATTATTCATCTAACAAATATAAAACACCTATCAAGCTCACCTAATCATTCACACAACTAAGTTATACTACCATATTCTTATATATTTCCAAATTAGTTATATGAATAGTCTTCTTATAGGTCTAAAGCATTCAAATAACATCTCATAAGAAATATTTTTCAAGTTGCAAGCTATATCATTACATGCACTCACATATAGCATACTACACCATTATTCACACACAAGAAAACATATTATGGAGAATTACATTGGTCTGAGGCCCTCTTCAAAGTATTAGTTATGTAGGTAGTGTTCATTGATATGGGGTCTTTAAATTCAACTCAGCTTCACTTGAGCACACTAACCCTTAATTTAAAATATTACAAGCCCTAATTAAAGAACCTCATGTTTTGAGATACACATTGATATTTGTAAATTGTGCACATGATAAAGATAGATAACCTACAAGGTGATATTAAAATCTAATATACACAAGTGGAATTTCTAAAAAATGACTTATACTTCATTACAGATAGAAGTGTTGAAACTAGGATGAAAGCATCAACACTTTTACCATTTTCTAATAGTAGTACTTGGGCTGATAGAGAGTTGATTTCTAGAATTTGATGAATCGTACTTGAGCATCATCCTAATTTTTTCTACACTTGCACTTCCTAGATATACTTACACATTAGTAAACAAGCTAACATTATCTCTTCTTCATATGTAAGTAATCAAATTCTTATTAGGCATTATATTTTCTATATATAGCATATTTCCATAATATAACATTGTAATTAAATATTATGAATTTAAATATTTAATTGACCTAATTTTTATAGTATCTTACTCCTTAGTTGATTAGGTTACTCTCTACCCTTATTTTTAAAAAAGGTAAAACATTTGGTGAACCTGGTCTCTAAGGATTTTTACACAACCATAACCTACTGCAGGGTTTTCAACCTTCTATAGTTTCATATTTTTGCATTTATTTTATAGATATATTTTTTACATAGGCATAATAAAGGTGATGCTTGTTCTCTTTCTTGACCTAGACTTTAGGCTCATTATTTTTTGTATCATGGATGATATTTATATTTTTGATGACTATGATGTAGTAATTATCCAACTCTCTACACAATCTCCTTTAATGCAATTTTTTTAAAACCAAGTAGGACATGAGAACAAGATAAATCATATCTTCAATATTCTATAACATTTCTTCTTAACTCTCTAGAGGGTGATAGCTACCACCCCTATAACCAAGTCCATTTTTCATTATATTAAAAGATAAGTTGAGAAACCTTATATTTTCACATGAAGGTAATCAATATGCCCTTTCTCACCCCCTACATCTCTTACATCTCCCCTGGATGGTGTGTGTATGCATGTTAAATCTGAAGTACCTTGGTTTTATGCTTTTGAATCCCTTAAAGATTAAATCATCACTATGGGAAATGATCATAGAAGAGTTGCAAAAAAATTTCAGTTCAAATATCACATCATTATAAAATCATATCACATACATATAGAATCCAAAAAATGTTAGTGTTAATTATGTATTTGTATCTTCATCTAGCAATATTATGCCCAACAAGGTTTCATATCAAAATGAGAAGATAAAAGAGAATTCATCTAGAACAAGTGAGTTAAAAATTATATAAAAGGCTAATAAGAGTTCAAGTGAGATTATAAGTAAATTATTAGAAACAAGTTGATTAAATTACCTCCTATACATCCCCTTAGAAGATAAAAATATTATTGTGCATATCATAGAATACATGGGCATTATATTTATTTTTGTTTTTCCTTGAATAAAAAAATACAAAATATAATTAATAGTGGCAATCCTATCATTGATATATCAATCAAGAAACCCACTCATATTATAAGTGCATCTCCTAAAACACAAGTGAAAAAAGAGAAAATATGGTTACTAAAGGAAAATTAAGAGCAAAAATAGTTACAAATGAAAAAAATAGAGAAAGAAAAGATTCGAAAATCAAAGGTAGAGTAAGCAATGTTACAAAAATATCAACAATTAAAAGCACAAATTATATATTTTCTTAGTGTTTTATTAACCTTAAATTAATAAATGGTTTGGATAGGGTTAATAATACATAAATAGTTCAATAAAAAGGATGATAAACTAATATATTATAGGCCAATTAATTACAAACTCAAATAAATAATAGTATGAATTTATACAACTGAGATTGCTAAATATTGTAAAATACATCTACTAAAAGATATTGCAATAAATAACAAATAATTATACTTAGTTTACTATTTATAGGTAGATATAAATTGTAAATAAGTGTAAATTATGTTGGATTAGGATTATGGATTAATCATTATATTTTATAAATTTTACTTCTCTAGTTGCATACATTATTGTCATATGTGGGCACTACCATTGATGTTAATGTCTAACTGTGATGCATGTGTCCAATAAAAAATAATGATTGAATCAAAATTTGACCAAATTCATTATTTTAGGTTATATTTCTCATTTATATTTATGTATTAATATTTTTGATATAGGTTGTCACTCTTTTATAATTGATCAAACCTTAGATCTTCACCCTTTTTCAACCTTGGAATGAGTTTGTTAGAAAATGGGTTAGTGGGCTCACAGTGTTGATATACCCCAAATATCCTCTGTCAATGGGTATTGCCTACATATCCAATACTCTAAAGATCACCTTAGACTTATGTAGGTCTCACCTATATGTGGTAAAATGTGTTCACAAATGTGTAATAAGCTATATGAAGATGCATGCATTGATCTAGATTGTAAATTGACAAATACCGCTCATGGGATACTCTTTGAATGTTTTAAACCTATAATATAATTGATATTAAAATACGGATGAATAGGTCATAATAGAGTGTTTGTTTATGTATTGATATTTTATAGGTGTTTGATTGGTATTTTCTAGCTGAGGAATGAGAAGGTTTAAACTTGTATTTATACCACATATTTTGAAAGTTTCTCATGGTAGGGTTCAATAAAAAAAGTAGGCCAAACCATAGGTTTTGAAACATTTTCAATTTGGATAAATTTTAGAAATTAGACACTAAATAAGGATCTAGACACTACCATTAGTGGTAGTGTCCATCTATATTTGGTAATGTCTAGAAGGGTAGAAAATAGGTATGAATCTAAAACTAACAATGAAATATGGTTATCATGTTTTAAGATTTATGTGTAGTATAAGAGACCCAGGTCATCATAATGATATGGATTAGACTAAGAGATTAGCATTTAGGCACATTAAGATGGTGAATGTGAGCCTTTTGATAGTAAGAATGTCTAAAATTGAAGACCACTATCTCTCTATGGTTGGTATTGTCTAGAAGGCTATAAAATAGGTATGATCTAAAACTAACAATGAAATATGGTTATCATGTTTTAAGCTTTATGTGTAGTATAAGAGACCTAGGTCAACATAATGATATGGATCGTACTAAGAGATAAGCATTTAGGCACATTAAGATGGTGAATGTGAGCCTTTTAGTAGTAAAAATTTCTAAAATTGAAGAGTAGAGCCCTAATTGATATTTTCCAAATGTAAAAGATTGAGATGCTATAACTATCAATTTTAGTATTTACATCCCCCCTTTAATATAGAAATTCATAGGGATTAAATTACTAGGTTAAAGGAAATAAATACATACTTGGGTGTATGTAACACACATTTAGTTTGCTTGAGGCCACTTCAAGTCCTTTGTTAGTGTGTGACCTATAAACAACAGCATGTTAGAGTAAAAATTAGTGCATATAATCTAAAATTTTAAATAATTGAAATGCTTGTAAATAAAGATAACAAAGAAGGATTACATATGTGTGTTGATGAAAGCATGTTGCTTCTTGATACTATGACTTGGTAAAGATGCTTCCTTATGAAGCATTAGTGCTAGAAGAGCTTCAAACTTAAACATTATATATTTTAAAATGGATATTGTAAGGTATTATACCCATAATCTGATGCAAGTATGAATTGTGACACATCCATTGAGATCATTATATATCAATCACTCAACTCAAGTGTGAACATATATAATTTGGTGAGGGTGAGTGATTTAATCAGATCATCATATAAATCTATTGAGATTGGATGTTTTAATCACTCCAATCTATAAATATAGTGAGCTTGAATGATTTAATCACTTCAACTGATAAAATTAACCAAATGTTGTAATAGAAAATGCTTGATAATAGTACATTCTTGTGTAATTGGTGTGTGATGGTGAGAAGTATAATTGGTAAATTTTACAGTTTTTGGTGCAATAGTATGTGCACCTATAATATGTTTGAGATATATTACATGTGTCATAATTTTAAAAACTCTATTTTAAATCTTTGTAAAATTAGTTCAATGTATAGGATTATGACCCAAGTGTATATCTTAATCATGGAACTGAAGTGGAAATTGTGAAAGTGTGTCCATATATTTATGACATGCCCCACTAAAGTCTATAGATACTAAGTAAGTGCATAAGTGTGGAGGTATTGTTTTTATGACATGACTCCACTAAGATATAGATATATTGAGTAGGTGTATAAGTGTAGAGGTCATACCTTTGTGACATGCTCCCACTGAAATCTAGAAACTATAAAAATATGGAGATCATGATTCTATCACATTCCTCCACTAATATGCACCCCCCCCAATTGAGGTATAATATGGAATGTACCTTGCCTAAAAATGGTAGGTAGTCATATAATATGTGTATGAATCATGTATAAAATAAGGATAACATGCCAAAGTACATATATTAATTAGGCTTGTAATACATGATCACATCAAGTCCTAAGATGCATGATATAGATCATGGTAATGTCTAGAGAGTAATAGTATAAGCTCAAAAAAAAATCAAGTAAAAACACAAGAGCACTTAATATAATGCAAATGAATGGTTCAAGGAGACCAAATACAAGGGCATGTTAAAATTCCACACAATTGAAAGGAATGACATATTTAAATGTCTAACATTGAATGACATATTCAAATTTCCAATAAACATACAATGGCATAAGGGCAAATAGGCAAGGAACATATTCAAATGTTCTAAAATCAAGATAATATAAAGTAATTTAATACACTCAAAGAAGTGAAAATATAAGAATCATAAGAAACCATTATAAAAATAGTATACTAGTCCCTGCATATGTGTTAGAAGAAAAAATTATGTAACAAAGCATATCAAATACATTGTGAAAGATAAGAGCATGGATATAGACATGTGTAAGCATTAGTATATAATATTGAACATGAAAAATTATAAATTATCATAAAGGATAGGTAACATGCATAAATCATTATCAATGAAATCAAATGCCCCCAATGCACTATATGACATGAGAATAATAAAGGTCCATCATCTGTAAATATATAGATCATGTGTCTTGATATGCTTGTATCACACTCAAAGATGTGTAAAACATATGTGTATATAAGAAGTAAATGATATGATATATAATAACTTAAATCAAATAACATAGATGCTAAGGATCTAACAAAATCTAGGAATGTTGAATATTTTATATTTTTTAATTATTTGAATGTTTTTATACTTTTTAAATATTTAATTTTTTGAATCATGATTATATTTGTAAATATTCTAGCTAGAGGACCAAGGCATTAGGAGGTGGGTCCTTTACTTTTCAAAACCTCTTAAGTTTGATTATTGCCAATGTTTCTATGTTCTTTGGTAATTTATTATTGGCAATTGTTGCTATGGGTTTATCATAAAATCCATCATGTGAAATAAAGACTTGTTTATTTTCAAATTAGTAGATAAGGCACATATTTATTTTATTTGAAATTTCTTTCATATCTACCAACCATTATTACCCAAATTGGAAAGTTAAATCTAATTTCTAGTCCATTACCCATATTTGTGTATCAACCACTTTAGGTCTACATTTTATTGGTAGCATAATGTATCCAAGGGAGTCTAGGAAAAGTGGGCAATATTTTAACTCATATATATCATGGCCCAACTATCACAAACATGCTATAGTAAACAAATTTTTATGATTAGTTATATTAATATTAAGGTGTTGATAATAAGTTCCATCAATATTTCTAGGATGTTTTGAATCATGCTTCATTTTATCCTTATCTTTTGAAATATCTTAAATTGGAGGTCTTTTTCACTGCTTAACTACAATTTATTTACATCCATCATGTTTTTAATTTTTAATTTTTATTTATAATGCCCCACAATGATTTGTATCATGGCTAGTGATCCTATGAGAAGTGAAATATGGTTTTTCATCTATTTCAACAAGTTTACTCCCTAACCTATGTTTCTAAGGAGGTAAATATATCATCTTATGCTCAAGTAAAATAGAAAGTATTGTATGCGAAGCAACTTGTTTTTTTTCCATGTGTAAAATTTGTTATGGAGGCTTATGTGAAGATTTCGCATAATTGACATGGTATATATGTATTTTTCCCTTATAATATAGGCTCAATATTTGTAGCCAAAAGGGATAAATTGAATAACAATAATTTACATGTTCATCTAATAATTTTACATTGACCTTATCTGAATGTGCCCTTGTATTCTCTAGTGATGAATATTAATTGTATGTACTAGGACCTATAGGTGTGAATGGGTTATGTGAAATATGTTCAAGTGGGTCAAAATTTAGTTTTTACAATTGTTTATTTGTCATGGTATGAGGAATTTCATCATCACTATCATAGTAATCTAAAACTTTTCCATCTTGGTTCTCGGTGTTAACTAATAAAGGAATATCAAATGTTATATTTTCTTGTGTTTTTGGTATCATTAGATCTTTTAGTAATGGTTCATTTTCTAATTATGTATCCATTTTCACTTTAGTATCTATTGCCTTATAATCATCTTGAGGTAAATGAGTTATTTTAATTGATTCTCCCATATCATAATTTGGTATGATTTCAAGTGTAATTTATTACTTCAGTGGTATGAATTTTGGAACCCCTTCTATGTTGAAATGTAACATAAAGGATCATCATCAGTAGGCACTATCAATAAGGTCTCATCATGTATGAATTTGACACATTGATGTAATGTATATAAATAGCCTCCATTATTTGTATCCAAGTTCCACCCAAGACTAAGTTATAATAAAATTAGTGAGACATCACTTGGACTGTATTTGGAACCATTTATGGCCCCAATGTCACATTTAATATGATTTGACCAATTGGAAGGCTACATGAATAATTAAATCCTTTTATATGCATGTCTAATTTTTAAATAAGATTGGTGATAATACCCATGATGATTAATAAATTTTTGCTAAGAATATTTAGACAATATCTATTATCAACTAACACCCTTTTTATTCTCTTGTTATGCATACTCACTTGTATGAATAAAGGCAAATTTTAGTTAATAATATATTTTGATGGGTAATTTTTTTGGATCAAAGGTAATGAGATTTGCATTGTTTTTGAGATCTTGCATAATATCTTAAAATTAAGTTGGTTATATATCACTTGGTACTTGTGTCTAACATAATGTCTCATATAATATATCATTATAGATAGTATATTATTTTAAAATATTGACAATTGAAATCTTAGCATGCATATTTTTTCATTGGTCCAAGATCATATCCTTTACTTGCAATCATTGGTTTAGGTTTTGGGGGAACATGTTGTATATTATCAAGTGGTGGGATAGGTTGGTCACCCTTACCTTTTAATTTAATGATAGCATGGACCATAGAATCTAATGTAAGCTATGGATAAATAATGGGAGTGTGATGGTAGTTGTCACTCAAATAGGATGTAGGAGGGAAAAAGCATTCAGAGCAAACATGTTGGCATTGAGAAACAGATTCTATATTATGACAAAAAGAGTTGTAGAGAGAGATCAAAGTTTGATCTTATTTTAACACACTCTCTTTGTGTTGCCTAATTTTTTTATTTCTTTTGATTATATCACTAACTAATTTAACATAACAAACCATTACTATCATTATTTACTGGATAATGAAATAACTAATAAATGTATCCATATTAAACATGATTTTAATAAAAGAAATTTTAATTTTTAAATTTTGGAAACTTTGAAATCAAAATGTAGGAAAATAGTAAATCAGGAAACCCTAGGTCAAATTAGGGTTTTAAGACTAAATATCAGGTTCACCAAATATTTAGCCTTAAATTAAAAAAGAGGGATAGGGTTGAGAATATATAAATAGTTAAAGCACAAGGGTGATAAATTAATATATAACATGCCAATTAATAGAAAACTTAGATAAATAATATTTTGATTTTATACAACTAAGATTGTTAAAAATAGTGAAGTATAACTACTTAAATATATTGCAATATATAATCAAAACAATGTACTCAGCTAGTTTACTAGATGTAGGTAGATATACACTAGAAAAAGGTGTAAATTATGTAGGATTAGTATTCTATATCAGTCTTTAGATTATGTAAATTACACTTTTCTAGCCACAGACGCTACCATCATATCTAGACACTACCATCAATGTTAAAATCTTACTATGATGTAGGTGTCCATTATGGAATAATGATTATATCTAGATGCAACCAACTTCATTGTTATAGGTTTTTAATTTCCTTTTTTATGTATTCAAATATGGGATGCAATTTATCACTCTTTGCTAATTGATCAAACCCTAGATCTTTACCCTTCTTCATCCTTAGAATGAGAATGCTAAAAAATAGGTTAGTGGGCTCACAGTTTCAAGTTTTCCCAAAGACCCCTATATCAATGGGTGATGCTTGTATATCCAATATTCCAAGGAGGGCCTTAGACTTATGTATTTCTCCCCTATGTGGTAAAGTGTGTGCACAAGGGTGAAATATGTTATATGAATATGCATGTAGTGATTTATCTTTTAATTTGATAAATATCACTCATGGGATGCTCTTTGAATGATTCAGACCTATAACATGATTGTTCCTATGCTCTAGATATGAAAATAAGGATGAATAAGTTATAATAGAGTGATTTTGTAGTTGATTGGTTGATATTTTGTAAGTGTTTTCTTGGTATTTTATATCTGAGGAAGGAGAAGATGTAGACTTTTATTTATACCACACCTTTCTGAAAATATCTCATGGTAGGGTTTGATAAGATAAATATTCCAACCCATATGTTTTGAAACATTTAAAATTTGGATGAATTTTGGAAATTGGACACTAGATAGGATTTAGATGATGATAGTGTCCCTCTATGGTTGGTAGTGGCCAAAAGGCTAAAATATAGGTATGGATCTAAAACTAAAAATGAAGCATGTTTATCAAGTTTTAATATTTTTGTGTAGTATAGGAGACCTAGATCATTAGAATGATATGGATTGGACTAAGAGATCATCATTTAGGCACATTGAGATGGTGAATGTGATTTTTTTAGTAGTAGGAAGGTCTAGAACTAAAGGGAAAGTCCCTAATAAATATTTTACAAATGTACAAGACTAAAATATTATAAATATTCAATTTTAGTATCGATATATTCAAGCAAATATACATGACACTTCTCTAGTTCATAATAAGATGCCATATTTTGATAATGATGAACATACTCAAGAAAAAAAGTTTCAACAAAGAAACTTAAATATATGGTGGAATTGTTTTTTCATACAAAGATGATCAAAAGCACATATCACAAGTTTAAGAACAACCTATGAAGTTAACTCTCTCTCTCTCGTATGATAATGATCACATTGATGATTATGATCCTAATAATATAAAAGATTGGTATGATCCTGAGGTACTGATTATGCAACACATGAATATGACACGCATAACCTACATAGAGGCATCCCATAGATTATATATTAGTATTATATTATCACTTTTACCTTATCCATAGCTTATTTTATTATCATTATATATATGAAAAAATATAAAAACTCTCAAATAAATTAAAAATACAAAAGCACCTACAATTCACATGTTTAATAGTTATTGCATATGTTGTTTACTCTATGTTAATAGATAGCATATCATTTATTTACACATATGTTTTATAGTTACTTGAGTGTTATACATTCATACATTAGATCCATGAAACATGCATATGCATGTGTTGGACATTTATTTTTTCCATATGACACACTAGATTGGGGGACATCTTGCTTCTATTAATCATGATTGACGCATGCTCTCTTATTTTATGATCATTTTATATCATCATGTTGATCTTATATACTAATTCTTATAAATGTGTATAATCATGTTTACATATTATAAAATGTACTTGATATGTTATGATATAGGAAATTTTTCTAACACATATATGTAAAAACTATTAATAATTTGGCCTCCCGGGCCAATTATCAACCCCTATAGTTTGAAAATTTCTCATAGGGCCCTCTAAGATTGTATATGGTTACCTATATCTTTTCATGATCTTCCAAGTGGCATATTAAACCTTATTAGCATTATTTAAGGTTTCACTATATGTATTGGGGTTTGCTTGAGAGATCATCATGTGAAAGCATGTTATGATTTATTGGATGATTTTTTAGGTTTTCATAAGTTTTCCTCCAGTGAGAGGAAGGGTCTCAAGTGTCCTTTGAAACCTAAAAAGTGAATTATATCTTGTTTGATAAAGTTAAGGTATTTTATAAGAAATTAAGGTATTTGTAGGAATTAAGGTTTCTTGTTCTCATTGTATTTCTTCTTGTATTAGCCACTTCTTGTGGGGGGGACCTTGTTATCAAGATGGTGGGGGTGTCTAAGACTTTTTTGAGTCTTGACATGAGGCCTAATTATATATCCAAGGACTCTTATAGTTTACTTGTCAAGAATTTTTCAAGCTCCAATGATCCCATAGGGTCTTCAAATGCCTCTTAAACATGTGATAGCATGTTATGATTTATTGGATGATTTTATAGGTTTTCATAAGTTTTCCTCTGGTGAGAGGAAGTGTCTCAATTGTCTTTTGAAGCCTAAAAAGTGGATTATATCTTGTTTGATAAAGTTAAGGTATTTTATAAGCAATTAAGGTATTTGTAGGAATTAAGGTTTCGTGTTCTCATTGTATTTCTTATTGTATTAGCCACTTCTTATGGGGTGGACCTTGTTATCAAGATGTTGGGGGTGTCCAAGACATTTTTGAGTCTTGAAATGAGGCCTAATTATATATCCAAGGACTCTTATAGTTTACTTGTCAATAATGTTTCAAGCTCCAATTATCACATAAGGTCTTCAAATACCTCTCAAACATGCCATATAGGTTAACTTGTGTACTAGAATCCTTTGAAAAGGGTATATCTTATAATTCACATTGAATTAGGAGTTTCTAAAGGCATATTTCAAAGATAACATATTTTGAGTTTATGAATCCAACATGAGGATCAAATAAACGGTGAATACATTGAAGTATAGTTGTCTAATGGGAATTTTTTCCTACACAACAATCTTGGAGACATGAATAATAGGTGTAAGGTGGTCATAAGTGACCACAACTCATTCATACAACTCACTCAATTCCATCATGATTAAAATCAAGCTCATACATGTCCTTCCAAGCCAAGAAATGCACCCAAACCTCTCTCAAGTTCCCATATAGTTTACAAACATTTTAAATGGCATCTTAATTTGTTCACAAGTGTATAAATAGGGTACATGGGGGTAGATCATCTTTAGAGATGATATGAGGGTGAGTTCACTTGTTGATAGTACCATTTTTTTTAAGACATAGGGGCTAATCTCTATGAATAAACATTAATAATCCTAGTCACTCAAAACCCTCTTTAAAACCCTAGTACCAACTCGATGGGTGTAAAAGTGAAGAAAATGGCTCCAAATTCACTGAGTTATCATGGAAACACCTGGGTCATGTTCCACACTCCATGAAGGACCTTTGTATATAGTTTTATGGTATGGTCACTTGTATATATGTGATAAATGTTAAATTTTGTAGAGTTTTAAAGTATACAAGTAGGGTTTTTGAGTATATGAATGGATCAAGATCATTGAGCCTCATTTTTTCAAGGGTTTTGAGATGGTTATAGGCTTGGAGAATAGGGTACAAGCCTATACACATGGGGGTAGGGTTATCATGCATCTTAAGGTGGACTTCATCATGAAGATGATCTTGGACAAGTCAAATAGTCCCTCTTATAACCCCTCATGCCCTTGAATAATTTAAAAGTACATTGATTCATAAGAATACTAGTTGACAGGGTCCTAAAAATCTAAATCTTAGATATCAACCTACAGGTTTGATGATAACTTGTAAGGATATGGAGGTGATTCCTTAAGTTTAGAACTTTAAATTGAGCATAGGACCCTATTTTATTCTTCATCATGCCACTTTTATGCAAGTTTGAAGATAAGAATGAAAGGATTTTGTAAGGTTTGTGTTGTTATTCATTAAAAGTGGGTTCTAAGCTAACCAAAAGAAGCACTACTATGACCCTTCATGATCATTATTTATGTGAAAATTTTATCTTGAAACTTTATATAGGCCCCAAGATCAGTCTACCAATATTTAGAATGACTTGGCATTGTTTAGCATAGTTTAGCACCATTTAAGGTTTATTAGCAATGATTAAGGACATTTAGAATTGTTTGAGGTATGGGGGTAACTTTATAGATCTTCAATGTGCAAGATTCACAACTTAGTGGTTGAATTGGAATAATTCCAAAAGTATTATGGAGAGTGGGATATTTGTTTGAAATATATTTGGTTCTAGAAAAGATGACTAAGCTAGTCATAAGACTCCCCAACCATATGTTCAAAGAAGTTTCAAGTGAATATAAGAGACTTTGATCCTATGTAAAAGTTTAGAGAATGAGGTCAGGTCAAAGTGGTAAGGTTAAAATGACCTAAACATAATCATCCTAATGTTATCCCTAAAATGGGATATTATCAAGGAAGTTTTAGGGCCATAGTAAGCTTCTAACTTTAGATCAAGTTCTCAATATCCTTGAAAAACATGTCAAATTATGAGTAGGATAGAAGAAGGGGTCAAAGCCTTATTTGAAGGGTCAATGATATTAATTAAGGATAATTTAGATAATAAATATTAAAATTAAATTTATATTATGACCTCATATAAGAAAAGAGCAAATTTGATACATCTTCAAAGTTGTAGGTGGTTCTTGAGCCAATACATGCTAAGATAGTCAACATGAAGCTTGAATCCACCTCAAAAAGTTGTTTGAGGAATTTAATATGGAGGATTTAAATAAAATAAGATTCATGAGGACCATGAGAAGTATTGGAGAGTGAAGGACCAGGTTCAATGAAGATAAGACCACCCAAAGTGATAGGCAATTAAGACACATCAATTGCCACCTACAGGCCATTCATGAAAAGATAGGTGACTGAGAGGAAGATAGTTTGGATAGAAGACTAAGAGTTATATCAAATTAAAATGACCCTATGCATTATATTTCCATTTCTCAGTGAAACCTTAAGGTACTAACAAAAAGAGAACGTACACACTTATAGTCCAAGCAGACCTATTAGGCTCCTATAGGTAGGGTCGTAGAGAGCAATGGATGTATGTATTAAATGTATGAATGAGAGGTGAAAGATTAAAATGGAGGTATATTGATATAATTATCAAAGGTCCATGGTATCTCAATTTTATTGGTTAGGTTATTTGAAGTGATGAAGAGCTTAACAAACTAATTAGACCTAATAGGCTAAAATAGACAAACATAGGCCTGAACTTGAAATATGAAGATACTGAATTAGTCTTAAGGTGATTTTGTAGTGTTAATAACCTTGGAGAGTTGGGATAACCTAGTAAAATATGTCAATTAAAACTATAACCTAACATGGAGAGTTAAAAGGATCAAATAATACTTAGGGTCACTTTTAAATAGTAGCTCCAAAAACCCTTAACAAGGCCTATAGGTAGATTAGCACAAGAACAACATGATAAGCATAGATCAAGGAATTTGAAACTAAGGTAAAAAAAAATTATGAGATTTATAGAGATATTTTTGGTCAAAAAAATTCATTTGAAGGCCTAATTCCTTAAAGCTTCTCTCTTGACCTAGTCTATCAAGTCTGCTAACCCGAGAAACTACATTCTCATGCTACAAAATTTTTAAAGGTTTTGAATGGGATCCCAAATATTTTTTAAAATGTGTATAGAGTTTTTTAATTTATACTCCTAGAATTTATTACCTCATCAAACCTCCCAACTCTATGAATCATCACTAAGAGACCAACTACCTCAGAATCATTGTTTACATTGTGAAAGAGCTCAAGAGAGTATAGTTTTATGCTTGGTACTTAAACAAGGTTATGCATGGGACTAAGTGGAATTTTGAGATGATAAATAGGTATTTCCACTCCAATATTGTGGTATTATGAAGGAGAAATAGGACATATTTTTTATGAATAATCTTTAAGAGATGAAGAGACTCTAAACCCTCACAATTCTAAGATAGGCCCTGATGGAGAATATGAGCCCATAAAACACTCAAAATGGACTTGAATGGCCTTGGATGACACTATAAAACCTCATAGACATTTTTTAAATTAATATCTTGTCATGTGTGAGGGAAAAAGCATAGGAAAAAGGCCTAAAAATGCATATTTGTTCATGTTTTCATGATGTTTGAGTGGTATGAGCTCTTTAACTAGTTGAATAGACATCTTAGACCTAGGTAGAGGTACAATGATCTCATATAAGATTTCTAAGAGACTCCCATGGTGATATAATGTAATTAAAACCAAGAAATAAAGCTTATATGAATATTGTCTTTTATTTATACAAGAAAGGCTAGGTTGCAGACCTTGTCTAAGTCATGAATGGTACATAAAATTCTAAAATACCATTGAGGTCATCTAATAAGTATCTTGAATGACCCTCCAAATGAAGAACAATTTTATTTCATATCTCTATGCTATTTTACAAAGTTGGAAGTCTACAAGTCTTCTTAATAGATGTTAGAAATGAGTGTGAAGGGGGTATGATCTGAGTTTCACTTTGGCCTAGCATGACAGAAGCATTGAAGAGGTCAATAATAGCATTAAAGTTACCAATAAATAATGGGATGATATGTATTAAAGAGGTAATGGAGCATGGTGATGCATGGAGTCAACATGGAGGTCAATATGTCAAATGAATCTCTTTGTAACTCATCATTTAACCACTAATCCACCTTGTATGAAGGCCACTATGCCATCTAGTCAACACATGGGAGAGTTATCAGAATTTTTTATACCCCTCATTCATGCTTCTAACTATTTTTAGATGAGTGATGGTCATTATGGCCTCTCCACTCCATTTCTATGCCATATCCTTCCTCTCTCTCTCTCATGTTCTATAAATTGGGCTTAAAAATCCATTGTATGCATCCCTCTACTAGGTATGAATAAACTCTACCCATTCATATCTTTAAACCTTTGAATTAATATAAGGATTGATCTAGCCTTCTCCATATTGGTTTTTAGTGTGTTCATGTTTATTTGATTTGCATAAGTGGTTAAATATTTTCTCCCTTTCCATGTCCTTATTTCTCACCTAAATGTTAGTGGATTAGTATTATGTAGGTCACATGGTGTATAAAGGTATTAATTATTATGTTTACAGTGTAAACTAATTGGTAGTGTCTTGGATTAAACCTCTCATTCATCACCCTCAAGTTATAGTCATTTGGTATGGCCTCCATGTGAAGTATTGATGTGTAGGAGTTCATTTTAGAGAGAATGTGTATAATCATCCCTTGTTTTATCCATAATTATTATTGAGAATCAAGTAGATGAGACCTAATATATTTTTGGATCACCTCTATTATCTTAGAGTTTTTTTTCAAGTCCTTTAATACCTTTTCCTTGGAAAGACAAGTAGGCATAGTGTTTTAACATAAATGATGAATTAAGGGAGCTAACCCCAAAACTAGAGACTCACCTCACCCATTAGGCTACCCACACCTATAGGTGATTCTATTGTGTTATTTATATAAGGCAAGTTTGAAATTCCCTACCTCAAGGGTGCAATCCAAACTGATAACAATTTTTGGCATGCCTGGTGGGAGCAGAGTTCAAGGAGGTTAAAGCACTTACTCTCAACATTTGGTGACCTCAAGGAGTTTTAGACATTTTAGTGGTAGATTATCACTCAAGTTTCCTTCCAAAGGTAATCACAAGTTCTTCATCCAAGGGTAAGAATAACTTATGTGGATAGTTTCTCTTGTTCTTTGTTTGCCTCATGATGTTTAATGGTTGGATATGGAGAAAAATTTTGTCCTGCACTTCCATATCAGCAGTATCATGACCCATACCAACCTCACCATTAGCCTTATTAATACTATAATGAACCTTACCATTAACATGATGGTTCATACCAGTCCTATAGCACTCTTTACCAACTTCCTTTATATCCCAACTACATACCTCAGTAGCTTTATGAATCTTGTCATCCTCCTTACTACCAAGAACATCACTCTTACCTTTTTTTTTATCCATATCAGTTTTATGATCAGCCTATATCATCCCCATATGGCTATGATAATGTATATGGATATCCTTGTCTTCAACCATCCTATCCTTATCCTTCTCCTCCACTGGCTTCCCAAGCTTCTATAGATCGAAAAGATGAAATGGAGAGCAAAGTACTATAATTGTCAAGAACAATTTATTCAACTTCCCAATATGAAGAAGTGATTGGTTGGTTTTTAGTTGTATCTAATGATCCACTAGAGAGGAATGATTTATACGATATTGTATTGGAGAGGAGGGTGATTTGGGAAAGTCAAAAAAATGTGCTTGATCAAATTTTTCAAGAAACTCCTTGTGTTCCCTCTCAACCTTCCTATACTCCATATCCTCAATAAGAGCCTCCAATAGATCCACTTCAATCTCCAAGAGAACCTACTAGCATAGAATTCCCAAATTGGAACCAAGTAGTGAAGTCATGGGAGAAGAAGAAGGAAGAGAGCCAAGATCAAAATATTAAATTCAAAGAAAACCTTGAGACTATTCAAACCTCATTACCCTCTCCTCAAGAATACAAATCTTTTCCATCTTGGAGGTATATACAAGAAAGCTTTCAAGATAATATGGAGATTCTATTTGAGAAGGTTTAAAATCAAGTTTTAGTCATTGAAGAACCTCAAGAAGGTTATGAGAAAGCTGAAATGATTGTTGAGAAGGCTGAGGCACATATAGCCCAACTAAACTTGCTTTCTCTCCAAGATTTTCTAAAAGAGTCTTTCATATCCAAGACCCCAAGTTGAAAGAGTACCACCTCCATTCCCAAGCCAATTCATTAGCCACCTATCATACCATATACTCCCTCTCCAACTCATGAACCCATTTATTATCTTCCCACCATCTCCTTTATTACTTATGGGGAAAAAATGAAGAAGAGATTATAGTTGTAAGTGAGGTTCAAGGATAATGTGAAGAGAACAATATAAGTGTATATGATGAATGAATCACCATTGGTACTCCCCTTGGAGAATAAAAATATTATTTAGTTTTCAAAGTTGAGCTTCCATAATATGGTCTTGGTTGTATACTTCAATAAGGAGACCTATTTTCATCTAAAATTGTTGAGGTTGTAGCTAGACCTGATGTCGAAGGCTCTCTAAGAAAATAATTTGAGGCTATGAATGATGTTGACATAGTTCCAAATGATCAAGTAATTAAACTTGAAGAAGGTAATTTACAATCACATCATGACTACATAGTAGGTTTTAAAACTCTTGACAACCCTATAGCCCTTGAGGATAAAGATAAAGATGATTTTCTAGTTGGTTTTACTCTCATTGATCAAAAAGAAGAGAATAAAAAAGATTGGTAGTAGTATATTGAGTTTCTTCAAGAGATTGAAAGCCTTTGTGAAAGTACATTTCCTATTAAATACCATGTGCATGAGGAAATTTGATAAGATACATCTATTTAAGATCATAATCAATATTGGATTGAGTATGCAAAGCTCCTTGAAGAGCTTGATGATTTTACATCAGATGGTAAGAAGCATGAGGTTATTCAAGATACCTTTGAGGCTGAAGAAACATGCTTATATAGAGCATCATTGAATGAGGTTATAGCTGATAAGAATATGAGAATAATATTGAAGCACAAGATGAGTATGTGTTCATAAGTGACTTTTTTTCTATTATCACTTCACTTGAGAACACGACAAGAGGAGTGAAATTCAAGAAGAGGATGAAGGCAATAAGATAAAGGTCTAAGAGGTAGCTTATCTCATGCCATTTTCTACCTCATGGAGTGATAGATAGTATAAGCTTCCTCTTTGATCCAAGAGGAGGAAGACATGTCTAGGTTAGTTGTTTATAGTAGGTTTTTCTTGTCTTGTTTCCAACAAGAATTTGTCAGTACGTGTGGTGTGTTTTATTCCTACTTTGTTTGGTGTGTTGTTATTTATTTTGTGTGATGGTGAGGTTGTTTCCAATCCTTAAAGGCTTATTGTCATCTCAATCAGAGTAGATCATCTTAGTTAAATCATGATTTTCATGTGTGAGTCCTTTGTCCAAAGGATGAGATAGTCATTTTTCTTGACCAATAAGTAGGTTAACCCCTATGAGTCACCATAAAAGTTGATAATTTATCCTCTTAGGTTAATTATCAACCCCTATAGTTCAAAACTTTATCAAAGGGCCCTCCAAACTTGTATATTGTTACTTAGATATTTCCATGATCTTCCAAATGGTAAATTAAACATTATTAGCATTATTTAAGGTTTCATTATATGTACTAGGGGTTGCTTGAGAGATCATAATTTGATAGCATGTTATGAGTCATTGGATGATGTTTTAGGTTTTCATAAGTTTTTCTTAGGTGAGAGGAAGGGTCTCAAGTGTCTTTTGAATTCTAAAAAGTGTCCTATGTCTTGTTTGATAAAGTTAAGGTGTTTTAGAAGAAATCAAGGTATTTGGAAGAATTAAGGTTTCTTCTTCTCATTGTATTTCTACTTGTATTAGCCATTTCTTGTAGGGGTGACCTTTTTAGAAAGATGTCAGGGGTGTCCATGACATTTTTAAGTCTTGACATTAGGCCTAATGATATATCTAGGGTCACCTTCTATAGTTTACTTGTCAAGAATGTTTCAAGCTCTAATGAGCCCATAAGGTAATCAAATTCCTCCCAAACATGCCATATAGGTTAACTTGTTACTAGAATCCTTTAAAAAGGGTATATCTTGTGATTCACATTGAATTAAGATTTTTCAAAGGTATGTTTCAAATATAACATATTTTGAGTTTATGAAGCCAACATGAGGATCAAATAAAAGGGGAATACATTGAAGTAGACTTGTCTAATGGGAAATTTTCTTGTATAACAATCTTAGAGATGTGAACAAGAGGTCTAAGGTGGTCATAAATGACCACACCTCATTTATGTAACTCACTCAATTCCATCATGGTTAATATCAAGATTGTATATGTCCTCCTAAGTCAAGAAATGTACCCAAACCTCTCTTAGGTTCCCATATAGTTTACAAATATTTAAAATGGCATCTTCATTTGCTCAAAAGTCTATGGATATGGTACATAGGGGTAAATCCTCTTTAAGGATGTTAGGGGGGTTATTTCACTTGTTGACAGTGCCATTTGTTTCCAAACATAGTGGATAATCTCTATGAACAAACATTAAGAATCCTAATCACTCAAAACCCTCTTTAAAACCCTAGTACCAACTTGATGGATGTAAAAGTGAAGAAATTGGCTCCAAATACACTAACATTCCATAAAAACACCTAGGTCATGTTCCACACTCTATGAAGAAACTCTGCACACTTTTTTATGATATGGTCACCTGTGCAAATGTGAGAATTGTTGAGTTTTTTAGAGGTTTCAAGTAAAAAACTAGGGTTTTTGAGTATTTGTATGGTTAAAGATCATTAAGCCTCATTTATTTAGGGGTTTTGATATGGTTCTAGGTTTGGAAATAGGTTATAAGCCTATACACATGGGGGTAGGTTTCTCATGCATCCTAAGGTGGCCTTCATCATGAAGATGATCTTGGACAAGTATAATAGTCTCTCCTCTAAACTCTCATGCCCTTGAACAATTGAAAAGTATATTGATTCACAAGAATACTAGTTGATACGGTCTTAGAAATGTAAATATTAGATATCAACCTATAGGTCTAATGACAACTTATAAGGATAAGGAGGTGATTCGTTAAGTTCAAAACTTCAAACTAAACATAGGACCCTATTTTCTTATGCATCATGCCACTTCTATGAAAGTTTCAAGACAAGAATGAAAGGTTCTTACAAGGTTTGTGTTGTTCTTCATTGGAAGTGAGGTCTAATTCAACCAAAATAATCACTACTATTACCCCTAATGATCATTATTTAGGTGGAAAATCTATCTCACAATTTTATAGAGCACCAAATATTAGTCAACCAATATTTTAAATGACTTGGTATTGTCTAAAATAGTTTAGCATTGTTTAAGGTTTCTTATCAATGATTAAGGATATGTATCATTATTTGAGGTATGGGGGAAACTTCACAGAGCTTCAATGTGTAGGATTTACAACTCAAGGGTTGAATTTGAATAATTCCAAAAGGATTTTTTAGAGTGGGAGATTTTTATGAAATATATTTGGTTCTAAAGAAGATGACTAAATTGGTCATAAGACTCCCTAGCCATCTGTTCAAAGAAGTTTTAAGTGAAGATAAGAGACTTTGAGCCTATATAAAATATTAGAGAATGAATTTAGGTTAAAGTGGTAACATGAAAATAAAATAAACATAATCATCCTCATGTTATTCCTAAAATGTGATATTCTCAAGGAAGTTGTAGGTCCATAGTAATCTCCCAACTTTAGATTAAGTTCTCAATCTCCTAAAGAAACATGTCATGTTATGAGAAGGATAAAAGATGGGGTGAAAGCCTTATATGAAGGTTAAATTACATTAATGAAGGATAATTAGGGTTAGAATAATGAAAATAAAATCTATAGTATGACCTCATACAATAAAAGAGCAAAGTTGATACATCTTCAAGGTTACATGTGGTTCTTTAGCCAAAACATGCTAAGATAGTCAACATGAATCTTGAGTCCACCTCAAAAAATTGTTTGAGGAAGGTAATATGGAGATTTTTAAGAATATAGGAGTCATGAGGACTGTGATAAGTTTTGGATATTGAAGGAGCAAGGGTAAATAAAGATCAGACCACCCAAAGTGATAGGTAGTCAAGACACCTCAATTGCCACCTTCATGTCATTCATGAAAAGATAGGTGACTGAGTGGATGATCATTTGGATAGAATAATCAGAGGTATATGAAATAAAAATTACCCTATGATTTATATTTCCATTACTCAATGAGACCTCAAGGTGCTAACAAAATGAGATGTTACACACTTACAGTCTAGGTAGACCTATTAGGCTCTTATAGGCAGGGTCTTGGAGAGAAATGGAAATATATATTAAATGAATTAATGCAAGGTGAAAGAGTAAAATAGAGGTATATTTAATTTATTTTCAAATTTATATGGTATATCCATTTCATTGGTTATGTTCTCTGAAGTGATGAAGAGCTTAACAGACTAATTAGGCCTAATAGGCCTGAATGGACATACACACGCCTAAACTTGAATTCTGAAGATCTTGCATTATTTTTAAAGTGATTTCTTAGTATGAATAACCTTGGAGATTTGGGATAACTTGGGAAGATATGTTAAAGAAAACTATAACCTAAAATGGAGAGTGAAAAGGATCAAACAAGATTTCAGGTCACTTTTGCATGGTAGCTTTAAAACCCCTTAACAAGACCTATAGGAATATTGGCACAAGAACAACATGATAAACACATATTAGAAAATATAAAAGTAAGGTTTGTTTTTTTTTGAACTTGATAAATATATTTATGGTCAATAAAATGAATTTTAATGCCTAATACCTTAGAGATTCTCTCTTGACCTAGTATACCAAGTCTGTTAACTCGAGAAGCTACATTCTCATGCTAAGAACTTCATGAAGGTTTTGCATGGGATCCAAATGAGTTTGTATAAGGTGGAGAGGGTTTCTTAATTCAAACTCCTAGAATTTTTTCCCTCATCATACCTCCCAACTCTATGAATCATCACTAAAACACCAACCACCTCAGAAGCATTATTTACATTATGAAAGAGCTTGAGAGAGCATAGTTTTATGCTTGGTACTTGAAAAAGGTTTTACATGGGACTAAGTGGTGTTTTAATATGATTTATAGGTCATTATGCTCCCATATTGTGGTATTATGAATGAGAAATAGGATATATTTTCTATGAACAATCCTTAAGAGATGAAGACACTCCAAACCTTCATAAACCTAGGATAGGACCTGATGGAGAATATGTGCCCATAAATCACTCAAAATAGACATGAATGGCCTTAAATTCCATTTGATGAAAATATAAAACCTAATATACACCTATTGAGGAAATAGTTTGGTATGTGTGAGTATAAAAGCACATTAAAAGGGCCTAAAAATGTAAATTTTTGGATGTTTTCATGATGTTTGAGTGGTGTGAGCTCTTTAACTAGTTGAATAGACCTATTAGACATAGGTAGAGGTACAATGATCTCCTAAAATATTTCCAAGAGAATCCCATGGTGATATAATAGAATTCAAATGAAGAAGTAAAGCTTACATGAAGAGTGTCTTTTATTTGCGTAAGAAAGGATAGGATGCAGACCTTGTATAAGTCATCAATGGTACATAAACTTCCAAAATACGATAGATTTCATCTAATAGTAATCTTTAATGACCCTCAAAATTAATAACAAGTCTATTTTACATCTCAATACTAGTTTTTAGGGTTGGAAGTCTACAAGTCTTCTTAACTGATGGTAGAAATGAGTGTGAAGGGGGTATGATCTGAGTTTCACTTTGGTCTAGCATGAGAGAAGCCTTGAAAAGGTCAATAATAGCATGAAATTTACCAAGAAAGGATGGATTTATATGTAGTAAAGAGTTAATGGAGCATGATGATGCATGGAGGTAGTAAGGAGGTCAATATGTCAAAGGAGTCTCTTTTTAATTCCTCATTTAACAAATGGGCCACCTTGTATGAAGGCCACTATGCCACCAAGTCAATGCATGGAGAGAGTTATGAGATTATTTTCTACCCCTCATTCATGTTTGTGACTATTTTTTGATGAGTGATGGTCATTATGTCCTCTCCACTCCATCTCTATGACATATCCTTCCTCACTCACTCTCTCTCTCGTGTTTTATAAATTGGGCTTAGAAAGCCATTGTACACATCCCTCCACTAGGTACGAATAATCTATACCCATTTGTATCTTAAAACCTTTGAATTAATACAAGTATTGATTCAGCCTTCTCCATACTATTTTTTAGTGTGTTCATACTTGTTTAATTTGCATAAGTGGTTAAATATTTTCTCCCTTTGTAGGTCCTTATTTCTCACCTAGATATTAGTGGATTAGTCTTATACAAGTCACATGGTGTGTGAAGGTTCTAATGATTATGCTTGCAGTGGAAAATGATTGGTAGTGTCTTAAATTATACCTCTCATTCATCACCCTTAGGTTATAGTCATTTGGTATGGCCTCCATCTAAAGTAATGATGTCTAGCAGTCCACTTTAGAGAAAGAGTGTGTTAGTAATCATTGTTTGTTTTATCCATGAGTTTTGTTGAAGGATCAAGAAGAGGATACCTAATATATTAGTGCATCACCTCCTATAGCTTTAAGTTTGTTTTCAAGTCCTTTTATCCCTTTTCCCTGGCAAGACAAGTAGGCTTAGTGTTTAAGCATAGATGATGCATTATGGGAGCTAGCCCCAAAACTAGAGACTCACGTCACCCATTAGACTACCCACACTTAGAGGTGATTCCATTGTATCAGTCACATGAGGTAGGATTTAAAATCCCTACCTCAAAGTTGCATTCTAGACTGATAACAAGAACTAGTATTATATACTTGTGTTAGTTGTTTAGATTTAACGTATTCATCTTATTACATGTCTTACTTAAGTGAACTATTTATTTAATACTTTGTTTGGATCATGGAACATTTGAACATGTTTCTTGCTTGTTGTCCTTAGTGATAGTGAGTGTTATTTTCTTTAGTATGTGTACATTTGAATATGTCATCTCCTTTAAGTGTGCGACATTTGAACATGCCCCTTTTCTTGGTCTCCTTAGACCACTTTTGGTGATATTGAGTGATCTTGTGTGTGTGTGTGTGTGTGTGTTTTCTTGTTTGTTTATCGTGTGCTTATAACTTATAGATGTTGTCATGATCCATATCATACATCTTAGAACTTGTTATGTTTAGATACTAAGATCTTAATTAATACATCTACTTATACATGATTTCACTATATGATTTATTACTACATGATTAATATAGATACAACATGGTTATCTTATCCTTTTGAGATAAGGTGACTATTAGATAGCATTCCCCTCACCTAAAAAGTGGGTATATCAGTTAGGAAATATCATGCATCATATGGATTGTTATGTTAGATACTATAAGTTGTATTGATATGTATACTTCGACATGATTCCACTGTATGCTTCATTACTACATGATTAGTATAGATATAACATGGTTATTTTATCCTTTGGAGATAAGGTGACTATGAGATAGCATTCCCCTCACATCAAAAGGGGCCATATTAGTGGCAGCATGTCATAGATATATGAATCCACATACACACAATTGGTATAACTAGTAGAATTTGATATAATTTACATGATTTAGATATACACTTGGGTCAAAATATTATGCACTCGGCACCCATTTTCATAAATTTGGGATAATTTTTTTTAGATTTTTGATAGATATAATACATAATTTATAGAGCAGAGGTTACATTTTGGTAGATACTTCAACTTTTTTTATTGGTCCTTCAATGTAAATGACCAACCAATGATAGGGTTTCTAGTGTTTTTTATGTATCAAAAACACCCTTTTATAAAGATCTCCTAAGAGCTCCCCAATTTTTCTTCTACCTAGTGTAGGCATACTAATCTTCACTTAATGGCTCATTGTGACCATTCCATTTCTAGGGGCCTTTTTTAGTTATTGGAATATTTTAGACAAATTAATATACATGTAAATTAAGACTTAATGACTATAGAATCAATATAATGTATGAATAAATAGTTGATTCAAATATATGTGTCTATTACATATATTCAAGAGTGCATAAGTAACAATAAATAAGATCATGTAATCAAGATAAACATTAGATTTAAATTTTAACTCATAAACTAAATTAATCTAAGCTAACAGACTAATAAAAAAGAGAACAAGAGATAAGGTCAAGGATAAAATAGAAAAAAGGACCCACTTTCTAATGTAGGCCAGCCTGATTCTATTGAGCAAATGAATCTTGGAGTAACTAGTCTTTAGTTGAGCTACACCTAGCATAACTCTAACTAAGGATGATGCAAGAGTCTGTAGAACTAAGTAGCTGAGCCAATGAGGAAAAATAGGGTCACCATAAACATGCACATACCAAGTCTATCAAATTAAAAAGTGGTCAAACAAAGATATTTATATTAAAAGTATTGATTGGGATTCATTCGATACTCATGTGAATTACATACATGGCTTCCAAACAATCTTGACTTAAAAAACTAACTAATAAAGCATTAAATATGCATGAAAGAAATGATTGATCTACTTAAATAGGGAGAACCAGCAATTTTGGTTCGATGATATACTCTAAGGGAAATAGCCCTTATTATAATGTAAGATTGATCTTATATAGGCATGCAGACCTAATGATTTCAAATTCACCCACTAATGGGGTGGTTACAAAAATAATCAATGCAATTATGAGATGCAATTAAGGAAGAAGCTTGAGAACTCTAAAATATTGGTGGCATGTGTAGGCCTTGTGTAATTAAAACCATGCTTCAATTTAATTTTGGTAACCAAAAGCAATTAGGATTGCATCAGGATGGCAAATTTCCCATGTTTTGCATAGTCAATTTCCATACCTCTTTAGGGTTGAGTTTGTCATTTATGCTTATTTTCTTGATCCTATGGTGCATGCCACACATTGATTAATGTTTATACTAAGATTCACATTGAATTTCACCATTATTTCATCATTTTTTGGTGAGGAAATGATCTACAACCTAATTCTATAAATCAAATCATATGCCCATTCCATTCTTGGCTTTTGACAATTTTGATGACTAGAAGGGCCATCAAGTTTAAGTTTGTGCTTTTTTGGTTATGTAATTAGCATGTATTTTATTTTGATGGGTTGTTTCCAAGTGTCTTCTCTTTTCTCTATCACTACTTAGTCAAGGATCAAAACCTATACTATCATAGTGAAGTTATATTTCACCATGTGACATCATCTCACTAACCTAGAGCTATGACACACTATTGACCTAAACAGACTGCCCCAAGTTATGGACTAGTGGATTTCATAACATGGAATCATTATACTCAACTACTTTCCCAAGGCTTACAAATTTTTTATAGGCATATCCAGGATATCAATTCATTAGGAGGATACCACATGATAACATCTTGTTTATCTACTCACCTAGAGGCTCTTTGTTTGTATGAATCTTTTTAAGGTAATAGATTACCAAGATCATGAAATGTGGCACAAACCCACTAACTCACTTGCCCAAAGGCTTTGTATTATATATTATCATCTAGGATCAGCAAGTTGTTAGTATCTTGACACTTGGCATCATCCCATTGATTCACTTACTTTGAGCTTTGCCAATGTAGAGGCCCATCGAGCAAATATTATAAAATTGACTAATTCCTATAGAGTAGTTAAAAGATGTCACATAGCTCTAGGAAACATTTTTTTAGAATCAATTAATTTCCAAAAGTTGTTTGAATAGGCTTGGGCCCCTAGGAGCCACGAGAAGTCACCATGTGGTGTTAGGATGATACTTGGGTACCTATAATTTTTTTAACGTTTTATGACTTAGATGAATGTGAATATTATGTCATTAAAGAGATGATTATAGTAAATTAGGTAGAGATATACAATAAATATATCCACTAATTTGTTATAGAATTGACTAAATTTAACCTTTCAAAAAATAGTAATAAATAATGTAAATAAGAACTTAGCTAGAAAATGACTAAGACAGATGATCTAGAGGTTGAAAACTAAGGTAGAGGATGATCTAAGTGTCATAAATAAGATCTAGGTGTCAAAACCCCTAATAGATATTAGAACCTTAATTGGATAGTAATACCATGTGATATCAATTTCCCTATTTTGTTGGTAGTGTCCTCTATATAGAACTATTCTAAACTTCTAGGTGTACTTGTGTTTCGATCTGTCAATCTTATTCCTATGCACATAAGTTCTATAACCCTATAGATGACCTTTTTTGAATGATTTTATGATCAAACCCTAATCTTTCATGTTGTTAGGGCATCTAATTGATACAATTAATAAAGTTCATGTTTTATTTGGGTAGGTTGGACATCTTCAACACCCCACTATGATGAGAGTTGCCTACATACCAATACTCTGAAGAGGGATCAAGCCCAATGTAATTATCCCAACCTAAGTACTAGTACAAGTTCAAGTGAAGCTAGTATGATTGTAGACTTGAGTGCTTTGAATGTGTTTGAGACTATAAATATGAGTAATCTGAGCTTAGGAATGTTGTAGATGGTTGTATTCAAAAGTAGGGTAGAATAGGTATTAATAACCTTATGCACAACTTGTTTTAAATTTTTATGTGTAATTTACATCTCATTTCCATATAGTGGTTAAATGACTAAAACTGATGTATATATATTATTTTGATGCTTGTGTGGGTGTTAAAATAGGCCTAAGCAAAACCTATCTGGTCTAAGATTTAAAAAGATATCCATTTGTGGGAAAAGGAAGGAAAGGAAAATAACACTAAAAGTGGGAAACTAGCACCATGTGGTTCTAATATCCTTATTATGGCACTAGTGTCTAAGTGGTAGAACCTAAGGCACGAAGGGCTCAGATGTAAAAATGATGGTTTTGAGCTACTTTAGGGTTGTTTATGGACACTTGTGGCCTACATGAAGGATGGATAAGTGTGAAAATATTCCCTAAGATATATATATGGATAGGTTATCTCAAGTAAACACTATTATCACTTAAATGTCATTTTTAGGTGATTACATTTGCCCCCCCCCAACTTTATTTTATAAATATAGTAAAGTGAAATGACTAGGATAAAGGAAAAAGAAGTTTACCTAGACTTACCTAAGAGGTGTAGCTTGTGAATCTGGATTTGAGTATGTGAAGCATTCTCTATAAAATGTCTTGCAAGTAAAACATGCATAAATCATTATATGAGATGTCAAAAGAATAGACAAAAATGAGTAAAAAATTAAAAATAATTAAAGAGATAAAACTGAGAAAAGAGGTAGAGGAAAAGAATGAATACACCTCATTGGGTACATGAACCAATGCATAAAACTGATGATAACCTACTTGTGTGCATGTATATAGTGATTAATCAATGAATATCTTGGATTGAGTTGATGGCTTTCTCAATCCTCATGTGTGGATGGCTCAAGAACTCAATCTGGTTTTGACTCCATCATTGCCCACCCTTACTTGGTGGATTGTGACTTGTGAATAGATTATATTAGACTAATGGTGTGTTCAATCCTCTCATGTAGGTGGATCAAAAACTCAAATATACTATGAATCCATCTTTGCCTACCCATGTGTACTAGTTTCATCTAAAACTAAAACTATGAGATGTAACTGAAAAATGTTTAACTAGATATGTCTAAATGGAGATGTTTAACTAGAGATGTTAAATCTATGGCCACTAAGGTGTATTAGGTAGCTCTGGGCCACTCAATAATACCAACCACTATATATGGAGTAAGGCATGAATCTGGTGTGTAACTTATAACATGGTGTCTAATTTGTATAATGTAGAGAATGACATGGGGTTTGTCATTGCATCTTATCAACTAGTGTATAAATGAGCATACAAAAACAATGTGCCATGCACATGCCCCAAAATTTGATATCTAAGCATATTGATTTTGTAATGAGTTGTAATAAAATATATTTAAGTGTCTAAACTATAAATGGGAATGGTCATTCCACACATGATAACCCCAATCTGAGAAAACTAGGATGAATCTAAGCTAAACTAAACAAAACCTAGTAAATATGTAATTGAACATTGTACCTACTATACTTTTATGGCCAATCTATAATTTTCAAAAATTGAAGCTACTAGATATTAACACCATATCTTGGATAGTAGGGCCATGTGGTGCTAGTGTCCCAATTTGGGCACTAATGTTTGACTATTATAATTTTTGTGCAAATATAATTGATCTTTATGTCATTATTTCCCATTATGTTTACCTAAGTCTAATTTTTATATTTTGATCATGTGTGCTAAAAATTATACTCTTAGTCATTCTAGTATCCTAATCTCTATGACAAACTCCTTTGAATGCCCCTCTTTTGAAGGAAATTATTGAACTTGTGCAAGAATTATCTTTAGAAGAAAAAAGATATATAAGATATGTGTTAGTTAAGCATATATTATATCTATGTAATAAACCAATATAATGTGCATACATAATGTCAAAATGAAATATTTTTTTCACATAATTTTGTAATGTGTGATGTATGTGATGTCTATAATTTGTAAGGATGTCAATATAGATGTAACAATGTATATACATAGTAAATTTGAGTAATAATTGAGTAGCTACCTAGGGGGATGGGGCATGATGTCCATCACATCACCCAAGTAGTAAGGGGAGATGCATGAGGTGTATCATGGCATCTATAACTAGAATTTGTAACAAGAAAGAGACAAGCGTCATGGCCATGACACATACAATAAAGCATACATAAAACACATAAGAGGCATGAAAAGTAGGCTAAGGAGACATAATAGAAGGGACATGGGCACATGTCACTAAGTCTATGAAATCAATACATATAAGGAAATTTTCAAATGTTCACATATGTGAATAGCAAGTGAGTTGGCTTAGAGACACATAGAAGGACATGTTTAAATGTCTACATATGCAATCAAGAAAGCACACATAAGGACATGGGCACATGTCCAAAGCATACATACTATGAAAAGAAGTGGTAGAGAACCATAGATCAATGGCATATTCAAATGCCCTTGAATAGAAGAAGCATAGAGACAAAATAAAACCTAAATTAGGAAATATTTAAATGAAAGTATGCATGAACATGGAATACAAATCTATGTAAGAACTAAGATGTACATATGTTGAGTCTAAATTAGTAGTAACTAGAAAAAAATATGAGTAAGTGTAGCTATCAAAATATAACAATGTTAAATCCATGATATAGAGTTTACAAATATGTAACCTGGTAATTAAAACTATGTATAGGGTGCCCCAAATGGGTGAATGTGTCCAATTAAGAACACATGTATCTATGTATGTGCCCCCAATGGGTAGATAATAGCAAATCTAGATCAGTCTATTGGACCTAAGTCCTGTAAATAATCTGAAAGCACTCAACAAGAATAAGTGAATCATGTATGTATGAGAAAACTAACTATACTAAGATAGCTATCATATGTAATGTTTGTAAAATATAGGAAATATAAACATGGAAATGCATACAATCTATAATTTTATATTTTTTGCATAAATATTTGAATGTTTTTGTGTTTTTGAAATATTTTATTATTTTTGTGTTTTTGAAATATTTTATTATTTTTGTATTTTTTGGATATAATCTATGTATAAGAAACATGAAAATGAAACTATATATAAGGAGCAACAAATAAGGAAAGTATGCATAAGTAAATACTAGATAAATGAGATAGTGTACAACCAAAATTTAATGTTTCTATAGACCTAAGAGCACACATGTGGGATGTGGATAATCAAATGGTGGATCAGGTGGGAGGTCATCCAATGTCAGATACTATATATGTCTAAAATTAAATAGGTCTTCATCATCATGATCATCATATTATTTTGTATGTATTAGTGGAGCCTTATCCTTGGTGTTAGTCTAGATTTTTTACATCTGAATAGTGTGCTTCTTTACTATGTAAGATGCCTCCTGTGTGATCTCAAGGTAGACCACATTGGACCATAGAGTATCTATATGAAACCTATGGTTCTCATCTATACCATAATGTAAAATGTGGACCATGTGTCCCTCATTACTAAATGTCAAACATTTATCTGATTGATCAAATATGGCATCCATCACCTAGAATCATTTACTCCAAGTGTAACATATATATGTGTGCCCTTGTTCATGATAAAGAATAATGTGTTGGCCACCTTGGGAAAACATGAAACTAGTAGTTTGATATGTCCTATGGAATCCTTACAATGTATGGTATTTTGTAGCTCATTTTCTTGATGGCCTATATATTATAAAAATGCCAAAGTGTAAGTATTAGGATTAGAATCCTCATCTATAGAAACATGGGGATGTATCTGTCTATAAAAAAAATATGGATAGTCAAATGATCATTCTAAGTATCTACATTGATGATGATTTTTTCATGGTTCTTGTACATATGGAGGTGGAGGTTGTATAATATGAATAGTTCCCTAAGCCTTGAACTTATTCAACTTATGTTGTAATGTTGAGCATGTATTAGTATCATGTATTATAAGCTTATGACAATGAAAAAATGGTTGACCTTCTCGATATGATAATCTATTGATGGATCTATGAAGAACTATGGGTAATACAATCAATCCTCTATCAAGTAATATATGTATAATTTGGAGTGGTTTATCCTGTGAACTACCTACATGAATTCATAAAACTAGGTTCATATCCATATATGTAACCATGTGTATTGAGTGAATGAAGGGATATGTCATTGACTATAACTGATTAGGTGAGCCTACAACTATATGATTATGAACTAGTGGTGTTGAAAGTGTATTAAAATGCATGAGTTCCTTATAATCATCTCTATACTCCCTAGGGCCCATTGGTGTAAACTCAATAAGTAGAAATAGTCATCAATGTCCATAGGTGTTGAATTATCCTTTGTGGTATCCTTGGAATCTATATCAAATTTATGGATGTATACTTATTTTTGAGTTAATAAGTAATGTAAATTGTGTTATGAGAATCTCATCATCCACCCTAGGTGGAGATATTTATATTTTAGGAGGGTCCTCCTCCATCATAGGTGAAGGTAACTATATTGTAGGAGGATATAGAATAATTATATGAATAGTCTTATTAGATTCCCTAACCTCATATATATGCATCTGCTCAATCATAATCTTGTGAGGTGGGGACTCTATAATAATATGAGTCGTCTCATCTAACTATGTACTTAGAGTGGTAGGCTCGATGACTCTACAATATTTGAATGGTTGATTAACTTTTGGATAAGTGTATATTATGTAAAAACTTGATGCATCTATGTAAGGTAGAGGGTATGGCATCCATAGCATGTATCTAAGGTCTCCCAAGTAACAAGGCTATAGTGAAAATGAATATGCATCACCTTAAAATATATAGGTAGGCTTTTTTGGCCCAACCATAATAACTAAAGTAATAGAACCCAATGTTTGTCTAGGAATGTCATTGAAACCTTTGATATTCTTATGTATTCTAACTAGATGTTATATCAACCCCCATAGTATATATAAATTTGAGCTTACATATGTTAATTCATGAACCACTATCAATTAGAACTCGTATAATAGTAGTGGAATTGATTTATGCTTGAATGAAGAGTAGTAAATTCTGATAAATAATTGATTGTGATGGTAAATCCCCATTGGAAAAATATATAACATCTTTAATGTCCTTGATAGTATTCATGATAGATGTAAATTAAACTAGTTTTATGTCACAAGGCATAGATGTATGATTGAGTGTGTAATAAATAATATCTTTGAAAATATTTTTTTGTTGAATAATTCCAATATGGAGATCTTAGTCAATGTGTTTATCTATTGATCCACAATATCAAATGCCTTGTATTGATCTCTAGGTCCCATTGTAGTGTGTTGGGGATGAAGAGGGATGGTGGGATTAAATTGTTCCTATATAGGCTGAGGAGGCACCCTATTTTGTCTAGTAACAACTTGAACCATAGGATATTCTATTTTTCAAGGGTGAAAAGTAGAGGTGGGATTTGATCAAAGATAATCAATTGGTCTAGGTGGAAGTGGAATAAAAGGAGTTCTCCAATCCCTCTATCATTGAATAGTAACCAGAGGTAACTCAAACTTAGCCATGTAGCAATGATCCTCATAGGAATGGGACTCAAAAGAGGGAGGACCAATGTGTAAAATAAGCTGACCTTGAATATTATCCATGAGAGGAGTGACATACATATGCATTTTTATACAAATGATGACTAATAAGCATGATAGACAAACCATAAAAAGTTGTATCAAAAAGTAGAAAATGGCATCCATCATGATAATCATGGTGATAGGCTATAAACATAAAACTAATTAGATGTTGTAAATAAGAAGGTAAACCTTAATGGTGCACTAGGATTTTGAAATAATGTGCTCAAAGTAAAATACATTCACCAAATGTTTTAACCTTTTAGGACTTAGATGAATGTAAATATTGTATTGTTAAAGATATGAGTATAGTAAATCAAGGTAGAGATATGAAATAGATAAAACCACTAATTTGTTACATAATTGTCTAAATTTGACCTTTCTAAAAATAGCAATAAATAATGTAAATGAGAACTTAGCTAGAAAATGATTGATATGGATGATCTAGAGGCTAAAAACTAAGGCAGAGGTTGGTTTGAGTGTCAAAAATAGAATCTAGGTTTCAAAACCCCTCCTATATAGTATCTCCCTAATTGGATATTAGTGACATGTGGTGCTAGTGTCCCTATTTTAGTGGGAGTGTCCTCTATGCAGAATTGTTTTGAGCTTCTAGAAGCACTTGTGTTTGGGTCTGTCAAAAATGTTCTTAGATCAATCCTTGTAGATATATATGTCTCCCTTATCTATATATAATCAATCCCCATTAAACTCAACTAAAATTATATGTCCTAGGGCCTGGCCCCATTTAATTCAACTCTATATGGCTATATATGGGGTGTGGAGTGGGGGGGGGGGGGGGGGGGGGGGGGGCGGGGAAAGAGATATTTATATTGTGTCACCTATCCATTATAAAATAAAATATATATTTGTTGTGTGTGTGTGTGTGTGTGTGTGGAGCCAATTAAATCTATATGGTGGCCTTAATATATATCCCATTAAACTTAACTTTACATGGTTGGGGGTAGCCCCCTCTATATATAAATGGGGAGCCCCTGAGTTTTGGAACCCTATAGATAAACTATTTTGATTGATTCTACAATAAAACCCTAGTCCCCCATATTGCTAGGACATCCAATTGATACAATCAATAAAGTATATTTGTTATTGGGGTAGGATGGACATCCTCAACACCCTATTGTGATGAGAGTTTCCTACATAACAATACTTTGAAGAGGGATCAATCCCGGTGTAGTTCTCCCCACTCAAGTACTAGTGTAAGTGCAAGTGAAGCTAGTATGATTGTAGACATGAGTGTTTTTAATGTGTTTGAGACTGAAATATGAGTAATCTAAGTTTTAAAATGTTGTATATGGTTTTATGAAAAATTAGGGAAGAATAGGGATTAATAACCTTAATTGTGCACAACTTGTTTTAAGTTTGTATGTGTAATTTGTATTTCATTTCCATCTAGTGGTTATATGGCTAAAAGTCATGTTTATATATTTTTATGGTGTTTATGCAGGTGTTAAAATAGGATTAGGATAACTCTAGGTGGTCTAAGATTTAAAAAGATATTTATTTGTGGAACAAGGAAGAAAAGGACAATAGTGCCAAAATTAGGACACTAGCACCATGTGGCACTACTATCCCTATTATGGAGCTAGTGTCCAGGTGGAAGAACCTAGGGAAGGAAGGGTCAAGATGTAATAATGAGGGTTTGGGACAACTTTAGGTATGTTTAGGGATGATTTTGGCACACACAAAGGCAATTTATAAGCATGAAAATAGGCCCTAAGATAGGTCTAGGGATAATCTAGGGATAGGTGGTCTCAAGTAGCACTCAAGTGTCATTTTTAGGTGATTACATTAGTTAAGATTAAAAAATGCCCAGTCAACAACTTTGAAATTAAAAAGCAATAGTTAATTTTTCAAATATAAATGGCTATGAAAATCCAAATTAAAATATTGTTAAGTCATCAAGGTGGTTTACAAAACCACATTGGTGATTTCATTACACCACATCAAAACTCAAAGTTTGAAAGAAATGAACTCAAAATATGTAAACTTGACACTTGGATAAAATCAAAAATAAAATATGGCTAATACCAAGTTTGAGCATATTTTTTTATGGAGGTCCTTGCACCATCATCAAATACCATAAAAGTTACACTATGCCAAAAATATTGTGTACATTTATGTTACTTTTTTCTAGCCTAGAATAGTTGTCTTGAGAGTAGCATTATGATTTTTTTCATGGGAATTATGGTGTTCAGTCAAAATTAAACCTAGCTTGTGACTTTTCTACACTTTTGTTATCCTAGGATATAATTATAGACCTTAAACATATCTCAACTTAGTATTGGTTTAGTTTCTTCTAGTTATCTCTAAGGAGGATATCAATTAGTAGTAGATTAGGATGAGCTCTTTATGTTAGACTTAGATAGTCTATAAAACCTTATTTTGCATACAAGGGTGTCTCATATTAACCCTTGGTAGCATCTAAATATGTGTGGTTTAGTCAGTGGCTATTGAGTTACCCATAAAGGTAGTTATGAAAGCGTTAGTTGTGAGGTTGAGTGGAAATGGTTGGTTGCCTTTATAGTAGAACTAACACTCATTTTAGTAATATGTGAACTACAAACCACCTTAATTTTTCATATGAAATTGGTCACAATATATATGTAGGTAGCTTAGGAAGTGAGAGCGGGCACTAATTACTAACCCTTAGGAAATTTTTACTTATAACATGATCTAGTCACTAGACTTAGGGTGTACTTATTTATGTGTTAAACATTTTTTCATGATTTATAACATTTTAGAACATAAGGATAAATAAACACATGGATATAAAAAAATATATCTTTGTGGTGATCTAAGTTATTTAATTAGCTAAGATAACTTGGGAACATGGCTTTATCTCTTAGCTCTTGGTCAATGGTGAAGATACTCTTGAGAGTTGGAGCTACTTAGAATAGTGTGATGTTTAAATTTTTTGGGACTTATAAATTAATTTAGGTCAAAAGAGTATTGGTCCTTTTTTTCATTTGGTCCACACACACACACACAACACACAGATATATATATATATATATATATATATATATATATATATATATATATATATATATATATATTCTTGTGAGATAGTGATCTTGTGTTATTATAATCACATTAGGATTTATTTAACCCTAAAATTGGATATGGGTCATAATATGGGGTAGATAGGGTTAAGAAAATAGAAATGAATAAGCATAAGGGTGATAAACATATATAAAGTAGGCCAATTAATTAAAAAAACTTAGATAGAACATATATTGAATGTATTATGTTAATATATGCTAAAAATGGAAAGTATATTTATGCTAGATATTACAATGACAAAGAAATAAGATACTTAGTTTATAATGATAATACATATCTAGATCTGAAATAGGCAAGAAGTAGACTAGAAGAATATTCTACAATAGTCACCAAATTTTGGATTAAGTCTCACTATAGCCACAAACACTTGTATCAACTTAGGATGGTTACATCGACACTACTATCTCGATCAAATATGGGTGTCTAATACGGAATACCTAATAAAACTAGATGTGACCACCTAGATGTTTTTTTGTTCATCATAGCCTTCACTCTAGTGCATTTAGATCTAGGTCATGGACTGTCACTCCTTGTCAAATGATCAAACCCTAGTTCTTCATTTCCATAGTAACCTTGGTAAAAATAGTGGGCTCATAATGTCGAGCTAAACCCAAAGACCCCTTTATTAGTGGGTGCGACCTACATATCCACTACTCTAAAGAGGGCATCAAACTAATGTACTTATCCCCTAATGTGTTGGCTTATGTGTGCAAAAGGGTGGAATATGTGGAAATAAAGTACAATAGTGACCTAGCTTGTAACTTGGAAAATTAGGCTATTGAGTTTCTCCTTTAGTATTTCAGACTTTTAAGTGTGTTGTTCCTATGACTGATATGAGAATAGGAGATAACAAGAAAGCTTTACTGAATTAAATGTTTTTTGAATGTTCTTTGGTATAAATGATAGGTGATGAATGAATGAGCGTTGATCTTATATTTATACCAATCCTCTTGGATATTATCTCACATAAAATCACTTGGGTTAACCTTTAGGATACATTTCATTTGTAAATTAGATGACTTTAGGGAATTAGACACTTGCATTATGATAAGACACTTACGTTGATGTAGGTATCTAATTAGGACGTAAGTGCCCAGGTAGTTAAACAATAGGTGTAGGTGTAGACACTATAATTTTATATCTTTTATACAATTTGATTAGGTGTCGTAGGCCCTTATTTTTATTTAATCACCTAAATACCCCTATCCTAAGGTTTAGTTTATTTACCATTAATAACTAGGTAATTTACTTTTACTATTACCTTTATACCCCCATAACCTCTTATATCCTTTAATAACCTATGGAATCTACCTCTTAACCATTTTACCCCTATATAACTTCATTACCAACAACCTCACACTCACCAAAGCCCAATTTTACCCATGATTGAAACAAATCTACCAATTTGGGTGAATCATCACTAATTTTCCCATAATCGACACCTATTCTTTAGATTAGAATCTATCCATAAATACCCATACAACCTTTGGCTTTAGGATGAGAAAATTCTGAACATCAAAGTGTTGCTAAGATTCTTTGAAAATTAAGGAAGACTTTAACGTCACTCTACCATAATTCTATTGCATTCAATCTACATCCATTGTCATGAGCCAAAAAGATAGCCTACATTTGTGAGGAGGATTTTATTTTATATTCAACCAAATTCAAAGGTAATTAATCATATTTCTTTCTTTCATTTTATATCAATCTCTTTGATTTTATTTGCTTATTCTTCTTTAAAATTCAATTTATATCCCTCAGTATCCATTTATTAGCCTCTATAATCTAAATCAGTCTATGTTTTAATTAAATATAATTTTAGATAGAATCGATGTTGATTCATGTTAAATTAGCACCAAATCTACAGAATCAGCACCAATCCTAGTAAAATCAGCATTGATCTATTATGTTTAGTTTTTAAAACCTGAGACTTTAATCTTAGATCCCTATCATGAATCCTTACTAATTTTCTATCATTTTAAATACAAAAAACTACTATAACATTTTGGTACGCCTAGTGGGACCCTAAGGTCTCATTTTTCTTATTAAAATTCGTTTTGAATTTATATATCTTTCTCTCCTTTTTCTATTGATTATTGTCTACATTCAAAATAAAATCCAAAATTGTTTTTTATTTCCTTTCTAAAGGTTAAAAAAACTGCATCCATTTCTACTTGCTTAGGTATTTCATATAGAATAATCTAGGTGGGTTAAATATATCGTAACTATCACTTATTTCACATACAAACCAAACAAATTGCATAATAAACTCATTAAACATTGACATAAGGTAGCGAGAACCTTCTTCTTAGCTATCCCACTTGGATTTCACAACCAAGGGGAGAACCAACTCAGTATGTTGACTGAGTATAAACCCTAGTTATTGGATATATACTAGATAAGCCCCTGACACCCTTATGCTATGGTGTGTGAAGTCAAGGGATAGGCCCCAATACCAGGCCAAGTGTCAATTCTAGTATAGAGATCTTTTCAAGCCAAAATAAACCTAAAATAATCTATAGATTGTCATTTCTTAGGACCCTCGGTAACCTTTTATTTTATCACATTTTGAGGTTAAAAATTAAAAACTTTTTAGGTGTATATTTAGTGTGTGTGCCTTTCTTCATCACTAAATATGAGATAATCAAAAATACTTTTGTGTGCTTTTTAATTTTATTTCTTGATTTTTCCTTTATCTCTACACGGTTTTGACACAATAGTAGTCACTAAAGCAGACCAAACCCCCAGCTTCATCCTCATTCATGGAAAATTATCCTAATCCTCCTACTTTCCTTGAGTTCATGGGGGAAGGTATTCCCTAGTATTATACTCAGGGTGATCCTAAATTCACCACCATATTAGATAGCAACCAAATCACACTTAACCATTACCTCAGCTCTGAAGTTTTATGCATCCCACTTTATCCCCATACATAGTTTTCTAAGAATCCTTATCGTATACCTTTAGAGTAAGGTGAAGGGTTTACCATCGCTATGGTGTCTCTTCATAACAATTCTCCCTCAACAAGTTTTGACACTAACAATACATAACCTTTAGGCAATCCACCTCTGGTAACATCTAATGTTCCATCCCCAACTAGTACCTAAGCTCATAATGTCACCATTCCTCAGCCTACATCTACTATTCCTATTGCCATGATGATTCAAAACCTAGTTATCTCAATCCCAGTAACCCTTCCACCAATCCAAACTAGTATACCTTTAAATACCCAAACTCAGCCTCTGTAACAAGCCCTTATAAGTGAATGACCTCAACAATATATCCCCTTCACCACATAATATATATCACCTATGAAAGTTATTGGTTCTACTTATATCCCCTTACAAGCCCCATAGTATGAGGTGGAATCCCAACCAATCATGACCACATCGATTGGTTATCCTTTATCCCAGTCCTTTTCTACTCAGATTCCTACTTATCATCTCCCATAATAAAATGTTTTGGGAGGTATCCCTCAATACATCACCCAAACAAACCTTATGATCATCTTTATGAATAGGATGGCCAATTTGGAAGCCTCTACCTATAAGCAAAAAAATATGCTCACTTACGAGTAAATCTATAATGAACTTATTAACCTAGTAGTTTTCATTAGACCTTACCCTCCATAGTGAGAGATTTTGAAGTTTACAAAGTTTCAAAATAAGGAAGATCCTTAGTAGCACATTCAAGCATTTAGACATGTTTGTTACCTTATAGATCATGATGACGCACTTCTTAGGAATTTCCCATGTTACTAGTTGGACCTACCCTAAATTGGTTTAACTCAATTCCTCAACATTCCCTATTCTCTTTTAGGTAGATAGCCCAAATATTCTTAGATAAATTTTATATAAATATCACAATAAAAGTCACTATCACTGGCCTCTATGACATATAATATTTTGATGATGAATCTATCATTGATTTCATGGTTAGATGTTGGAGTCTCATAAATTAACTCACCTTTTCCCTTCTATAACTTGAGCTAGTCAAATTATTCATGATAGCATGTGTTAAACATATCTCATCGATGTTACAGGTACAGTCTTTCAAAACCTTTGATGAGGACTTTTTGATGGCCTATAAATTGGAAATTAGAGCCTTAGAAGAAGGGAAAGTTAAATTATGAAGTAAAAACTTCAAAACTGATCCTCTAAAGGGACTAATAACAATAATAAAAGCAAAGGATCTGTTAATGCCATAGTTGTAAAATTAGTGCCACCACAATTAAAATGCCAATCTAAACCCTGGACCTCTCAATTACAACCTTAAAAACCATTGACACATTTTCATCTATGATAGTATACACCTTTAGGAGAGTCTTACATGTCTATCTTAGATAAGATCTTAAAGGCTTCTCTTATCGAACTTCCTCTGATGAGGCCTCTCGATGATTCTCTCCCTAAGCCTAGTTTGTTTAGGGAAAATGAATTTTGCAACTTCCACCATGTAATAGGTCATGACATTAGTAGGTGTCACTATTTCAAGGGTATAGTATAGAACCTTATTGATCAGGGGGAATTACAATTAGATAACCCTAATTTACTCCCTAATCAGTCTATAGAAATATTTAGGTAATTGTTCTCTAATCAGGCTTCCACATCTAATTCTATGTAGGATAATTCAGGATCCACTTTAGACCATAAAACTCATGTAATCATCATGATCCATGATCAGCTTCTACCTAAAGAAGTTGATAGTACTTTTATCCCTAATTTCCTTACAAGAGACACCTTTGAACCATCTAAATTAAGTGAAAATAGCTCAAAAATGCACTCAATTTTTTTGGATCTCAATATTTGGGATCCACTTGAAGAAACCATATCTAAAAAGATTTGAGATGATCAATTATAAATAAAATAGGAATATACTATCAAATAAAAATCTTGTTTAGACATTCTACAAGATATGCATACCATTCCTCATGTCATCTCAATACTTGCATTAAACACCCATTCCCTCTAGCTTACTACCCCATTAGGAAACTATCATGTTATGTGAAACCATCTCAAGACCAAATCCCCCCATTACTCAGGAAGAGCTAATTCTTAGAGAAATCAAGGGAAAAGCTATAGATATCAAAAACAAAAACCTTAGGGCCCCAAGAGAAAAATCTCTGCAGCATCCTCCCATTAGGATTAAACTCCCTAAAGAAGATATACCCACTACCGCTAATCAAATTCAAAAATCAAAGGTTCATATACCACCTATTTGAAAAAATGCATCTATATTAGTACCCCATCCTTTAACAAGATTGAAAGCCACTATCATATAATCCTCTATTAAAGAGCATGTACCATCACAAATGGATCTTCCCATTATGATTATGCCAATACATAACCCTTTAAACCTTCACTATCCACAAGGTTTAGGTGTAAGGTCTTATCCTAAGCACAAAGTACCTATTGTAGGGAGTGTTCAAATAACTAGTTCAAAAGGCTAAGGTTTGAATTCGCATACCTTTTCCCTACCAGTACCTAGGAGGATTAAAAATCCTAGTCAAGATCTATTAAAGGGATCTTATTCTAAGATCCTTGATCAAATTTTTTAGACCTCCCTTGTCACTTTACCACCCATAAAACTTGTTAACCCTCTTATTCAAAAACTAGTATGGTATCAATAAAATAGGAAATGTGTATCATCAAATAGCAGGTCATGACATGAAAAGTTGTAACACATTAAAAGTTATGGTCTAAAACTTATTAGAAGAAGATGATCTTTTAATGGAATAGTTAGATCATGACTATCCCCATAGTCAAATATTAGGGTCACATCCACCTCAGGAAGTAGTATATTTCCAAAAGTATCAAAATTAGTTGTAAAAGAAGATAAAACCCATGATAGAGCTTAGTATCATAAGACCCATAATCATGAAAAATCGAAAGTGACTATTATGAAAGTACCATCTCCTTCCATAAATAGTCCAACAATGCCTACTCTAAAACCTAAAATTTCTATTTTAGGGAAATTATAAAATAATAATGCTTAAAAACTAATATCGATATCTATTCTAAATCAAGTTCATTAGCTTCTAGTCAATATGTCCCTATATGAACTTGTCCAAAATACGCCACAACATCATGAAGCTATGATAGAAGCCTTATGGACCACTAAGATACAAGCTGATGAACCCCAACCTTTATCATCTTTCATCACATCACTTCAAAAGTTATTATCCATAACCTTCCATGATTTGGAAATACTACACTTATAGCTTGATGACCAAGATCCCACACTATTTATCACTACCCAAATTGATCAAACTCAAATCAAATGAGTAATGATTAATAATGGTGTAAGTACAAATATCATCTCCTTTCATGCATTTAAACAATTTTATCTACTTAAAATAGTTATAACCCAATCCCTTGTCATTTTATATTCATTCAATGATACCATCGACCCTACGTTAGGAATGGTAGTCCTTCATATTCAATTAGGCTGTGTTATACCTAAATTATTTTATGTAATAGAAAGGGAGTTTAAATAAAACTCTTTCTAGGACATCCCTAGATATGTGATATGCATTACATTCCTTCTACCTTGTATTTATATATTAAATTCAAACATGAAGGTAAAATCCATAATGTTCCAGTTGATCCCCATCCATTCAAAACTTGTAATCTTACCTTTTGACAAAATGATGTCTTAATTCCATTGTAAATCACTACCCCATCATCATCTAATGAGGCATCAACTAGTATGACAATCCTTGTATCAAGGATTGGTAAGGAGTCTACTAATACCATGTTTTATTATCTATCAATTGGAGAGTATAAGTAATTAACACTCAATACTCTCCCCACTCCCCAGGAATATGGATTTTTGGATAAATAACATGTATATTGTCTAAATTTAGGAGAAATTATTCCCTTTGGTCCACCTTTCCTCTACATCTATTTTATCTATGGGGAATCGATCAGCCTTCTTCAGGCTTTTCTAACCAAACCCATGATAAACCCCACTTTACAAAGACATACCTACAATGGTATGCTTGCAAGGATTTCAACATAAGATGATATGAACAAGGTCCACACAAGGTTACATTGGGATATTTTAGGAAAACCCATGAAAAACACTACCTCAGTTTTAACAAAAATTCCAAAGCTAACATGGAGGTTACTCTCCTTCCTATCCTTGAAGTCACCATCCAGCACCCCTTCTTCAACAAATGATGTTGTATCCATTCCCTTAAAAAAAATTAGTCAATTCCATTAATATAGAACCTCTCATCTATCATCGTGATGGAGAGGTTAAAACCATTCCTTTATCCTACCCAAACATGATAGGGTAGGATTTCCCCACCATCCCTATTATTTAATGCTAGGATTGTGAATTGATCTTAACTCATTTAGGCATAGATAATTCCTATCTATATAAATCCCTTCCATCTAAAACCTCTAGTTATTAAATGAGGCTACCATTGATTTTAACATAGAATCTCATGAGACTTCATGAATAGTAAAGGTTAGCAAATATTTAGATCCCCAAGAGCACCAAAATTTCACTACATTTATAATGGATCATAGTGAAGCATTTGCTTGGTCCTATACTGACATGCCTAGTATCAATCCTATTATTTTCATCCACAACATTGTCATGTTCCTAGATGTCAAACCTATAAATCAAAAGCTCTAAAAGATGCATCCTCATGTTGTGTTCTTAGTCAAAGAAGATTTATAGAGTCTCTTATCCATTAACTTTATCTAACCTATCAATTACCCTCAATAGGTATCTAATATCATCCCTATCACCAAGCCTATGAGGAACTATGCCTTTGTACTAACTTTTGAGACCTTAATCTTGCTTGTCCTAAGGATGATTTACCTCTCCTTAATATTAACCAATTATTGGATTTAACCACTAGGCACAAAATGTTGTCACTTATGGATGGTTTTTATAGATATAATCAGATCCTTATTGCACCAGAAGACCAACATAAGACTTCATTTATTACTCCCTAGGGGACCTTATGCTATCAAGTTATGCCTTTTGACCTAAATGGCCACTTATCAAAGATCCATAACTTATATCTTTCATGATATCATCCATAAAATTTTGGAAGATTATGTGGATGATCTCCTTGGTAAGTCAAAATTATGAAAAGACCACCTTTTAGTCTTAAAGGTATTCATCATGTGCTTAATCCAATTCTACATCCGTCTAAATTCTAAGAAATACATTTTTAGAGTATTAATAGGTAAGCTCTTAGGCTTTATTATCTCTATTTGAGGGATAGAATTTGACCCTACTAATATCAAATCCATTTTAGAAATGCTTCCCTCATCTAATCTTAATCATATCCATATTTTTCAAGGTAAATTATAGGTCTATCCATCATTCTATCTACCAGTTATCTGATTGATTTTAACCATTCCATCACCTCCTAAGGAAATATATCCATTTTAATTAAGACTCTAGTTATCAGGAGACCTTTAAATATCTTAAGATCTATCTTCTCTCACCACCATTTCTCACTCCTCTTAAGAAGGGGAAACCCTTTTTCTTGTATATCTCCACTATAGATCATGTTCTTGGGGTCATGCTTGCCCATCATGATATGCATCACAAAGAGAAGGTAGTTTACTATATTAGTCACACACTTGTTGAATATGAGATGCATTATTCTCATACAGATAAGTTGTGTCTAGCTCTAGTCATTGTAGCTTCTAAGCTTCAACATTATATTCTCAATCATAAAACCTATGTCATCAAGAACACTAATCCCCTAAAATTTATGCATTCAAAACCTTAACAAAATCAATGAATGGCCAAATGGTTCATGATTTTGGAAAAAATTGATCTAGAGTTTATCCATCAAAAATTAGTTAAAGGTCAAATAATTATTGATCATCTCATTGAGGCACATCTTGCTGATAATCAACTATTTAATTATGAATTCCTAAATAAATCCATAGCCTCTACATCTCAAATAGATTTGTAGTATCAAATGAATATATTCTTTAATGGATCCAAATTCAAGCATGGTGGGGGAGCTGGAATTATCCTACTCCTTCTTGGGGGGACACCTATACCTCTATCTTTTAAGATTGATTTTGATTACATTAATAATATGTCATAATATGAAGCTTTAATCATAGGTCTCCAAATTGCTTTATCCTTAGGTATTAAGACACTTAATATCTATGGTGATTCCTAGCTTGTGGTCAATCAAATTAAGGGCATATATCAATGTAAGAATGATACCCTTCAAAAGTATAAGGCCTTGGTAGATTATTTATTAGCTACTTTAGAGAATTATGATATCCAAGCCACTCCTCAATCAGCTAACAAGTTTGTAAATGATATGGCTTCCTTGGCCTCCTTTATCCCATCTTCATCTCAGGAATCTAAGTTATTTATCCTCATCCATAGGATTAATCAACTTGCCTTTACTAAGAGTGATATTCCTTCCATCCATAGTGTAAAATACATCAGATATTTGGTACACATAGATATTTTATTACCTATCAAAGGCGATTATTCCTATGGATCTATCTAGAAATGGAAAATAAGATTTCCAACATCATGTCATGCATTTTGTCATACTGGGGTGTTTTTAATAAGTGCGGGTTTGATGATATCCATTTTGTTGTTTTCAGAACCATGAAACTACCCTCACTATCACATAAGTTCATGATGGTTCGTGTGGTGGATATTTTAGTGGCCACATCATCACTAAGATAATAATATACTTGGGTTATTGTTGACCCACTTTAAATCAAGATTATTTTGAATACATTAATAAATGTGTAAAATTTTATCAGTGCACTCACCTATCCCATGTCTTTAGTCAAGCATTATAAGTAGTAAAGGACTTTTGGCATTTTTCCTAGTGGGGGCTTGATCTTATTAGTTAAATTAATCCTAAATCTTCCCAACATCATACATTTATCATTACTGCCACCAAGTATTTTACTATGTGGGTGGAGGTTATCCCCCTTATCTCGACTAAAGTAGATAAAATTATTGAATTCAATAGTAAACATAGTATTTCTCACTTTGATGTTCCTCATAATATCATCACAGATAATGGAAAAAAATTTAAAAGCAAAAATGTTTAAGAGCACTATGATTATTTTAGCATTAATTTAAGATTCTCGCTTTACTATCCTCAAGCTCATGGACAGGTCAAGGCATCTAATAAAACTCTTATCAAAATTATAACTAAAGTCATTGATGAAGTAGGAAAGAACTGGCATCTTCATGTTATTTTTGCCTTATGCTCTTATCAAACTAGTATTTGAACCCCTATAGGTTCTACTCCTTTCTCCCTAGTCTATGGTACTAAATTTTTACTTCCTCTAGAGGTTCATATTCCTTCCCTTTATATTTCCTTTAAAAATATCATTTTTTAGGATGATTTTTGTTAGGAATGATTAGCCCAGCTCAAACTCTTGAATGAGCATTGATAAAATGCCCTTGACCATCTCCATGTATATCAAGAATGAATAAATCATGCCTATAATAATCATCTAAAATAATGTGAATTTAATATTGGTGATCTTGTCTTAAAAGAAAATCAGCATGTCACTAATATGGAAAAAAGAAAAATAGGAAAATTTACTCCAAATTGGCTCAGACCATATATTATCACCCATAAGTATAGATCTAGGGCATATCGCTTAGCCTCTCTTGATTTAAAATAGAAGTGAGAACCCCTTAATGCATTGCATTTGCATCCTTTCTATTGTTAAAAAATATTAATCACCTTGGTTTTCCTAGTTTAGTTTCTTGGTTTCATTTGACAAAACCATATATCTATTATTCTTATGCTAAATAATGATATATAGAAACATATGGTTATCTATAAGTGTTACCCATTTTTAACCTTGAATATGAATACCCAAAATCTATTCATAGCATGCTCTAATTGGATAAACTTCACCTATAATGAGAAGGAACTCCAAATCATTATTCCCTAAAAACCCTCCTTATCACTAATTCATTTTAAGAATAAGAATATTATCTTGTACAACAAAACTTTGGAAAATTATCCTAGGATGATTGAGGCCATCCCATAAAGAAATAATAACATTGGAATCAAAAACCAAAATAAAAGCATCTACAAAATAGGAAAAATAAATAGACTGGTCCTTTGAACGATAGCTATGAAATCTAAAAAATCTACAGAAAAATATATATATCAAAAAATGCAAATTTTTCCCTTGAATGACACCTACTTTGAAATTCATATCTCAAAATACAAACCACTCCCTTGAAGGATGGCTATCATGCATAAAATATCCTAAGAAAGCTTCTTGCATTGATCAACTTTCTTTAATTTAGTAGACTTCCCGCATTGATCAGTCTAAATAGATTAACACAAAAGGATTCTAGGTTTGACCTTAATTTTGGTTATCCAAGATGAAAGAATATTCTTCTTAAAAATCCACTTTCTATCAAAATCCTAAAAGCAAATCCTTAGAATTGTTTATCTCAAATCAATAAGATCATGAACTTAGTTGACCTAAAGTTGTTAGGAAAGTTAATAGAAGTTGGTTAAGGATGTACATGCATTCATGCCAAGTGGTTTTCTTGGGTCATGGTATGATCCAATAATGAGAAATAAAACCCTTAGTAAATTAAATTTGTGCTAATTAGTTATATATTTGTCACATATCCTAGTCTAGTAAATCAACAATATATAAACATGAAGTTTGTAATCTATAAAGCACATCAATAATAATCATGATCCATGTACATTTTTCATAATCCATAAATTCCATAATCAATAACTAATAATATAATTCACATCCATAAAATAGCATAATATATAAGCATTTTAATAGTTCATAAAGTTTTAAAATCCATAATCCATAATCACATTGCATAAAATCTATGATCCACAATTAATAATCTAATGACCATCAATAATCCATAAACATTTTTACATAATCTCCCATAATATAATCAAACTCATAATTATTAAATCCATAATCATATAATATAAATCACATCCATAATAACATAATCATGATCTATAAACATTTAAATCCATCAAATCCATAATCTAAACCCATAAACATATCATGTAAAATCCCTAATCACATAGCATAAAATCTACAATCTAATCAAACTCATAATGATATCATCCATAACCCATAATCACATCGCATAAAATCCATGATCCAAATTACATCCATAATACCCATAATCCATAAACATTTTAAATATAATTCCATACCATGTAACAACCATAATAAATCACATCATCTAATAAGCTAAAATCCATAATATAAATGTTAGCATAATTCATAAACATCCATATGAACATCATAACTCATAATCATATATATATATATATATATATATATATATATATATATATATATATATATATATATATAAAGATATATGTATATATATATACATATATGTATATATATACATATATGTATGTATATATATATATATATATATATATATATGTATATATATATATATATATATATATATATATATATATATATATGTATGTGTGTGTGTGTGTGTGTCTATATATATATATATATATATATATATATATATATATATATATATATATATATATATATATATATATATATATATATATATATATATACAGATATATATATATATATATGTATGTATGTATGTATGTATATATATATATATACATATATATATATATGTACATGTATATATATATACATATATATATATATGTATATATATATACATATATATATAGATATATAATTATCAAGGTGTACATCATGAATATATGTATACATGTTTGTGGCTCTTTGGATAGTATAATGAATAAATAAATCAATAAATGAGCTACTATGTAAAATGTATCCTACTCATATGGATACTCTCCAGGGATCCACCACCATCTCCACTCCCATGTCCTCCCCCATATCCTCCTTTGTCCCTATCTCTCATATCCCTCCCAAAGGATACATCCCTATGCTTTCCAACCATGTATGAGTGTGTCTAGAAGACCTACCCTATGTGGCTAGATGGTAAGCATAGCATAGAATCTATATCTATATAGATCAAGTATGATATGCTCATAATATCACATCTTTGACACCATATCCCTATATCTATCAATGCTCATTTTGCCTACCTATCATGTGTTAGGCCCCACCACCCCACTAACTATCCACACTGATAAATCTCCCTCTCCATCCTCAGACTCTCTCTCTACTCAATAGTGATCTCAAGCCTCCATTGCTAGGTCATGACTCAGCTATAATGATTCAAACTCCACCCACAAGGTATCCAATCATACCTGCAAGGTTCCCCACTCAATTTTCACTATGGAGAGAGCCCCCTATGCTATAGCTACCTATCCTTGTAGGGTAATACACTAAGCCGTCAATGTATCTCTCTCTATAATAAGCTTTGCAATGTCAATCTCCTCCTCTCCCTATCCTTTCCCCTCTCCCCCTCATCTCCCATTTCATCCTCTCCTCCTGCATCCCCCTCAACATCCTCCATCTCTTCATCCCTTCCCTCTTAGCACAGATGCACCATCCTATCCTACCTCACTTCCCACTATTCATCCCACCATGTTATAAATGTTGGAGTGCACCCCACATCCTCTACATAATCTCCTATTGGCTCCTCTTCCTCCTCTATAGGGACATATGTAGTGTCTAGCCTTGGGATCTCCCACTCTATATCATCCCACTTATAAACATGTAAAGCCCATAGAATGTCTTGTGTCAAGTTGAACCATCACCACACTTGCCCAAAATGGAGGTATTCTACATACTAAGTCCTCCTCCAAGTCACTCACCTCTCCCTCCAAATGCCTATAAGCTCTACCTCTACTTTGGGCCATGGAGGAAATTTGAGATAAGGTCTCCAAATGATGTCTCACTCTCTTAACCCCCCTAGGATCCCTAAATTGTAATTGAGGTCTTAGAAAATTCCATCTATGAATTCTCATGCTAGATTTGCCTTTCATCATAGGAAGGCCATAATATACTTAGTCTCATACCACCATATCCATAGGGTACCAATAGGGCATATCACCCTGATGTGTTCATATGCCTAACACTATAAAATAAAAATAACATCCAAGCCATATTAATTTTAGGTCCTCCAACCCTATAGCTCCTTGTAAACCTATGCCAGCAAGGTGGACACATAGGAAAACACTAACTGATGCTCTAGCATATTTTTGACCACCCCTATCAAACTCCATGGAAATATGCCTCCCTTGAATCTAGGAGTGCATAGAAATAAATCACCACTAGCATCATGCTTAATACACCTCTCCCTACTGCATCAACCTCATATAGAGGCTAAAAACAAAGCCACCAATAATAAATGTGATATTTGTAGCATCCCCACCTTATAAGCATGTCAACACTATTCCTCATCCCTACTCATCTATAGGAACTATAGCCACTCCTTTCACTATAAGTCAAATAATCTTGTAGATGTCCTCATCAGTAATGGTTATCTCTCTGATAAGAAGCTAAAATGTCTCAATAGTAACATCCCAATGCTTTAGAAAGGCAACCAACAAGCTCATATCTTGATGAAAGAATATATAGTGATGCACTCCTCCCAGGCATATGGCCTCTAGGTGGGCTCAGTCATTGTCACCAAACTAGTCCCAAAGTTGCTCTAGTAAAGGTGGTACTTGATCCCACATCTATAGTAGAGTCTGAGTTTGTCACAAAAATATCCTATAAGCCTAAATTCTCCTAAAAATATACTTATCCTAACCCTATACTCTAATCTAAGACTTTCACATTTTTGTGTGAATTGGCATCGATACCTTATGGATTAGTGATGTTCTATCTGGATTGGTGCCATTTCGATGAAATGATGTCAATTTTCAGTGAATCATCATCAATTCAAGGGAATTGATTCTAATTCTTTGGTGTCATCCTACCCTACTTTAAGCCATTATCCTAATCCTAAAAAGTTAAAACAATAATTTTAAAAAAAATAAAAAATGTGAACTACCTCATCTTTTGATCATCATCATCACCTCAATCTATTGTTGCTAGCCTCCATATCATTTTATGTTACACTCATTATTTTAGCTCTTAAGCATCATTTCATCCACAAATAGTAAATGAACCCTTTTCCAAATTAGATTTTATTATATACCTAACTTTGGATTGGTGTTAATCTATTTTATATCAATACTAATTTGGTGGATCGGTGTTGATTTATTTCAGATCAACACCAATTCTTTCATTTTTTCACTACTTGTAATTTACATGCATCCAGTCTTGATCCTTGGCTTCATCTTGGTACCTTGCCACATCTACCCTATTATTTGTCTTATACCATTTTAGCTTGGTATATTTTAACTCCCTATTGGTTTCACAAGCTATATAAGGCATGTACTCTTTTGGGTATCTCCCCTCAATGGGTCTTGAGAGTGCATTTTCTCTTGAGAACATATGCCTATAAGTAGTGCGTACATTGTATAGCACATTAAATGCTTTAGTCAACCAAACCCTATCACTTGTTCTCTTATTTATCCTTCATTTAAGCCCACATATTCATAATTATGGTAGTTTATTATAGGATTTGCCTTGGGGCATCTTTTCTTGTATTACCTTACATCTTATTAGTGCAAAAACATATACTTCATTTTATACATCCATGTTATTATATTTCATTTATTATCTACCCATCCCATACACTATTCCATTTTTTAAACCCATCACCCACTCCTTATCCTACGTCAACTCCTAGTTTGAGGGGGGATACCTCCTCACATAAACTTGGGGCATTAATCCTCTCTTAGTTTTTATCTCGTGTCATGTATTCTATACCACTCAACAAAAAAGGGCAAATGTAGACACTATAATTTTGTATTATATATATGATTTGATTAGGTGTCATAGGGACTTATTTTTATTTAATCACCTAAATACCCCTATCCTAAGGTTTACTATATTTATCATTGATAACTTAGTAATTTGTTTTTACTATTACCTTTATACCCTACCAACTTCCTAAATCCATTAATAACCTAAGGAATATACCTCTTAACCACTTTACCCCCCCCATATAATTTTGTTACCAATAGCCTCACACTCACCAAATCTCAATTTTACCTATAGTTGAAATAAACCTACCAGTTTTGGTGAATCGATGTTAATTCTCCCATGATCAACACCAATTCTCTGGATTAGTGTCAATCCATAAATACCTAGCTAACCTTTGGCTTTGGGATGAGAAAATTATAAACCTCAAAGTGTTACTAAGATTCTTGGAGAATTAAGGAAGCCCTTAACATCACTCTTCTAGAATTTATTTTCATTCAATCTACATCCACTATCACGAGGCTAAAAGACTACCTGCATTTGTGAAGAGGATTTTATTTTGTTTACAACTAGATTCAAAGGTAAGTGATTGTATTTATCTACTTATTTTGTCTTTAAAATTCAATATATATCCATCAGTATCCATTTATTATCCTCATTAATCTAAATTAGTCTCTATTTTAATTAAATTTAGTTTTAAAGAGAATCAACACCGATTCATTTTGAATCGGCACCAATTATACAGAATCGACACCGATCCTAGCAAGATTGGCATTGATCCACTATGTTTAATTTTTAGAACCTGAGACTTTAATCTTAGATCCATGTCCTCAATTATTACTAATTTTCTATCATTTTAAATATGTCCTTGTTATGGAAATGATTCTACTAGGCATAGCGCATGATGTAATCAATATCACTGATGCTCCCATAGTATCCCAACCCCTATTTGCTGATCAAAGTGACATATATTTTGAGCTAGCTCTCTGCAATATTATTTATTATCCATCTTTTGAAGCCACTACCAACCAACTTGATGTCATGCAAGAGGATTTAAATGCTACTACATCTTATTATGATGAATATTTTTCTTATATTGATAGCTTAAATGAGGATTGAATCTTAATAGTTTTGTTATCATATCTTTATCTATTGTAATTTCAATTTTTGTTTATCCACTTTATTGTGTAAACAAGTGAGCTGACATCCACTTGAGGAAGTTCACAACTTCCTAGGACTGGTTTCTGACCAAGTAACTCACCTATTTATCTATTAATCTATGTTTGTCCAAATTATTTATATGTGTACAGGTTATTCTTCCCAGCCAAAAAGAAGCTCCCTCATTAATTGGATTCAAATGGTTCACAACCCTTTCCTCATCTCTAGGTATTTATCATAAACCTTTAATTTTCATTGAGTTTTTAGTAAGTAATTAATTTAAAGAAAAAATGAAAAACTACTATAAATATAGGTCTAAAACTTGTAGAGGTGGAAGATAAGTAAGTTTATAGCATTTTGGACAAGATATAAGGCTTAGGTGATCAGAATAATATTAGTCAAACTAAGAGATAGGAAAAGGGCACAAATACATAGTAGATGTGAAACTTGAGGAGTGGGAAAGGTATGGAACTAAGAGGAACAACCAAGGTCTATATTTTCAAGTGTATAAAACTAAGGTGTTATATAATTCATAAGTATCATCTAAATTTTTCCTTGATTTTAATTTGGCAATAAAATTGATAGTTTAAATTAAAAGTAATGCATGCATGGGTGTGAATAACACACCCTATCTTTGTTTAATTCCAACTTGAGTTCTTTGTTGGTGATTGGCTTGCAACCAAGAGCATGTTACATTATATAATCTAAAATTGAAATCATTGAAATGATTGAAATTGAAAAAGAGTAAGGTTTAGGAGTACACCTATGTATAGATACAACGGTCTTACCTCTTGGCAATTTCATTTGAAATATGTATTATTATGAATCATTAAAACTAAGATTAAGATAAATATAAATATGGGAAGTGCATATATCTAAGGGGAGAGAGAGAGGAGGGCCCATGCCCCCAACCTTGGAGAAAAGGTGGATTTCTACCTAGTAATTGAGACTAGCTCAACTTTGCAACCCAATCATACCTATAACATGATGAGTGTGAGTGAACCAAGTCAACTCACATTATCAAAATCATGAAGTTGGATGATACAATAAAGCCCAACCTAAAAAATTAGAAATATTAAGTGATTTAATCACCTCAATCATACCAAAAATTGAACCAACTACTATAGTATATTATCTCGATATAGTGTGTAAAAGTCCAACCTAGTGGATAGTGGCAGTCCCTAAAAGTGTTTAGAATATAAAACTAATTGATTTTGAAATATTAGGCACACATTACATAGCATATTCACCTTAGATATGTCTCATGTTGATTTTATGTATAATAATGGTACTATTGTATAAAAATCTACCACAAATATCTATTTAAATCATCATGTAACTATGAATCTGGATAATCCAAGAATTGTATAAGTATGGAGAACATGTTTATAAAACATGCCCCATTGTTAATGGAGAAATCCAAAGATTGATATATCATGTTACCCCTTCTCTTAACTTTGTTATTATATTAGTTTCTATGGATGCATATGCTTTGTAAGTTATCCCGTGAGTATTTTATTTTATCCCACATTCATGAGAAGTAGTAGTTGTTTAGATTATAATTAGTATATAAGTGTTGAGGCCAATAAAGGCATATACAAATTTATTGTATTAATCTTGATCAAAGGATGTTTCTCCTTTGAAGTGGCATGCAATCAATATAATCCTTTCAGTGTTTTTGATAATAATATAAATCTATTATTTCATTTATTTTCATTAAATAAATATATTATTTCATGCATTTTCATTAATTTTTTGTAGGAGGATCCTCTCATCTATTATCAGAGTGTTTTTCAGGGCCAAAAAAAAATTTCTCTCAGAAGTGTTTTTTCCTATTCCACTGCATAATTCATTTAAGTATTTTTTGTATCACAATAATCTATTTCGGATCAGGGTAAATACTTATCCACATAACTATGGTAAGTGCTTAGGTGTAATCTCCAAAACTCATTGTGAGAAGTACCATAAGAACCCCAAAGTAAATATCGCATTGAGAGGACTTGCTAGTGAAACAGGCAATGGCCCCATCCTGATTGACTAGTTCCCACCCATGAGGAAAACTAGGAGCTATTGTCTAGGGGTGCATCCATAGCCAAAAATTTTTTGGAGAGTGTTATTCAAACAACATTGGTGGTTAGAGAGATATATTTAAAACCTTAGGTAGCCATGAAAACTTGGGACCCGTTTCTATCAGTTTTAGAATATTATCGGTTTATTATTAGAAAACTTGGCATATCAGATCTTTTCATATTACCAATAGAGTATTATTAGAGTTTCCATACTAGTTTTAAGATATTCCTAGAATATTCTTAGAGGACTTTTATCTACACATTTGATAGAAACTAGAAACCAATCAAAAAGTTTTTTTTTTCAATTTTTTGCTATAACTCTCTGTCTGTAGCCCCACTGATACTCAAAATTTATCCAGACACCTGAAATTTCATTTTCCACATTTTATTCCTTGAGGTCCCATATCTCAATTCTACTCCTAATTCTTTCAAATATCAATTTTCTTTTTTTTTAGGTTTTGCCATAACTTCTATTTTTATCCATTTGCCTCAAAAAATTTCCATAGTGTTCATCTCCCTTTTTTACTCCTTTGTCCCTATTTGATAAATTTTCTAGTCTTTTCATTTTCACTTTTGAAATTACCTTTAGCTTCGTCAATCATACTCCCACTATGCAAAAAAATTAGTAAAAATATCCTAACCCCTCCAATATTTCCCAAATTAAAAAATTACCATACTAAACATGTCTTAACTCTAGTTTTCCTACCCATTGTAAAAAAAATCTCTTATTTTTGCCATGGTAGTAACCCAAACAGGAGCAAAAAACATGGAGGATGAAATTATCACCCTCAAAACCCAAATCAAAGATCTTGATGAAAAAATTCTTGGCCTCAATCTTCAACATACTACTTTGAATAATAGATAGCATCCATAATCCTCTTTGGGCATCGGATTTTCTTCTTTTAGGAATTTTTATGGGCTGAAGCTTGATTTTCTTAGATTTAATGGTGCAACTCTGATTAGATGGATCTATCTGGTATAACAATATTTTAGTCTGCATAATACTTTTGATGCCAACAAAGTCCCACCTGTATCTTTTCACTTAGAACATGAATCCCTTCAATGGTATCTTTGGTATATCAAGGCTCATGATGAGCCAATATGGATCAATTTTTGCACTCATTTTGTAGTGGTTTGACCTTAGTGATTTTGATGACTTCACTAGAGCACTCATTAAACTTTTCCAAATAAGAACCATGAGAAAATATAAAACAAATTTTAAAAAATTGGTCAATCACATAGAGGAATTGTCTGATGAATTCTTCAAGAGTTATTTTGTCAGTGGACTAAAGGATGCAATTCAATCTGAGGTCAAAATGTTCTAGCCTAACACAGTGATGCAATCCCTAAGGTTGGATAATTTGGTAGAGGACAAGATCATAGCTCAATAGTGATTAAAATCTAATTTTTATCCATTCAAAAATATGACTCCATAATGATCTCACATAATGCTAGCCCCCAGAACCACTCTTGTCAAGCATTTGACTAAAGTAGAGATGCGAGCATGTAGAGAAAAAGGACTATGTTATAATTATAATGACAAACTCACTCGAGAACATTGATGTGTCAAGCAAAATCTCTACCTACTAGATGTGGACTCTTCACCCAAAACTAAAGTTTGAGAAGATGCTCAAGATATAGTACAAGATCTATAAGAAGCTTAACCAATTATGGAACCTACTTCTCAGGAAGACAAACTAGAGACCTATCTCCATGCCTTAGTAGGAGTCACCACCCCAAAAACCATGTGGGTTAGGGGTTAATTAAATAATATCCCTCTCATAATACTCATTAATTCTAGTAGCACTCATAACTTTATTGACCCTTAAAATTTCCAAATAGGTTGATTGTTTTGTCCATCCTTGCTCCAACTTTGAAGTCTTGATTGCCAATAGGTTCACATTAACTTGAAAAGGGAAGTGTCACAATCTACATATCTCTATTAGATATTATAACTTGCACTCCAACATGTTTACCTTGCCCTTAGGTAAAAGTGATGTTGTTTTGGGAGCCCAATGGTTATGCACACCTGGACCCATCTTATGGGATTTTGCTAAACTTTAAATGCAATTTTTAGACAATGGGCAAAAACACACATTAAAAGGCTTGCACTTGGGGTCTCTCAACATCATAAGTTCACATTACATGGAAAATCTTCTTAAGAATAATTCACATGGCATTATTTCCCAACTCTATTCCAATCAAATTCAACCATCAACGATCTCTACTACTTCTGATCTACAAACCATTATACATAGGTATGCATGTATCTTTATCAAACTAGTGGGATTGCCAAATTCATGGCCAAAGGACCACCATATTTATCTCCTTAGAATCATTCTTCCTAACATCAGGCCCTATCATTACCCATTTTATCAAAAGATCAAGATTGAGATGCTCATTCAAGATTTATTGAAGCAAGGCATTATTCACCTCAGTATCAACCCATATTCTTCCCTAGTTTTCCTCATCTAAAAAAAATGGGTCATGGTGCCTCTGAATTCAATTTCAAGCACTTAATCACATCACAATCAATGATAAGTTATTGATCCTTGTTATTGATGATATTTTTTATGAGTTTCATGGTTCTCATTTTTTCTCCAAGTTGGATCTCTGCTATAGATATCACCATATCCAACTTCATGAGGATGATATTCTTAAGATAGTATTTTACACACATGATGGTCACTATGAGTTTATGGTCACACCCTTTGGCCTCACTAATGCTCCTTCAACATTTTAGGGATTGATGAATAAAATATTCTAGCCCTACCTACATAAATTCATTCTAGTCTTCTTTGATGATATCCTCATCTATAGTAAAACATGGTCTGAGCATCTCCAACATTTGAAGCTCACACTACAACTTCTCTCTGATCATCATCTCTATGCAAAATAATCCAAATGTGCTTTTGGCTAGGATGAAGTGGAGTATCTTAGGCATATTATTTTAGCCCAAAGAGTTTAGGTGGATCTCAAAAATATAATTACCATGATAAATTGGCCTTATCCTCAGATACTCAAGAGCCTCTATAGTTTTTTGGGGCTAACTAGATATTATCGTAAGTTTGTCAAGGATTACAATAATATTGCATCTTTGTTGATAGATATGTTGAAAAAGGATGCTTTTACATGGACACAAGTTGTTAAGTGTGCATTTGAAGAATTGAAACAAGTTATGTGTACTACACCTATTCTAGCTATGCTAGATTTTGCCAAGACCTTCACTATTGAGAGTAATGCTTGTAGTAATGGAATTGGTGTTGTTCTCCTCTAAGAAGGAAGTTCCATTGTAATCACCAACAAAGCCATTTTTGGCAAGAATTTAGTACTCTCTACTTATGAGAAGCAAATGATGGCCATTTTGCATGTAATATAGAAGTGGTAGCCATACCTATTGGATAACCATTTTTTCATCAAAACTAATCACCAAAGTATAAAATATTTCTTAAAACAATGGGTCTCTACCTCATCACAATAGAAATGGGTCAGCAAACTCATGGGTTATGACTATGAGATCACTTATAAGAAGGGTAAGGATAATATTATGGTTGATGATCTATCTTGAATATTTACAAACCAAGTTTCTCTTTTAGCTATTTTCATACCTATTACAAATTGGTTGGATTTTGTACAATATGGGTATGTTAATGACTCCTCATTATATCAAATCATTCAATAGTTTGACACTAACCCCTCTATCATACCACATTATTCTTGGGATGGTGCTTCTCTATGATAAAAGGGTCATTTGTTGTTTCCCCAGAGCATAGATCTTTAGCAAGCTATATTAAATGAACTCCATGCTTCTCCATCTATAGGGAACTCAGGGTTTCTCAAAACTTATGAGTGGGCATGGTGCAACTTATTTTGAAAGGGAATCAAACAGGCAATTCAATAGATGGTGGATGAATGTGATACCTGTCAATGTAATAAGGGTGAAACAACACTCATTCCTAGGTTTCTTGGACCCTTGACCATCTGTACCAAGATTTGGATAAATATTTCTATGTATTTCATTAAGGTGCTCCCTAAATTTGGAGGGAAAATGGTGATCTTAGTTATGGTTGATCACCTCTCCAAATATAGTCATTGTTGTGCCCTTAACCATCCCTATACCACCTTCATAGTCACACAAAAAAACTTAGATCATATTTTCCATCTTCATGGCATTCCTTCTTCCATTATCTCAGATCATGATGGAACCTTCACTAGCCATTTTTGGATAGAACTATTTTGATGCACTAGTACCCAATTGAAGATGAGTTTTAGGTATCATCTACAAATGGATGGCTAGATTGAAATCGTCAACAAATGCTTGGAAACTTTCCTTCATTGCTTCACCTCAAAAAGACATTAGTGGGAAAAGTGGCTCCCTCTCACCAAAGGTGGTACAATACCTCCTACCACACTTCAACTAAAATGAATCCATATGAAGTAGTCTATGGTCAAGCACCACCAGTGATCCTTCCATACACCCCTAATTAACTAGTAGCTAATTCATAATCAGATATACTTATCTTGATCAAAATAAACAAGGAGAGTAACCATGGATTTTTACCTTCTATCTCATTCAAATGTCAACCTAGGGACATAGATTTGATGGGATGATGTCACTATATGTGCACACTCAATCTCTTATTTGACATTCTGCTAATTGTATCTACGATGTTGAAGTGTGGTAAATAAAATGTTTGAAATGAAACATAAACAAAGTAAAGTAAAATAAATGTGTATGCATGGGAAGCTTCCTAAAATAAACCTTAAACAAGAATGCAAATCACACTATTCAAAAATGAAACACACAATGTTTAAAGAAATCAAATAACATGCTTAACTAACTAGATGGGTTGGATTGTTGTTATAGCCTTCCAAAGGGGGCCCTTCCTCCTTCCAACTCCATCTTCAACCCTTCCTCTTACAACACTAAATTTAAATTTGAATTTCTCACTCATATTAATCAAAATCACAACAATGAATTGTTGCATGAAGTTACAATCATAATTGATTAACACAATGTACTTTTGACAATATTTATTCAACATATACAATTTTCTATCTCTATCAACTCTATTGATACATATTTATATACCATAGAAGAGATTATTTTTTGCAAAAAAATATATACATGTTATTCTAAGATACATTCAAATTGGGATAAGTGAAATTGGTTTCTTTCGCTAAAGACATCTTTCATATGAATCTTACAACTTTGTTACAGGACAAATAAGGTTGTTTCATTCTTCAACCACTTCCTTATTAATCTCCATAGAGGTTAGAGTCATTTATACAATTTGGTTATAAGAGAATCAAAATTTGTTCATTTGTGGCTTTGATCATGTAGTGGTTGTAGGATGGTCTATATAGTGAGATTATTTTTACTACAAGATGCTCCATGCTATATACCTATTTATCCAAAACATCTTCAAAACTCATTTATAGAAAAAGCATCCAAAAAAAATAGACAACCATCATATATTTAATACTAATACATAATTTCAACTATTAAAAATATTTTAAAAACATAATGCTATATGGTTTATGAAAGTAAGAAACTTATATGGAAAATTGTTCAAAAGCATGGTAAACAAACAAGATCAGTACAATAGATAGACACAATAACAATATATTTATGGGGCTCATCACACCCCCCAATTTAAGATCTTTCTTAACCTTGAGCACCATACTTATTCATTCCCAATTCACAAATAACTCTAAAATCCATGAGATCTATAGCACCACTGGCAAGGTGAGCATAGAATTTGTGCCTCTATTCAAATAGTTGCCAAATTTTGGATTCTCTAGCTTCATCTACTGGGGTTTTTTTCTACCAATCTAGAATAGGGTACTAGAATAGGGATGTTTGGAACTTTAGGTTT